>LS990923.1:26241377-26841377 GCA_900464855.2 Musa schizocarpa
GATTCATGTCGGGAGATCAAGGTACCATAGTACCATAGAAGTTCATGAATTTAAGGCAAGCTATGATGTTGCCAAAGTAGATCTTATTAGTTGAGTTAGACAGGAGAGATATCAGCTGCATCTGTTCTGCCCATGAAAGCATTTGTGATTACAGCTTATTTGCTTTGGTGGTGTATACAACAGAGGGGAAATTATAAGATAAGGATGTCTGCGGGGCGCATCTTCCGCTTTTCTGGCACCTCAGAGTAATTATGTCATGGTATATGTCAGTATCAATCAGCATAAATTCCATCGATAAAATATTCGAAGTACCTCTCTCACAAATGTGGGATATAAGAACAACCGATGTGCATAATCGATGCAGATGATACTTAATATGATTTTCTCTATACCAGAAACCTATTTTGCTGTTAAGTCGAAAAAGAAATGAAATATTTTCGATGGCCATATATGAAACGATGCTATTTAACTGGCTTCGTTTACTTTCTTGGGTGGACTCAAGATGGATTTGAGAGAAACCTTCAGTAAAAATGGCAGCATCTGCTTCGCCACCTTTTTTGCACTGTGCTGACTTAATTGCTGCTGAATCCAAGAATAAAATTTCATGTGCTGGTCTATGCTATTGGATAAACCCAGAGATACAATCAGATCAAGTAATCCGGACACTATGCATATATTTTAAAGAAAAACGATACAACAAATATATACCGATATTTGTGCAAATGGCAACAACAACACGGATACTTCTGACATAGCGAAAGCATCATGGTGGGCATAAAGCGATCGCAATCGTCCTGTTAGATTGGTTTCACATCTCTCTCTTGTGACCCGAAGCTTCCTCACCTAGTTGCATCCCTGAAAGCATGAACCCATACGAGGACAAAAGGAAGATAAGCCTATGGAAGACAGCTCGGACTGCACATCCATTCAATTTTTACTGTAATCAGCAAGCAAACTGACAGTGTATCCCGAGAAACAGTTCAGGCTTGATAACCTTGAGATAGTCTAATTTCATCTGTCATCCTACGGAAAGCACACTCGGTAGATATTTGCGTCCGGAATGGATTCAGCCTCACCATATCACGGTGACCGAGTCAGGTGGTGTCCCCATGAAAGCAAAACCATATGTCGAGTCAACACCCTTTCAAAGTAGAATAGCTTGCCACCCTCGCCTGCTGCGATCCTTCTTCCACAGCATCGGTGGACTAGTACACACACTCCATATTGCATCCACCAACCTTCATCCCAAGTGATATGTACAGCGAGTAGCAGTATACCGAATTTACCCAACTTCCGTGACATCTCACTTTCCACAATCCTTTTCGATTATTTAATTTGGTGTCGCCGTACCACTGCGCATGAGTTTGGTCAACAATATCAATTGGTCCATTTACGCATTGCTCGTACATGTCGTATCTCTTTTCCACCCTTATATAGATGACGTCGGGTCTCCCATGGTTTACAAGACAAAGGAGGTGAAATTGTAAGCAATACTTGAGTTCCTTGCTATCTCTCAGCTACGCAGCACAAGTCAAGGAAATGGCGACCGAGAAGGAAGTGTCGGGTGGTTTAGGTTTAGAATGGAGAGTGACAGTCCCCGAAGGGTCGTCGGTGAAGATGGAACCCGAGCCGAGCTGGATTTCCAGGACTTGGAATCGGCTGGTCGAGTTGGGATCAAAGTTGAGATCGAAGGTGTCGACGTTTGGGAAGAAGGTTTGGAAGATTGGTGCAGATAGTCCGAGGAAGGTCATACATGGTGCCAAAGTAGGAGCTGCGCTCACTCTAGTGTCACTCTTTTATTATCTTAGGCCCTTGTACAATGGCTTCGGGAGTTCAGCTATGTGGGCTGTGATGACTGTCGTCGTGGTCTTCGAGTACACTGTTGGTAAGTACATAGATGCACATTTGTTTTTCTCTTTTCTCTTAATTTTTTTTTTCCCATAGAAAACACAAGAATTTAAAAAGTCAGATCTGGCATCATAATAAGAGTAATTACGATATGAATGATCACCTCACCTCGCATTAGTATGTTGCTTTTTGGCGCAGGACCATCCTTGTAATGTATTGATAAAATTATCTCATCACGAGTTAAGAACATCATTACAAGGTTTCCAAGTTCTAAAGCTAGCTAGGAGCCCCTTGGGACTCCACCTATTTCATTTCTAGATCCCTAGCTAAGTCCATTGATGACCTGGCAAACACGTTCTTTAGCTACCCTTATACGGTCTCTACCTCGTTGAGCTGTTCAGTTTTAATAAAGTTGTGCCTAGAAAGTGACGATGTATGCACACTCCACTTGAATAGACAGATGTGATCTAGTGGACGCATTGGGCTTCCTCTTTTTCCAGTGGACGCAACTTGCTTACAAAAAAGAGTTGCACGGGCAGGCACTAAGAGCACTATGTATGACAGAAAAGACACGGTACTTGAAAAGTGACAAAGTTGGCATTGACATGGATGCAGGTGGGTGCTTGTACAAAGGAATCAACAGAGCAATAGCAACACTCAGCGCCGGCGGTCTTGCAGTTGGCATCGACTGGGTTGCAAGCAAATCCGGAGAAAAGTGGGAACCAGTAATTCTGAGTGCGTCCGTCTTCCTGCTAGGTATGAAACTTCACCTAGAATCACCATTCTCTATCATTTTATCCCAGCTAAATAAATGCTTAATACTGTCCTCCTCCTTTGCTGCACAAACACAGCTTCAGCTGCAACATTTTCCCGGTTCTTGCCGACAGTGAAAGCTCGGTTTGATTATGGTGTTACCATCTTTATCCTCACCTTCAGCTTGGTAGCAGTTTCTGGCTACCGCGTAGAAGAACTGATTAATTTAGCAGTGCAACGCATAGCGACCATCGCCATTGGTATCGCTATTGCTCTTTCCATTTGCATACTTGTTTACCCTGTTTGGTCCGGCCAAGAGCTTCACCTCCTCGTTTCCCGCAACATGGAGAAGCTCGCTGATTCCTTAGAGGGTATGTTCTTTCTCTATGAAACCCTAGAACATGCATGTGGAAGAATCTATCACGTACAACGTCGATATCCATGTGATCTGTAAGGTGAAATGGATCGTTCCTCACCTCCAAGTCATGCACAGGTTGCGTAGAGGATTACTTCATGAAGAGCGAGATCACGGATGCGAAAGAATCATCAGCCACTCGGTCGGAGGGCTACAAGTGTGTCCTAAACTCAAAAGCATCTGAAGATTCACAGGCAAATTTAGCGAGATGGGAACCTGCACATGGTCGCTTTGGATTTAGACATCCATGGAAACAGTATCTCAAGGTCGCAGCTGCACTGAGGAACTGTGCTTACTGCGTAGAGGCCCTCCACGGCTGCATCAATTCAGAAGCTAAGGTAATGTTGTGACCCGAAATAACCACTCAAGCTAGATAGAATCAAAAGATATATGATCTAAGATTTGAACTGATCGATGTCAGGCTCCTGAATGTATGAAGAAACATCTGAGAGATGCTTGCATGAAACTGAGCTCGGACTCATCCAAGGTCCTAAAGGAGTTGTCGAGCTCCATCAAGCTGATGAAAAGGTCTAAATCCATTGATGCGTTGGTTGGAGAGATGAAGAATGCGGTGCACGAGCTCCAAAATGCTTTCGCATCGCTTCCCAACCACCTGACGCAAACAACAGCCTCGAGCCCAATTGAATCAACCGAAGGAAAGAAGAACAGCAACATCTCAATTGCAGATGGAGTGGCCCTAATGGAAGCCATGCCTCTCATGACGATAGCATCGTTGCTTATTGAGATATCAGCGAGGATCCAAGGGGTCGTCGATGCTGTCGGCACGCTAGCAACCCTTGCATACTTTGAAGGCATCCGTAATGAGAAGTCCTCCTCGAAAGTACAAGCTGAAGAACAAGAAGACAAAGCCCTTCAAGAGGTTTGAACCTAATTGATGTGAAAATGTTGGACGAGTCTATCTTATATGGGAAGGAACTATTGTAGACATCGAGTTATTAGTTGACATTCATACGTATCAAATGCTATTATTATTTTGTCTATACGGAGTAGGCAATGAAATTAAATGGATGTTAACTATATAAAACGTGCCCATCAGTTCAGTCTCGTACTTTGTTAATGTTGCATGAAATTTTAGCTCTATTGCATGCCTTTCTTTTAACATGGAGACTTGACGTGTTTTAAGCCCCCTAATTCACTTACGCATTATAGCTTTGTTCAGTGGGAGTAAAGAACCAATGAGGTTCAAGTGCTAAATCCCTAATTCACCAGCTGGTCTTTTGTTTCTTTAAAGCAGAATATACTAGCTCTATCACATAATTACAAAAAGAGTTTTTGTTAAGTCATAGCACAAAACACATACCAACTGAGAGGGTTACTTCCCTCTCCGAAAAAGCTATAGTAAGTCTTGTAGGTTTGTTTCCTTCTTTATATATATATATATATGATCAGGATCTAACATATATAAAATATTTTTAATCAAGTTTCGCAATGTCCAAAAATTAGGGACTGATTTGAGAGTATCCAAACCAGCTAGCATCTCGGAGTCCAATTTCGAATGTATCAACTTGATACCAGTGCAACAATCTTGAGACTATCTTGCATAGTAAAATCTTTACGGTAGAGGACACTCTACTCTTTAACACACTTGCATCATGCAAACAAGAGATTACCACCTACCGATGACCTTACCCTTGCTTACAGCCATCTAGTTGCTCGGATATATCATAAGTGATAGAATAAAGATTGAAGAGTAAAAGTAAAAAAAATACACAGATACGATGTCTATTTATACATATTGAAAGAGAGGATTTTCTTCAACCAAGCAACGAGATTTTCTCGTGCAGTTGGAAAAATCTCATCTGCTATGCAGATTGAAAAATCTCTCTGTTATCATGCCCTCGTAAGATTGAACTCTTGTCAAAGCTATCGATCTTGGATCGATACAATAAAAATAGTTTGTGGGTGAGAGGCTTCATGAGTGAGTCTGCTATTTGATTAGGCGTATATACATGAGAGATATGTAGTTGATGTCTGACAACTTGATCTCGCATGAAGTGAAAGTCGATAACAATATATTTAATGCATGAGCGGAACATGTTAGAATCAAGTCGGCACTAGGGGGCGGGGGGGGGTGGTGAATTAGTGCAGTTGATAAAAACTTCGGTTTTAAAATTTTTTCATTTCGATTAAAACTGATCTCAGAAAGATAACTTTAAATCTCGTTCGTAAGTGTAGTAAGAGCAGTAAGTAGTAAGCAGATAAGCCAGTTTGCAGTAAAGATAAATTACAAGAATGGAAATGCGAACCGAGTTTTATATTGATTCGGTCGTCATGACCTACATCCACTCCGCTGATTCCTCTTCCGTCGAGGCCACCAGCATCCACTAGCGATCTTACTTCAATGGGCGAAGATCAACTACCTTTACAAACGATTCTTCTTTTAATAGGTTCAAGAGAGAACCTTTACACCCCATTTTTATAAAGTTTCCTTCACACTCTCCCTTAGAATGGTATCTAAATTTTAGGAGGAGGGATTCTACACTTTACAAGAGTTTTCAACTCTAGAAATATAGAGTTTTTGTTCACTTTTCTTACTGCTCTATACAGGAATAGTTGGGGTATTTATAGACCCTAAATGACTTCAAAACTTGAAGCTAAAATTTACATCCTCAAGATTTCGAGGTACGAGTGGTACCATCACCTATATCTAGATACTAGATGATACCACCATCCAGTCTAACGGTACCATTGCATGACAATCTCTTGGATACTATGTTTTGGCGCCACTGCTTGATATAGTCTTGGAGACTGTGCTATGATAGTTTCACTTGTTGGGTCACTATTTGGGCCTTTTCACTTGGGTCTAATTGATATGTAATTGAGTTAGCCTAATTACATTCTAAACCAACTCAATTAGACTCTAAATTAACTAAATCTAGACATAATCGATTACAAGCGAATCCTATGTTGTCCGACATGTCATTGGTTCTTTTAGCGCTTCGTTCGATCCTTCGACGTATTGCCCAATCAGCATATTGTCTTCTCGTAATATTTGATCTCCTTGACATAATGTCCGATTTTCTTGGTCCAATGCTAAATTCATGGACCGAAGCCTTCTACTGACAAATCGATCGATCCTCCGACTCGACATCCAATCTTCTGACATGTTTGTTCCGACCCAACATATGATTCCTCTTGCTTTAATCGATTTACCTTTTCTGATCGAAGCTAGTCCTACATCACTTAAACGCATATTAAATCATAAACACTATCAATTAGTTTCATCATAAGATTTAACAATCTCCCCCTTTTTGATAATGACAACCAATTGATGATGGAGTTAACTATAACTCCCCCTATCAATATGGCATATTGATAGAACTTTAAATTCAAATTGAATTCAAGTCAAAGCAATCATGATTCACATCATATATAATACATTATATATATTATCATAATAAAATCATGAGTATTTGCATTCATCGTATGATCGTTATTTTAAGTAACATCATAAATATTTAAAATCATCAGGGTATTAAAATATCAAAGTATATTAAATCCTACTATGTATGATTCTCATATCATTATATATTCTCTTCCTTTGTCATCAACAAAAAGGAGAAGTGCATCTAGCCAATTTTTTTGAGATATAATATCAAATTATTGTAACATAATCTCAAGTTTTATCATCATGCAAGCTAGTAATTTTCTTTCTTCTCTTTTGAGAAGTGCAATTTTTACTTCCTTTGCAAAGCGCAAGTTAACAAAATTTTACTTCATTTTACATGCTGCAAGCTAGCAACTTTGGCAAGTTTTACATCATTTTCCAATATGTAAGCTAGCAAATTTTTGAGATGTTCATGCATCATGAGTATTACCTCTCTTAGATGTGCAAGATAGCACTTTTGCTTCTCTTGAGATTACAAGCTAGCAATTCTTGATGACGTTCAAGATAGCAAATTCTTTCTTCTCTTTTGAGAAGTGCATCTAGCAATTTTGTTTCTACTTAAGATGTGCAAGCTAATAATTCTTTCTTCTCTTTAAGATGTGCAAACTAGTAACTTTTTGCTTCTTTTTGAAGTATGTAAGCTAGCTAGCAAGCTAGCAAAATTTGCTCCCCCTATGTTATTATCAAATAGAAGAGAAGAATATAATGTTATAATTTTTTTTCTTATTAGTAAATAACTAAAAGAAACATGGGAGTTCAAAAATAAGATCTTGATTCATAGAAAAATCTCATGTATCAAGTATCGAGAAATTAAGATCATGATTTGGATAAAGAAAATAAATCTTATCCTATAAAGTGTTCTTGTAAGAAATGCCAAATCATCATCATTATCATGTTGGGCATGATACTAAATCAATAAATTTTAAATCAATATTACTTGGGTATGCATGATACCAAAACATGGTTTCAAGTATTCAGTATATAACATACTTAATTTTAAACCATTACTTTTTATCCTTGCTTCATGCATGATACCAAAAAGAAATCAATCATCACTATGAGCATATTATACATGATACTAAGACATTAAATTTTTTTTAAGCATTTATCACTTCATGCATTAAATCAATATTTTGATCATGAACTTACCAAAAAAATATTTTGATCATGATACCAAACATTCATCATTTCTCCCATTTATGATTTCAAAATGTAAAATCATCAAACAAGATACAAATATTTATTTTCAAAACATTCATCATTATTTTCAACCCATTCAATTTGTCAAATCAACAAAGTCCCTTTCAAGAGATTCAAAATGAAATGAAGAGATTTATCGATCTCTTGAAATGCTAGTGATTTCCTTTCTCCCCTTTGTCATTGTAAATAAGAAATAAGAAGAGGGGAATAATACATAACAAAACTCAAGTCATAAATTATCAAGATGTCAAGTAGTATATCATGGTTTACTAGAACAAGTTCCCTTTTTAGTGAATAGCAAAAAAAATCGTAGGAGAACAAGATCTTAATTCATGCATATAAAATCTTCAATCATCAAAATCATGATTTGGATAAAACTCATTTAAATCAAAATCATCAAAATCACTTTAATAGTCCAAGAGATTCAAAATATAAATAGATTCATCACTAAGGATCTCCAAGTTGATAACTCGATAAGATAGAGATTTTTTTTTAAGAAATATGCATTCTCTCTTTGTTGTTTCAATTTAAGTGATTTGATTTCATATAACTATGCCTTTGTCTTTTGTGCCAAACAAAAATATGCAACATCGTTTAAAAGCAAAGTTCATCACAATAAGATCAATAAGCCATACATCACAAAGATCATCATGCATAATTTCAAAATATAAACTCATTAAGCATGATTTCAAATCATCATTACATTATTTCATCAAGCATGATTTCATAAAGCATTTTTAATCAAAATCATTTTGTTTGTTGTAGTAATGCATTTTCCTTCTTTGCATTAATGATTCAATCATATCATGGGATATATAAATCATAAATACAAAGGAATCGTGTTATGAAAGATATAAGATCAAAAGTATAACACGTAATTCCAAAACATAAGATTTCAAATCATTATACATCATTAAATCTATAAAAATATCATTTTCAATTAAAATGATTAAGTGATTCTAACTCGTCGTACTTAGTGCTAGAAGTTAATATGCAATTGTCATGCTCAATTTTTTATTCTTCAAATCACTAGAAAGACTAGCATGATCCCAAAAACTTTTAACATTTTCATTACATCATTAAACATGTAATTAAATATATATATATAATTTTTTAACCTAAATTAAAAATAACTCATGAAAAGCATCAAGTAATTTCAAAATAAACTAAGGGGATTTTGATTACCTTGTCGTCGAAAGCCATTAAGGCGTATTTCACCATCTTGTCTTTGTTGGTTTGCTTCTCATCTTCGGATGTGCTCGATTTGTCATCGAGTGTTTCCTTCTTCTTTGGTAACTTTTTCTTTTTGTGTTCATTTTTATTCTTAGTTTCATATTTTATAAATTTACTTGTGAGAAGTTATATGTTATCATCACTTGAGCTTTTGCTCGAGTGATCTTCTTTTGTTTTAAGTGTAAAACCCTTCCTATTCTTTGAAAGGTTATTCTTAAGTTCATTATGTTAGGATCAAGAGCGCACTAAGAAGGAGGGAGGGGTGAATTAGTGCAGCGGATAAAAATCACGTCTTTAAAGACTTTCATACGATAAAACCATTTCCGACGAAAATCGATTTCGGAAGCTTAATAACTTGGAAGCTTATGGAAGCGTAGTGACTAAGTAAAGTAGTTTGCAGTATGTAAATGACAAGAATAAAATGTAAACCGAGATTTAGAGTAGTTCGGTCAATCTTGACCTACATCCACTTTTGGCTTCCTCTTCCGACGAGGTCACCGACGTTCACTAAAGGCCTTCCTTCAATAGGCGAAGGCCAACCACCCTTTTACAGCTTTTATCCTTTTGACGGGCTTATGAGACAACTCTTATAAGTTTTCACTCCTCTCTTGAATGATCAACACTTAGAAAGAAAGAGGGAGAAGAACTTTAGCTTTTACAATACTTTTAAGCTCTCAAATACTCAGAATAAAAGCAAGCTTTCAGTTGCCCTATCATGCTGAAAGGGTGGGGTTTATATAGGCCCCAATTAGTTTGAATTTGGAGCTCAAAAGTGTCCATTCCCGGATTTCCAGGATCCTAGCGGTACCACCACCATAACTGGGTGGTACTACCACCTGTCATCTGTCACTGAGTGGTACTACCACTCAGTCTATGTGGTACTATCGCCTGACAGCTTTCGAAGACTGAGCTCAGGCGGTACCACCGCCTGACAGGGGTGGTACCACCGCCTGACAGTAATAACTACCGACAGTACCACTGCCTGATAGGGGTGGTACTACCGCCCAGAACTCCTGGAAGACCGAGTCTCCTAGGCGGTGCCATCGCCGGCCCTAGTGGTGCCACCGCCAACCAGGAATTCTGGGTCTGAATGGGCTAATCCATTCGGCCCAATTTGGGTCTGTCAGGGGCCCAGTTGGCCCCATATTAAGTTAATGAGATCACCTCCCAATCCTAACTTAATCTATATGCTAACTATGATAATTAAGACATCAATACTGCAAATCATGTTCCGATGCGTCAATTGCTTCTTCCCGCGAGCTTCCTACGAACTTCCGACGAACATCCAACGAACCCTCGACGATGCTCCGACGGACTCCCGGCTCTTGGACTTTGTGACGATCCTCTTGGCAAGTTCCAACGAGCTTCTTTGGCAAGCTCCTGGACTTCTCGGATTGTTCCCGCAGAACCTTCGACGACCGTCCAGACTTCCGACGAACTCTCGAACTCCCAACATGATCTTTGTCTTGACTCCGGCTCAACACCTGCTACATGTCTTACTGCCATCATAGTTAATCCTGCACACTTATCTCAACATATAGATTAGATAAACAAATGACAATTGACTTCATCATCAAAATATGAAATTCAACAATCTCTCCCTTTTTGATAATGACAATCAATTGATGACGGAGTTAACCTTAACTCCCCCTATTTATAACCCATACTTGAGATAAGTCATTCTTGAATTCAAGGGACATATTGATAAGTTAAGTTTATTTAAACTTATCAATACCCATCATGATGCAATTTTCTGAAAATGATGTCACGACATGACATTCATTTTCAAGTCTTATATTTCAAATGTGAAGGATAGCAATCATAGCAATATATCATATGGTAAGATATCAATTTGTAAAATTACAATGTACGCTCTAGATATCTTAACATAATGCCAATATGGAAATAATTTATCATTAATTTACCACATCTTTTCATGAAAGATAGCAATCTAGGCAATTCATCATATGATAAGATATCAACATTATAGAATTGCAATGTAATCTCTAGATATCTTAACATAATATAAATATGGCAATCATAGCAATTCATGACAAGATATCAGCATTGTAAAATTGCAATGTAAGCTCTAGATATCTTATCATTAATGCAAATATTTCAAGTGTATAGCAATTCATTCTATCATAAATTTACCACATATTTCTCCCCCTTTGTCATCAACAAAAAGGAGAACGATTTAACAATAAGTGTTGTAAAGATAAAAAGATTCATGTCATTTTTCAACAATAAGTGATAAGATACCATTCATACAAATTATTTTTTCAAGCAATCATGGCATTATATCATTCAAAAGTCCATTAAGGAGATAGCTTTCATTACTTCTTCCCTTTTTATTTGTCATTAACGTTCTGTATGAAGGAGGAAAGCCATTATGAACTAACTTTGAATGAAGTTAAAAATGATAAGAGATTAAATCATACTTCATTTTTACAAGAATCACGATATACATATGAAATTAAATTCTTGCAAGTGTTCATCTCAAAGAGAAATCTTCCTTCATAAAAAAGGAATTCATATGAAAGAATCATTACATCAAATCCATTTCCCGATTAAAAATCATTTTTCACAAGGTAAATTCATGAGAGATGCATTTATTAATTAATGCCATATGTCAAAAATCATGGAGCATTAATATGAAATAATCTTGATATGTCGTAGGCTTATGAAAGCTCTATTCAAGAAATACATTAAGTCCGGAAGAGAAATACAAAATCATGCATTCAGACAATGTTTTGTTATAGCTTTTTGATCACAATCATGAAGGTAAAATATGCTTATCATCATGAGAATTTTGGCATCAAGACATACAATTTCCAACATGTTATTGAAGCATATAATCATGTAAAATTCATGTAATAAGATTTTCAGCATTGAGTTTTTAAGTGATTGATCAAGGATCAAGAAAGTCTGAAAATGAAATTTAACAAATTCATACATTCGGACAAATCAACATTCCTAATTCTCTTCTAATGAAATCAAATTGTTCTTCACTTAAAGGCTTTGTAACAATATCAGCTAGTTGATGTTTAATATCAATGAACTCTATAATTACATCATGATTAGTGGCATGATCTCGTATAAAGTGATGTCTAATATTAATATGTTTTGTTCTTGAGTGTTGAATGAGATTCTTTGTTAAACATATTACACTTGTGTTATCACATTTAATGGGAATATTTTTAAGATGAATTTTATAATCTTCTAAGGTGTTTTTCATCCACATAACTTGTGCATAGCATGCACTAGCTGCAATATACTCAGCTTCAGTTGTTGATAGTATACAACCAAGTTTTGTTTCTTAGAAAACTAAGAAATAAGGGCATGTCCTAAAAATTGACATGTTCCTGATGTGTTTTTTCTATTTAGTCTACACCCAGCAAAATCCGCATCAGTATAAGTAATTAGCTCAAAATTCTCAGATTTTAGATACCATAATCCTAGATTTATGGTACCTTTAAGATATCTAAGTATTCTTTTAACTACTTTGAGATTGAATATCTTAGGATTCGATTGAAACCTAGCACAAAGTCCTACACTAAACATGATATCCTGTCTAGTTGTAGAGGTAAAGTAAACTTCCTATCATACCCCTATAAGTTTTTTTTATCAAAGCTTTCTCCACTCTCATCGATTTCTAACTTAGTGGAGGTGCTCATAGGAGTGTTGATAGCTTTTGAGCTATCCATATTAAATCTTTTTAGCAAATCTAAAGCATATTTAGTTTAACTAATAAATATACCATTACTTAGTTGTTTAATTTGTAAGCCTAAAAAGAAAGAAGGTTAATTCTTCTATCAAACTCATTTCAAATTCAAGGCTCATAGTTTTAGCAAAAGATTCACAAAGAAATTCGTTCGTAGAACCGAAGATAATATCATCAACATAAATCTAAACAATGGGAAAATTATTTTTAAAATTTTTGATAAACAATGTAGTATCAACCTTATCTTTAGAGAAATTATTTTTAATAAGAAAAGAACTAAGTCTCTCATACTAAGCCCTTGGGGCTTATTTTAAATCATAAAGAGCTTTAGTTAATTTAAACACATGATTAGGGAGACTATTATTCTTAAATCCACGAGGTTGTTCAACATAAACTTCTTCGAAAATAAATCCATTAAGAAAAGCGCTTTTAACATCCATTTGAAACAACTTAAAATTATTACTACTAGCATAGGTAAGGGGCATCCTTATGGCTTCTAACCGAGCCACAGGAATGAGGTTTCTTCATAATCGATACCTTCTTCTTGGTTAAAACCTTTGGCCACTAATTTAGCATTGTTTCTAACCACGATACCAGATTCATCTTGGTTATTTCTAAAGACCCATTTAGCACCAATAACTAAATGGTTATTTGACCCATTTAGTACCAATAACTAAGAGAAGAACGTGTTTGAACCCCCTTAGATGTGTCTCATATGATTAGCTCCTTAGGATGAGCATCTACATACTTCCAATCTTTGGGTAAGGATGTTTCGGAAGTAGATACATCCAAGTTGCTAGTTGGAGAAGGGGTTTCATTTAAATTCAAAGTATCAAAATTAACATTATCATCAAAATCATTTTTCTTGATTTCAGAAATCTCATTAAAAATAACATGAATAGATTATTCTATAATTAAAGTTCTTTTATTGAAGATACGAAATGCTTTAGAAATCGAAGAATAACCAAGAAAAAATTCTTCATCAGATTTAGCATCAAATTTTCCTAAGACATCTTTTTCATTTAAGATAAAACACTTACACCCAAAAACTTTAAAATATGAAACATTGGGTTTTTTTGTTGTTCCACAACTCATAAGGAGTTTTGGTGAGTAAGAGTCTTACTAGAATTTTATTCATAACATAGCATGCCGTGTTTATCGCTTCGGCCAAAAAATATTTGGGTAGGCTATGTTCATTTAACATGGTTCTTGCCATTTCTTGTAAATTTTTATTCTTTCTTTCTACTACTCCATTTTGTTGAGGATTTCTTGGAGTAGAGTAGTTGTGGTTGTATCCATTAGATTCTCAAAATTCTTGAAAATTACGGTTTTGAAATTCACTATCGTGATCATTTCGAATTGATGAAATCATAAAACCCTTTTTATTTTGAACAAGTTTACAAAACTTGGTGAAATATCTAAAGCATTTATTTTTGTGTTTCAATAAATAAGTCTATGTATATTTACTATAATCATCTACAACAACAAAAGCGTATTTGCTACCTCCTAGGCTTGATGTAGAGATTGGTCCGAATAAGTCCATATGGATTAATTGCAAAGGTCTAGAGGTGCTTATTTGATTCTTAGATTTGAAGCTACCCTTTATTTGTTTTCCTAATTGACAAGCATCACACACATTATCTTTGATAAACTTGATATAAGGAATTCCTCTTACAAGTTCTTTGAATAAAATTTGGGTGATTAGTTTCATGCTAGCATGATCTAATCTCCTATGCCAAAGCCAAGCATCATTATTCAAAACCAAAAAATATATTTCATTACAAAGATCATTGATATCAATAGTGTATATGTTATTTTGTTTTAATGCAATCATAGATGTGTTCTTGTGTGGTTTTTCAATAATGCAAGTATTATATTCGAATTTAATAATATATCCTTTATCACACAAATAATTAATGCTTAAGAGGTTATGTTTTAAACCATCAACTGACAAAACATCTTCAATAAGGAAGTTGGATTTATTACCTATGGTTCCTTTGCCGATGATTTTACCCTTATTATTGTCTCCGAAGGTGACATAGCCTTCGTCTATGCTAGTGAGCTTAGAGAATTGAGATGGATCTCCGGTCATATACCTTGAGCATCCACTATCAAGGTACCATCTCTTGCTCCTAGCTTGTGGTGATATATATTTCTACAAAAAGGTTGATTCTTAGGTACCCATTTAATCTTAGGTGCCTAAAAAATCGATCTAAATTGCTTATCATGTTGCATGGAATTTATTATGGTTCCTTTAGAAACCCAAATCAATCTGTTAGAACTAACCTTCTTGAATGGACAATGATAAGTTCTATGTCCATGTTTGTAACAAAAGTTACATTTATTTTAGTGTGAAACATGCAAGATAGGGATTTTAATGAAGGTGGTTGGATTTTGGTGAGGGCTTCTCATAAATCCAATTCCACTTCTTTTATGAACGTGACTCTTATTTGTAAGGATCATGTTCAACGACTTGCTACCAACCTCAAATTTCTTCAAGGTGTCCTTGAGAAGCAAGTTCTCCTTTTGAAGTAATTCTAAGTCATGGCATTTCGTACATGGAACTAAACTATTATTATGCTCATTTTTTAATTTATTAAAATTACTAACAAGAGTATCATGCTCCTTTTTAAATAATTTATATTTTCTACTAATTATTTTACATTCATCAAATAAATCATGGAAAGCATTTAACAATTCATCAAATGATAAATTTACATCAATTAAATTTGATACCTCCTCTCCAATGGCCATGAGTGCATAATGAGCAATTTGCTCGGTGTTGGACTCCTCTTCTTTCGGAGGTGCTTGAGTCATCCCATGTTGCTTTGAGCACCTTCTTCTTTGGTGTTCTTTTCTTAGCTTGGGGACGTTCACTTTTATAGTATCCTGGCTTCTTGCATTCGTAGCAAATAACTTGGTCCTTTTTGGGTTCAAATTTATTTTTTGTGTCGTTTTTAAATTTATTTTTTTAATAATTTTTTTAAATTTCTTTATTAAAAGTGTCAAGTCATCGTCAAAGTCCTCATCACTTGAGTTTTCTCTCAAGTGGTCTTCTTGAGTTCTAAGTGCCATATCCTTCCTGTTCTTTGGAATGGTGTCCACATGCTCTTCATGAGCTTTGCAAGTCATTTCGTAGGTCATTAATGATCCGATTAATTCTTCAAGAGGGAAGTTGTTTAAATCTTTAGCCTCTTGAATGATAGTGACTTTAGGGTCCCAACTCTTTGGAAAGGATCTTAGAATTTTATTAACGAGCTCGAAATCCGAAAAACTTTTACCGAGTTCTTTTAGACCATTGATGACATCCGTGAAACGGGTGTATATGTCACCTATGGTCTCACTCGATTTCATTCGAATAAGTTCATAAGAATGCACTAAAAGATTGATTTTTGACTATTTCACTCTACTCGTGCCTTCATGAGTCACTTCGAGTGTATGCTAAATATCAAATGCAGTTTCACAAATCGAAATATGATTAAACTCATTTTTACTAGTGCACAAAACAAGGCATTCATAACCTTTGCATTTAGAGCGAAAGTGTTTTTCTTCAATTCATTCCAATCGATCATTGGAAAAGAAGACTTTGAAAATCTATTTTCAACAATATTCCAAAGTTCAAAATCTATGGAAATAAGGAAGATCCTCATTCGAGTCTTCTAATAGGTGTAATCCATCCCATTGGACATGGGCGGACGTGTAATAGAGTAACCCTCTTGGTTTCATACATATGCCATCTCTCTTGGGTTTTAATCCAATTGAGAGTGAACCCGCTCTGATACTAATTGTTAGGATCAAGAGCGCATTAAGAGGGGGGGGTGAACTAGTGCAGCGGATGAAAATCAAGTCTTTAAAGACTTTCGTACGATAAAATCGTTTCCAACGAAAATCGATTTCGGAAGCTTTATAACTCGGAAGCTTATAGAAGCGTAGTGACTAAGTAGTTTGCAGTATGTAAATGGCAAGAATAAAATGCAAACCGAGATTTAGAGTGGTTCGGTCAATCTTGACCTACATCCACTTTTGGCTTCCTCTTCTGACGAGGTCACCAATGTTCCCTAGAGGCCTTCCTTCAATAGGTAAAGGCCAACCACTCTTTTATAGCTTTTCTCCTTTTGACGGGCTTAGGAGACAACCCTTACATGTTTTCACTCCTCTCTTGAATGATCAACCCTTAAGTTAATGGGATCACCTCCCAATCCTAACTTAATCAACCTGCTAACTATAACAATTAAGACATCAATACTGCAAATCGTGTTCCGATGCGTCAATCGTTTCTTCCGGCTTGCTTCCGGAGAACTTCCAACGACCATTTGACGAACCCTCGGCGATGCTCTGACGGACTCCCGGCAAACTCCTGGACTTCGCGACGATCCTCTTGGCGAGTTCCGATGAGCTTCTTTGGCAAGCTCTTAAACTTCTCAGATTGTTCCTACAGAACCTCCGATGATCGTCCGAACTTTCGACAAACTCTTGAACTCACAACGTGATCTTTGTATTGACTTCGGCTCATCACCTGCTTCATGTCTTATTGCCATAGTAGTTAATCCTACACACTTATCTTAACATATAGATTAGATAAACAAATGACAATTGACTTCATTATCAAAATACGAGATTCAATACATTAGGTGTCACATAAGTCATTTCGTAGGTCATCAAAGACCCAATAAATTCATTAAGTGAAAAATAGTTCAAATCCTTCGCTTCTTGTATTGTAGTTACTTTCAGATCCTAACTTTTAGAAAGAGATCTTAAAATCTTATTTACAAGTTCAAGATTAGAAAAAGATTTACCAAGTACTTTTAAACTATTGATGATAGTTTCACTTGTCAACATCCGTAAAATGGGTGTACATGTCAATAATAGTTTCACTTGGTTTCATTCGAAATAATTGAAAATCATGCATCAAAAGATTTATTCTAGACTCTTTTACTCTATTTGTGCCTTTATGAGTTACTTCTAGATTTATTCTAGACTCTTTTCTGATTTATTATAGACTCTTTTCTAATCGAAGCTAGTCTTACGTTACTTAAATGCACATTAAATCATAAACACCATCAATTGGTTTCATCATCAAAATTCGAGATTCAATAGAACATTGGATTGACACATAAGTAGGTAGCTCCAACATTGTCACGATATATTGTAGGAGTAAGGGTAGAGCTGACATTGAGTTCCTTGAGGAGATTTGTAACCCAATTGAGTTCAGCAACAACAGTAGAGATGACATGATATTCAACTTCAGTTGTAGACTATGCGACTGTCTTTTACTTCTTAGAACTCAAACTGATGGGATTAGATCCAAGAAAGACAATATACCTTGACGTGAATATTCTATCATCAAAGTTTCCCACCTAATCAGCATCAGCAAAGGCATGGAAATGAAGTGGGGTGTATTTACGGAGAAAGAGGCCATGATTGAGGGTCCCTTTAAGATACTGTAAAATTCGTTTAACCGTAGACCAATGCATAGTAGAAGGCTGGTGCATGTATTGAGATAATTTATTAACTGCAAATGAGATCTGGACGGGTGAGAGCCAAGTACTATAAGGAGCCAATTACTTGTCGGTATTGAGTTGAGTCTGTATTAGACTTGTCATCACATAATTTGAGTGATTCACTAGAGAGAGAGGAGTTGCAACCTCTTTTGCATCCTGCATATCTGTCTTTGATAATAAGTCTTGAATATACTTTCTTTGTGATAAGAGGAGACCTAAGGATGTAAATGTTGCTTTCACTCCCAAAAAAATAACTTAATGGTTCTAAATCTTTGAGGGAGAATCGATCAACCAATTGCTTTAGAAATACCTGAATCTCCAAGGGATCATTGCCCGAATCACTGAATTAAGCCCTTCAATAAATGTACCCAAAAGTTATCGTTCCGACCAATCTCTAGCTTGATTTGACAATCTTTCAAACCTAGTCTGATATTCCAACACTATAGAAGTCTGATGAATTTTGACGAGCTGTCCATTAACATTCTCATATTCTGATTAGCCGAAGTTGTTGAATCTCATATTTTGATGATGAAACCACTTGATATGTGTTTATGTTTTAATCTATGTTTTGAGTAACGCAGGATGCTTCGATCAGGATAAGACAATTAAAGCAGGAAAAATCATGTTGTGACGGAGAAACATGTCAGAAAATTGGACGTCGGGCCGGTGGATCGGTCGACGTATCGACAGAAGGCTTCGGGTCGTGGACTCGAGCATTGGGCCAAGAAGAGCGGGTATTGTGCCAAGGATATCGGAGTTACAGAGTCAACTGGCCGATTGGGCAATAGGCCACAGGAGAGGATGATGCACCGAAGAATCGGACGAAGCGTCGAGGGATCAATGACATGCCGGACAACTTGGTTAATTGCTTAGGATTAATTGTCTCGATCGAAGTTTTGTTTTACATGTGCAGGATTAACTACGATGGAAGTAAGACATGCAGTAGGAGTTGCACCGGAGTCAAGACTATGATCACGTTGAGAGTTCGAGAGCTCGACGGAAGTCCGGACGGTCATCGAAGGTTCTGCGGGAACAAATCCGAGAAGTCCAGGAGCTTACCAAAAGAAGCTCGTCGGAACTCGCCATGTGGATCGTCGCAAGTCCAGGAGTTTGCCGGAAGTCCGCAAGAGCATCGCAGGTCCGTCGGATGTTCGCCAGAAGCTCGCTGGAAGAAGAGATTGACGCACCGGAGCAAGCTGTAGTAAATGTCTTAAGAATTGTCATAGTTAGCACGATGATTAAGTTAGAAATGGGAGGTGATCCTATTGACTTAATCTAGGGGCAATTGGGCCCTTGAAAGAACCAAATTGGGCCGAATGGATCAACCCATTCGGACCCAGATCTCTCGCCCAAAGGTGGCACCACCTGGGTCGGCGGTGGCACCGCCCAGGGCTCAGTCTCTGAGTTCTAGCTGGGCGGTGCAACCGCCTCTAACAGTGGTGCAACCGCCTGAGCTCAGTCTCTGAGCTCTGGCTAGGCGGTGCAACAGCCCCAGTCAGGCAGTGGCACCGCCTGAGCTCGGTCTCGGAGCTCTGCCAGGTGGTACAACCACCCCTGACAAGCGGTGGCACTGCCCAGAGGCTCAGTCTTCGAGCTCTGTCAGGCGGTGCAACCGCCAGACCCCAAAATTCCATGAGATGACAGTTTTAAGCTCCAAATTCAAACTGGTTTGGAGCCTATAAATACCCCTATAATCCCTGGGTAAAAGATACAAGCACAGAGAGATTAAAAGAGAGAAAACATTGCTGCAATCTCTAGAATTTCCCTCCTCTAGCTTAAGTGTTAGAATTCTGTTTAAGAGAGGAGAGTGAGTGCTTGTAAGGGTTGTCTCCTAAACCCAGTAAAAGGAGAAGAGGGTTGTAAGAAGGAGGTTGATCTTCGCCTAGTAAAGGAAGATCGTTAGTGGATGCTGGTGGCCTCGACGGAAGAGGAATCAGAAGAGTGGATGTAGGTCACGATTGACCGAACCACTATAAACTCCCGTCTTCACTGGTTTGCATTTTGTTTACTACTATTACTTTACTACAAACCTCCTCAATAGCTTACTGCCTCCTGCGCTTTTACGATCGTGTTTCAAAGTTCAGTATTTTCCGAATCGTGTTTAGACATAAATCAGTTTTATCGTACGAACATCATATTTCAGTTTGCGCTTACATTCTGATTTCCATTATAACTACAAACTGCCTTTACATATTCGCTTTAACTGCATCTTGCTTGATTATGAGTTAAAGTAATTTACGAATCGGCTTTTCTATCGAAATTGCTCTTATCGTATAAAATCAGTTTTAATCGTCGAAAGTTTTCCGCTGCACTAATTCACCCCCCCCCCTCTTAGTGCTCTTGATCCTAACAGAAGTGAACAAGAAGCCCTCTTTTGAACTGTTCCTACAAAGGAACTCCATGAAAAGTTTCATACCAATCATACCACTAGATTGCATCTCCATCGAGCTGGATGAAATATTATTTAATATTTATAAATAATATTTATTTAGAGTTGAGTAGAGATTTATTTAATATTTATTTATTATTAAGAGTCTAAGTCCGGGTGGACTCTAGGTGAAACTCTATAAATAGTGATATAACATTTTCTTCAATCAATCAATTAGTCATCCACTCTCAACGTCATAAGAGGAATATCCCATGTGTTCTTGCTCAGACAAATCCTTGGCCAGGGTCATTCGGATTGAGAGAGAAAGAGTTCTCCAGGAGAATCCAATTAGAGCGAGACTCAGTAGAAACTATATGGGTCTGACAACACCATACCCAGTATACAGTCTCTAGGATATTAGATGGATGAGGGACTATAGGTATACGTTAACTGAGGACAGACAGGTCCAATGGATTGGATTCCCCTATATCATCTAGGAACTACAACGTAGTGGCTTAGTACATCCATAGTCGATGAGTCGAGTGAATTATTATGGAGATAATAATTCACTAAGCCAAAAGGAGTTCTGACAGATATAACTCACGGCCAGCTCGATATTGGGCCTAGAGAGTCACACACATATGGTAGACACTGCGATGAGTAGAGGTACGGATATGAGATATCCGCCAGAACCCTTGTCTTATTGAATATCCAATAAGCCCCTAAATTATTGGATCCTATGGATGAGATCCAACAAGAGCCCATAAGAGATTATTGGATAGAGATCCACTAATCTAAGAGGCTTGGGTAATTGGATGCAGATTCAATACCCAATAGGAGAGGATCCATTAGGATTTGACAGGAGACCTCTATAAATAGGAGGGATTCAGTGGTTCATAGGCTAGAGCCTTTGCTTTCCTCTCATATTCTCCTCCCCCTCTCCACCTCAGAACAGGTTTGGAGTTTTGAGGAGCGTCGTTGCAGCCTTACTGTGTGGATCACCATTAGAGAGGAGGACGCTTGACCTCCTCCTTCACCCTCTCCTAGAGATCTATAAGGAAACAAGGATATACGATCTCCCTAGGTAACATAAGCTATTATATACGTAGTTTGTTTTGCGAAGTTTTACGCACCAATCTTCACACGATAACGAACATCTTTTTGGGAAATTGGGGATTTTGTTTTCTTGTTCTCTCGCTCGAGCCTTATCACATTATACTATGGTCTATGATCATTTAGTGTGATTGCTTATGCACATACTATATATGTATATATATTTGCATGCGATGTAGATATATATTAAATATGTATATATGTGACATGTCATATTAGGTGACTAAATCATAGAAACCCCTCTCGCGATAATATTAAGTAGGTAAATGTAAGGTAATTAGATTGACCCACGTGGCCTTCCATCGTTATAGATAGGGACCAATTCCCGATGTAGGTTGAGTTAGTCGAGTCCCTCGAGGCTCACCTATATCGCGATTCGCTATCTGGCCTATGACATAGATATGTCACCAGTGACCTGAGGACTTGGTATGCTTGGTCGAGTTCCTCGAGAGTATATCATCGAATCAGACTTATTTTGTAACGATGGTATTGACTTAACCAAGCATCATGGTTAGTCGAGTCCCTCGAGACCATAGTGACTCGGAGGTTGAACAGGATGAGAATCAAAAGGAGTTGTGATCGGCAAGAGTTACCTACCTTCCAGGCGTAGTGTGATTGGTCGAGTCCCTTGAGGTTATACTAAGAAGCTGATTGGATCCTGATCCCAACTAGAAGTTTGCCAGAGACTTCCGTTTCTTGTGCTGAGGGTGTCGTATGACTCGCTAGTAAAATAGTGGGAGCATATTAATGTTAGGATTGGAGCGGCACTAAGAGGGGGGGGTGAATTAGTGCAGCGGATTAAAACTTCGATTTTAATAAATCTTTCGTACGATAAGAACGGAACTTGAAAAGCTTAACTTGAAAGTGTATTCTTAAATATGCGCAGCAAAGGTAATAAGGAACTAAAACATGTAAGAAGGTTTGCAGTAATGTAAATAGCAATAATGAAATGCAAACCAAAGATCACGTCGATTTTAGAGTGGTTCGGTCAAATGACCTACATCCACTTGCGAGGCCCCTCTTCGATGAGGCTCCCTCCTTCCACTAGCAAATCTCTTAAAATGGAAGGGCAAATACCCCTCTTACAACCTTTTACAAACAGTTCAACCTCTTACAAATTTTCAGCAAGAAAGGAGGAGAACTTTCTAGCAAATTGAAAACTAGACTTGCTAAGATTTCTAAGACTTTTCTCTCAATCAATTGCTGCTCAAAAAGTTGTAATCTCAGCTGAGATTTGAGGGGTATTTATAGGCCTCAAGAGGATTCAAATTTGGGCTCCAAATTTGAATTCTCGTGGAGTTCCCGATGCTGGCGGTGCCACCGCTTGTTAGTGGCGGTGCCACCGCTTGTCAGTGTCAGGCGCTGACAGTGCTAGGCGGTGCCACCGCCTGGCTCTCGGGCAATGGGCGGTGCCACTGCCCAGTCTGGCAGTGCCACCGCCAGACTTTCCGGTTGACTAGTTGGGCTTCAAACTTAGCCCAAACCCAGTCTAATTTTGGGCCCAGTTGGCCCCTAACCAGGATATAGGATTATTTCTTAATCCTAATCCTAATTATAAGTTAACTACTTAACAAAACACATCCTAAGCAATATTTCAACCGTGAACGTCGAGTCTTGTTCCGGCGAGCTTTTTCCGACGGGCTCCTAGCAAGCTCCCGAACTTATGATGACTTTAATGAGTAGCCGAGCCTTCTCGGTGATCTCCATGAACCTTCGACGATCTCTTCAGCGAACTTCCGAAAATTCCGACAGGTTCCCGATTTCTTCTCGGTTGGTTCCGGCAGCATCTCCGACGATTCTTCGGACTCTTAAACGTCCATCGAACTTGACTCCGGTATCCTTGCTTTATATTTTCTGGTTATCGTAGTTAGTCCTGCACACTTAACTCAATAATATGGATTAGATCAAATAACCCATCAATTGATTTTATCATCAAAATCCGAGATTCAACAATCTCCCCCATTTTGATGATGACAATCAATTGATGACGGAGTTAAACATAACTCCCCCTATCTATATGCCATATTATAAAAAGATAAAACACTTGAATTCCATCCCATTGAATTCAAGCATAAACCGATAAGTTCTAACCGTAGAACTTATCGTTGTTCTCATTAAGTATAATGTAAATGCGAAACTTCGATGAAAATCTTTTTCAAGTCGAAAGATAAGAGACAAATTTTACTATGACAAAAGATTTTCAACATGATTATATATTTTAGACATGCATTCAATATGATCAATCGATTGTGCGATATACTCAAAGATTATGCAAGGCACATAAGATATTCATATCACATTAGCTTATATAAGTTATGCTATTAAAATAATATATGTCATCACTTTTCTCCCCCTTTGTCATGAACAAAAAGGAAAAACTATTTTACAGAAAAATTTAGCATTCATTCTATCAAAAATTCAACTTCGTTAATTTGAAACTCGTCATTCAGTCATCCATTCATTCATGTTTAAAAAGAAAAATCAGCATTCATCCAGAAGCATATATCCAAAATTTAAATATACAACAAAAGTTCAATTTTTGTTCAAAAGACGACCAGCTTGGAACATGAGATCAAGAGTAAAACATAACAGAATAAAAAGATATATCAATCCGTAGGAGGTAATCCATAGTGCTTATATATAACATCTATTTTTTGGTTTAGCTGTCGTAGTTCCTTTAAAATTTCCATTTGCTGGAGTTGAATTTGTTCCTGCTGCAATTTGATTTGGTCTTGTTGGAATTTGATCTGAGATAGTTCTGCCATAATGATTCTTTCAGAGGATGAAACAGGAGCTGAAGGCGCTGCATCAAAGGGACTAGGAGGAGGAGATTTATTTCCCATAAAAATTGGCGTTTCTGATTGTTCTACTGGTGGAGGAATAGAATCTGTCCTTCTAGGTTGCCTTACCCATATTCCATTGTTAAATATGCACCTAAGTCTCTTTAGTAGATTTTTATTGATGACGTTATATCTATTACTTTGAATTGTTTCTTTATCGGGTGGGATGCAAATGTTATAGGCACGAAGAAATCTAGTGATTAAACCCCCATATGGCAACATAATATATTTAGCTGTAATTTCCTGCATGTGTTACCGTATTGAGTATCCAAAACAGTTTTGTTGACCAGTCATGATCCAATACATGGTGCTTATCTCTATTGTACTCATTTCATCAAGATGATATTGCTTAGGGAATAGTATGCTTGTCATGATATGATGAAGAATCTTAGAGTTAAAAGTTAGTAAGTGTTCGCAACTCTTGGGTATTATTCCGAAGTTTGAGTTTGCAAAAATGGTTTCGACAGCTTCGGCGTAGGTTGCTCCTATTATATTAACATCCCATTTTGCTCTAAAATAGCAGCCCCTATCTTTTTCAGTGATGCCGATTAGTTCACAAATAGAATTATCAGAAATCCTAATTTGTGTTCCTAACATGTAAGAACTTAGGCTATCGTTATCTACCCATAGGTTTGCATAAAAGAGCTTAACTAATCTAGGATAAATTGGTTCATCTATTTGTAAGAGAGGTAGGGCCTCTAGATGAGCAAACCACCTAATGGGTTCTAAATCTCCTAGTTCATCGAGATCAACGTATTTTCCCTAATGGACATATCTTGTTTCAAAATTTGGAAACCTAAGGGCGTCTTCTTTGGATCTAAAAAGATTATGGTCATATGAATCTCCTTCAATCCTTTTCCCTTTTGATCTCTTAGGAGCCATTTTCTAGACAAAATGATAAGAGAAATATGAATTGTAATGAATAGGTGAAACAAGAAGAGAGTGAAGGGAAGATTTTACCTTATAGAGTGTTTCTGAGATGATGGAGAGTTTGGACCAACAATATTCTTTCTCCAAGGTCTGTAGAAGTTAGAATGAGGGATTGAGAGATTTTGGGAGAGTTGGAGCAAGAGTTCCACGAGTTGGGGGCGGTGTCACCGCCGGCCCTAACCCTCTCGGGTTTAAAAGGGCTCTCGGGCGGTGCCACCGCTGGCTGGCCGCGGAAGAAGGAAAGAAAACTTTTCTTCCTCCTTCTTGATTTCCAGAGGTCTTTGACGCAAGCAAAGGTTGAGATATTGAGTTGTATTTTAATATATCATTTGGAATCGAAAGAAGAGGATGAAATCAAATCCACAAACGAGTGAAACAAGGATGAGCCAATCTTCGTAAACTACATTCAAATGTCTTACTCTAAGGGACAATTTAACATGCCTAGTTCCCTTCTAATAAATTCAAATTTGTCTTCATTTAGGGCTTTTGTAAATATATCTGCTAATTGATGCTTCGTGTCAATGAATTCTAGAACAACATCATTGTTAAGGACATGATCGCGTATGAAATGGTGCCTAACGTCGATGTGCTTAGTTCTAGAGTGCTGAATTGGATTTTTAGTAAGACATATGGCACTAGTATTATCACATTTTATGGGGATATTTTTAAAATGAATTCCATAGTCTTCTAATGTATTTTTCATCCATACAACTTGTGCACAACATGCACTCGTAGCAATGTATTCAGCTTTCACCGTAGATAGTGCAACTGGATTTTGTTTCTTGAAAGTCCAAGAAACAAGTGCATGTCCTAAAAATTGGCATGTTCCGGATGTACTTTTTCTATCTATCCTACATCCGCCAAAATCGGCATCCGCATAAGCCATTAAATCAAATTTTTCGGATTTTGGATACCATAAACCTAAATTTGGAGTTCCTTTAAGATACCTAAATATTCTTTTAGCACTTTTAAGATGAGATAATTTAGGATTTGATTGAAACCTAGCACAAAGTCCTACACTAAACATGATATCTTGTCTAGTCGCGGTAAGGTAGAGTAGACTACCTATCATACCCCCATATGTTTTTTGATCGAAATTTTCACTATTTTCATCCATATCTAACTTAGTCGCAGTACTCATAGGGGTGTTTATTGCTTTTGAATTATCCATGTTAAATCGTTTTAACAATTCTAACGTATATTTAGATTGGTTAAGGAATATACCATCCTTAAGTTGTTTGATTTGTAATCCTAAAAAGAAAGTTAATTCCCCCATTAAACTCATTTCAAATTCATGACTCATAGATTTGGCAAATGATTCACATAATGATTCATCCGAAAAGCCAAAAATAATATCGTCAACATAAATTTGCATAATAAGAAAATTATTTTCAAAATGTTTAATAAACAATGTAGTATAAACCTTGCCTTTGGTAAAATTATTTAAAATAAGAAAGGAACTAAGCCTTTCATACCAAGCTCTAGGAGCTTGTTTCAAGCCATAGAGAGCCTTAGTCAATTTGAATACATGATTAGGAAGAAGAGAATTTTCAAATCCGGGAGGTTGTTCGACATATACTTCTTCGGAAATAAAACCATTCAAGAAGGCACTTTTGACATCCATTTGAAATAGTTTAAAATTATAACAACTAGCATAGGCAAGGAGCATCCTTATGGCTTCTAATCGAGCCACGTGAGCAAAGGTTTCTTCGAAATCGATACCTTCTTCTTGGTTGAAACCTTTGGCCACTAATCTAGCCTTGTTTCTAACCACGATACCATTTTTGTCTTGCTTATTTCTAAAGACCCACTTAGTACCAATCACTAAATGGTCACTAGGTCTAGGAACAAGCTCCCACACCTTGTTTCTCTCAAATTGATTCAATTCCTCTTGCATTGCAATAACCCAAAAATCATCTTTTATGGTCTCGTCAATGTACTTAGGTTCGATTTGAGAGAGGAAGGCGGCATTAGCACAAAAATTCTTGAAAGATGATCAAGTTTGAACCCCTTTAGATGTATCCCCTATAATTAGCTCCTTTGGATGAGCATCTATATACTTCCATTCCTTAGGTAAGGAAATTTCGGAAGAAGGTGCATCCAAGTTGCTATTTTGAGGAGGGGGTTCATTTAAATTCAAATTATCAAAACCAAGATCATCATCAAAATCATTTTTCTTTAAATTTGAAACTTCACTAAAAACTACATGAATAGACTCTTCAATTACTAAGGTTCTTTTATTAAAAACCCGAAAAGCTTTAGAAACGGAAGAGTAACCAAGAAAGATGCCTTCATCGGATTTAGCATCAAATTTTCCTAAGGCGGACTTTCATTTAAAATAAAGCATTTACAACCGAAAATTTTAAAATAGGAAATATTTGGTTTTTTGTTATTCCATAATTTATAGGGAGTTTTTGATAAGGATGGTCTTATTAGGACTCTATTCATGATGTAGCAAGCCGTATTTATGGCTTCGGCCCAAAAATACTTAGGTAAACTATGTTCATTTAATATAGTTCTTGCCATTTCTTGTAGGTTTCTATTTTTCCTTTCAACTACTCCATCTTATTGGGGATTTCTCGGAGTGGAGAAGTTGTGATTGTATCCATTAACTTCACAAAAATTTTGAAAGTCACAGTTTTGAAATTCGCCACCATGATCACTCCAAATTGATGAAATCATGAACCCTTTTTCGTTTTGAGTTTACAAAATTTAGAGAAACACTTGAAACAATCACTTTTGTGAGCTAAGAAATAGGTCCAAGTGTATCTAGAGTAGTCATCCATAATCACAAAAGCATATTTGCTTCCACCTTGACTAGTTGTATCAATTGGTCCAAATAAGTCCAAATGGATCAATTGTAACGGTCTAGTGGTGCTAATTTGATTTTTTGGTTTGAAGCTTGTTTTTATTTGTTTCCCTAGTTGACATGCATCGCATACCTTATCTTTAATAAACTTCATATTCGGAATCCCTCGTACTAATTCTTGAGATGAGATTTTAGATATTGTTTTCATGCTTGCATGGCCTAATCTCTAATGCCAAAGCCAAGCATCATCATTTATGGCGGAGAAACACATTTCATTACTTAGTTCATCAAGATTGATGGTATAGACATTATTTTGTTTTAAAGCAATCATAGTCAAGTTATGATTTGGTTTTTCAATAATGCACATATTTGATTCAAATCTAACGATATAACCTTTATCGCATAATTGACTAATGCTCAATAGATTATATTTTAATCCATCAACTAGTAACACATCATCAATGGAAAAACTTGATTTGTTACCTATGGTTCCCTTGCCAATGATTTTGCCTTTGTTGTTGTCTCCGAAGGTGACATAGCCTTCGTCCATGCTAGTGAGCTTGGTGAATTGGGATGGATCTCCGGTCATATGCCTTGTGTTAGGATCGGAGTAGCACTAAGAGGGGGGGGGTGAATTAGTGCAGCAGATTAAAACTTCGATTTTAATAAATCTTTCGTACGATAAGAACGAAACTTGAAAAGCTTAACTTGAAAGCGTATTCTTAAATATGCGCAGAAAAGGTAATAAGGAACTAAAACATGTAAGAAGGTTTGCAGTAATGTAAATAGCAATAATGAAATGCAAACCAAAGATCATGCCGATTTTAGAGTGGTTCGGTCAAATGACCTACATCCACTTGCGAGGCCCCTCTTCGATGAGGCTCCCACCTTCCACTAGCAAATATCTTGAAATGAAAGGGCAAATACCCCTCTTACAACCTTTTACAAACAGTTCAACCTCTTACAAATTTTCAACAAGAAAAGAGGAGAACTTTCTAGCAAATTGAAAACTAGACTTGCTAAGACTTTCTAAGACTTTTCTCTCAATCAATTGCTGCTCAAAAAATTGTTATCTCAGCTGAGATTTGAGGGGTATTTATAGGCCTCAAGAGGATTCAAATTTGGGATCCAAATTTGAATTCTCGTGGAGTTCCCGATGCTGGCTGTGCCACCGCCTGTCAGTGTCAGGCGCTGACAATGCTAGGCGGTGCCACCGCCCAACTCAGGCGGTGCTACCGCCCAGCTCTCGAGCACTGGGTGGTGCCACCGCCCAGCCCAGGCGGTGCTACCGCCTAGCTCTCGGTCACTGGGCGGTGCCACCGCCCAGCCCAGGCGGTGCTAACTACGAACTAGTCCGAACTCGGGCCCAATTGGCCCCTACTTGGGTATAGGATTAATACCTAATCCTAACCCTAATTAACATGCTAACTACGAATTTAAAGCCATTTTATAAGCTATTACAAAGTCCATAAGTCAAGACTTCTTCCGGCAAACTTTCGGTGGTCTTCCGATAAACTCTCAGAAACCATTCTGCGGACTCCCGGCAAGCTCTTAAACTTCACGATTTGATCTTGGCGAGTTCCAACGAGCTTCTTCGGCAAGCTCCGATCTTTCTCGGCGAACTCTGCGAACTTCCCACGAACCTTCCGACGAGCTTCCGAAAAACCCTTCGGCAAGCTCCCTACTCATTCTCGGCTAGTTCCGACGGCGTTCCGACGATCCCGGACTTCCGTCGAACTCTTGAACTCCCCAACGAATCCGCCGTGCTTGACTCCGCACTTTGTTTCACTTTATGTCTTCATTGTTATCGTAGTTAATCCTGCACATGCATGCCAAAACTCTACTCGATCTAGACAGTTATTACATCGCTGAATTGACATTCGTTGTTCCGACACGTCATTGGTTGGCTTTCGTCCGATTCTTGACGCATCATCCTCTCTTGCGGCTTGTTGCCCAATCGGCAGTTGACCTCCGCAACCTCGATATCCTTGGCACAATTTCGCTCTCCTTTGGCCCGATGCCCAACGTCAAAGCCTTCGCCATCCAATATCTCGACGTGATCTCCTCACAATAACGTCAATTCCTCCTGCGTTAACTATCTGATCCTGATCGAGTAGACCTGTATCACTCAAAATGCAGTTTAAATTATAAACACATATCAAGTGGTTTCATCATCAAAATACGAGATTCAACAATCTCCCCCTTTTTTATGATGACAACCACTTGATGACAGAGTTAACCTTAACTCCCGGAGTTTAAACAAACTCCCTCTATCAATATGCCATATTGATAGAACCTTGAATATAAACAGAATTCAAGTCATTGCAATATTCATCATGAATACTTGCAACACATCATCATGAACATATGCATAAAACTTATGCATCACATGTCATGTCATCAACATACTTCTCCCCCTTTGTCATCAACAAAAAGGAGAAATGCCACAATCAAGTGTTTGTTATATGGGTTCAACTCATTGCATGAAAAACATAATGTTAATTTTTTATCATCATGCAATATAGTAATTTTACAACATTTTAGAACTTGCAAGCTAGCAATTTAGAGATGTTCAAGAAAGTAACTCTTGCTTTTTGAAATATGCAAGTGTTATAAGCTAGTAAATTCAAATATATGCAAGTTGGCATATTTGCTTTTCTTGAGATAAGAACGATAGCACATTTTTGTATTTTCTTGATGTTTCAAGCTAGCAATTCTCGGTGATGATCAAGATAGCAATTTCTTCATCATGCAAGCTAGCAATATTGAGATGTTCAAGAAAGCAACTCTTGCTTCTTGAAATATGCAAATTTGTCAAGTTTTGCTAGATGTGCAAGTTAGCATTTTTGCCTCTTAAGATAGGCAAGATAGCACATTTGCTTCTTTTGAGATAGCAACTTTTTGCATCTCTTTAGACTACAAGCTAGCAATGTTTACGATATGTAAGTTTCACAATATACAAGCTAGCAAAAATTTCGAAAGCAAATGTAAGATAGCTTTCTTGTGTAAGTTCATAATTCTTGCTTCCTATTGCAATGCGCAAGTTGCAAGTTTTGCTTCTTGAGATAGGCAAGATAACACGTTTGCAATTTTTGTTTCTTAAGATAGGCAAACTTGTGATGTTCAAAATAACAAGCTCTTTCTTCTAGAAGTGTCATTTTTGCTTTCTTTGCAAAGTGTAAGCTAGCAAAATGTTTGAAAAAGTGATCAAGTTTTGCAACATACAAGCTAGCAAAAATGCCAAACTAGCAAGAGATAATATTTTACATGAGGCAAGCAAACAATTTGGCAAATGTTACATTTGCATCTTCTCTTTTGAGAAGTGCAATTTTTTGCTTTCATCTTGAATTGTGCAAGCTAGTTAGTTTGCCTCTCTTCATGATGTCCACACTAGAAATTCTTGCTCCCCCTTTGTCATTGTCAAAAAGAAGGGAAGACCCTTATATCAATTTTCATATTATGACAAAGGTAAGTATCATTCTTATTTGTGCATCATTATATATTCAAATTAAAACATACACAATTTCAATAACCTTATTTTTCATGCACGATACCGAAAAATAAATCAATCATCATTAATAAGCATATCATACATGATACTCAAACATTAAAATTTTTAAGCATTTATCAACATGTTGATCATGATACCAAACACTCATCATTTAAAGCATTCATGATACACATCATATGCAATAAATACATCATGTACATCATTATCATGAGTATTACATACATCATTTTAACTTTATGAATATTTCATCATTGCATGCATTTGTATCATAGATACAAAGAAATCATATCATCAAAGATAAGACCATTTGAATACCAAATGACATGATTCATTTTATCAAATATCTTCTTTTTATAAATAACAGAAATTGTAGGTGTATAAAGAAGAGATTGTGATTAAAAAAAGAATCTCAAGTAGTAAATCCAAGAAATCAAGATCATAACTTGAATACAAACTCATTCAAATTCAAATCGTTAAATTCATCAAAATCTCAACATTACTTACAAGAGATTCAAAATGGTATACATAGATTTATCATAATAATCAAGGGAAAATCTTAGCATGATATCGATAAAATTCATTCAATTTTATAACAAAACAAGATATTAATTCAAGCATATAAAATTTCTCAATTCATTATGAATCATAAAAAGAATTATGGTTTCAAAAATTCACGATTCATTTAGGAAAATTTTCTCTTTAGTACACGGTAAGAAGAAATATAGCAATGATACCAATCATAATTCATTTGGGTAGTAGATGCTAAAAAGTAACAGTGAGGATACAAGATCTTGATTTTTATAGAGTAAATCTCAAGTTATAAATCTCAAAAAATCAAGATAAAACTCATTTAAATTCAAATCATCAAATCAAAATCATTTTCAAGAGATTCATAAAAAGAAAAACATAGATAGATTTTTTAATCTCTCAATTCTTTATGAATCATAAAAATTATAATTTAAAAAAAATCATGATTCATTTCGGAAATTTTCTTCTTTAGTAAACAATAAGAAGAAACATGGGAGTTTAAAAAACAAGATCTTGATTCACAATAAAATTTCATGTTAACATGCTTTCAAACATGCATCAATGTTTTGGATCAAAAAATGAATTTCATCATAAAACCATCAAGACCAATAAGTTACAAAAATCATTATATATTCCTTTAAAATCTCATACATAAAATCGTCAAATCATGGTATCAAAATTTCAACATTTTCATTACAACTTTATTGCATTGGTTTCATTGAACATAATTTTGAATGATTCTTATAGATAACTAAAACTTCTTTAATTTTAATTTATAAGATTGACTTTATATTAGCATGCTCAAATTTTATTTTTATGTCAAAACCATACATCATGTTTGATAACCAAAGATAAGGTTCATAAAAAAATCATCAAGCCTTCCATTCAAAAGACATGCATCGTCATTGAAAATCAATATGGAAATCATCAAAATATACATTCTTGCTTCTCAAGCATATACATAAGATTAATCTTACTAGGTGTATAAGCATTAGAGTTATATCTAACATTTTGTTGCATTAACATAACACATGCAATTTTTTAAAAAAATTAATCCTAAACTAAATTAAAAATAACTCATGAAAGTATTATATAATTTCAAAATAATTCAAGAGAGTTGAGTTACTTACCTTGTAGTCGAAGCCCATTAAAGCCCAATTCGCCGTTTCACCTTTGGAAGTTCTTGATTCATCCTTGGGTGCCTTCCTTTTCTTTGGCCTCTTCCTCCGTTCAAGTTCATTGTTCATTTTAGATTTTTGTTTAATGAACTTATTAAGAGTTAGTGTTCGAAGTTCAAATTCATCATTGTCCTCATCACTTGAGTCATCGCTCAAGTAGTATTCATTTGTCCGGAGTTCCAAATCCTTCCTATTCTTTGGAAGGTGGTTCAAGTGTTCATTGTGTTCATCATGTGCATTGCGCACCATTTCATATGTCATCAATGAGCCGATAAGTTCTTCAAGTGGAAAAATATTTAAATCTTTTGTTTCTCGTATTGCCGTAACTTTTGATTCCCAAACTTTAGAAAGTGATCGTAAAACTTTACTAACAAGTTCAAAATTTGAGAAACATTTGCCAAGAGTTTGTAAACCATTGACGACATCCGTAAAACGGGTGTACATGTCAACAATGGTTTCGCCCGGTTTCATTTGAAAAAGCTCGAAATCATGCATTAAAATGTTAACTTTCGAGTCTTTGACTCTACTAGTTCCCTCGTGTGTGATTTCAAGAGTGTGCCATATGTCGAAAGCCGTTTCGCATAAAGAAACCCGATTGAACTCATTTTTGTCCAAAGCGCAAAATAAGGCATTCATAGCCTTTGCGTTTAAAGAAAACATCTTCTTCTCCAAATCATTCCATTGGTTCATTGGAAGAGAAGACATTTCAAATCTATTTTCGACTATGTGCCATAAATTCAAATCTAAAGAAAGTAAGAAAACTCTCATTCGAGTTTTCCAATAAGTGTAGTCCGTCCCATTGAAAAAGGGAGGACAAATGAGAGAGTGACCCTCTTGAAAGTCGTAAAGAGCCATTTCTATTTGGGTGTTAAACCAAGGTAGAAAAAAACCCCGCCTCGATACCAATTATTAGGATCGGAGGCGACACTAAGGGGGTGAATTAGTGCAGCGGATTAAAACTTCGGTTTTAATAAATCTTTCGTACGATAAGAACGAAACTTGAAAAGCTTAACTTGAAAGCGTATTCTTAAATATGCGCAGCAAAGGTAATAAGGAACTAAAACATGTAAGAAGGTTTGCAGTAATGTAAATAGCAATAATGAAATGCAAACTAAAGATCACGCCGATTTTAGAGTGGTTCGGTCAAATGACCTACATCCACTTGCGAGGCCCCTCTTCGATGAGGCTCCCACATTCCACTAGCAAATCTCTTGAAATGGAAGGGCAAATACCCCTCTTACAACCTTTTACAAACAGTTCAACCTCTTACAAATTTTCAACAAGAAAGGAGGAGAACTTTCTAACAAATTGAAAACTAGACTTGCTAAGACTTTCTAAGACTTTTCTCTCAATCAATTGCTGCTAAAAAAGTTGTTATCTCAGCTGAGATTTGAGGGGTATTTATAGGCCTCAAGATGATTCAAATTTGGGCTCCAAATTTGAATTCTCGTGGAGTTTCGATCTTTGGCGGTGCCACACTTTGTCGATGCGGTGCCACCGTCTGTCATGTCGGTGTCGACAATGCCGACAATGCTAGTGCCACCGCCCATTTCAAAGCGGTGCTACCGCCCAGCTCTCGGGCATTTGGCGGTGCCACCGCCTTAGCCCAGGCGGTGCTACCGCCCAGCTCTCTCGGCAGCGGGGCGGTGCCACCGCCTACAAGATGTTTTCACCCACTAGTTGGGCTTCAATCTTGGCCCAAACTAGTCCGAACTCGGGCCCAATTGGCCCCTGCTTGGGGTATAGGATTAATACCTAATCCTAACCCTAATTAACATGCTAACTACGAATTTAAAGACATTTTATAAGCTATTACAAAGTCCATAAGTCAAGACTTCTTCCGGTGAACTTTCGGCGGTCTTCCGATAAACTCTCGGAAACCATTCTGCGGACTCCCAGCAAGCTCTTAAACTTCACGATTTGATCTTGGCGAGTTCCGACGAGCTTCTTCGGCAAGCTCCGATCTTTCTCGGCGAACTCTGCGAACTTCCCATGAACCTTCCGGCGAGCTTCTGAAAAACCCTTCGGTAAGCTCCCTACTCATTCTCGGCTAGTTCCGGCAGCGTTCCCGATGATCCTTCGGACTTCCGTCGAACTCTTGAACTCCCAATGAATCCTTCGTGCTTGACTCCGCACTTTGTTTCACTTTATGTCTTCATTGTTATCGTAGTTAATCCTGCATATGCATGCCAAAACTCTACTCCGATCTAGACAGTTATTACATCGCAAATTGACATTCTGTTGCCCGGCACGTCATTGGTTGGCGCTTCGTTCGATTCTTCAGCACATCATCCTCTCTTGCGGCTTGTTGCCCAATCGGCAGTTGACCTCCGCAACCCCGATATCGCTCTCCTTTGGCCCGATGCCCAACGTCCGAAGCCTTCTGCCGTCCAATATCCTGACGTGATCTCCTCCGGCGCAACGTCAATTCCTCCTGCGTTAACTATCTAATCCTGATCGAGTAGACCTGCATCACTCAAAATGTAGTTTAAATTATAAACACATATCAAGTGGTTTCATCATCAAAATACGAGATTCAACACCTTGAGCATCCACTATCAAGATACCATCTCTTGCTCCTATCAACACCTTGAGCATCCACTATCAAGATACCCATCAAGACACTCAATATCCTGTATGTTTCTACAAGAAGGAATTATTTTTAGGTACCTATTTACTTTTGGGTGCCTCAAAAACTAACCTAACTTGTTTATCATGTTCCATAGACTTGATCAAGGTTCCTTTAGGAACCCAAATCAATTTGTTTGGACTAATTTTCTTGAATGGACATTGGTAAGTCATATGTCCATATTTGCAAGAAAAGTTGCAATTGCTTTGGAGTTGAACATGTAAGATAGGACCTTTAATGAAGGTGGTTGGATTTTGGTAAGTACTTCTCACAAATCCGATTCCACTCCTTTTAGGGACGTGACCCTTATTTGTAAGGATCATGTTTAAGGACTTGCTACCGACCTCGAATTTCTTCAAGGTGTCCTTAAGTACCAAGTTCTCATTTTGGAGAGTTTTTAAATCATGGCATTTAGCACATGGAGCTAGACTATCATGATATTCAGTTTTTAATTTATCAAAAGCACAAGTAAGACTATCATGCTCATTTTTTAGCAATTTGTATTTTCTACTAATTATCTTACATTCATCAAATAACTCATGGAAGGCATTTAATAATTCATGATAAGGTAAATCTGCATTAATTAAATCTGTTACCTCTTCTTTGAAGGCCATTAGGGCGTAGTGAGCAACTTGCTCGGTGTTGGACTCCTCTTCTTCGGACGTGCTTGAATCATCCCATGTTGCCTTGAGCGCCTTCTTCTTTGGTGTTCTCTTTTTGGCTTGAGGGCAATCGTTCTTGTAGTGTCCCAGTTTTTTACATTCATAGCAAATCACTTGGTCCTTCTTTTGTTTAAATTTATTTTTGTATTATTTTTAAATTTGTTCTTCCTTAAATATTTTTTAAATTTTTGAGTCAAAAGTGCAATGTCATTGTCACTGTCCTCATCACTTGATGTTCCTTTCAAGTGGTCTTCTTGTGATTTGAGTGTCATATCCTTCCTGTTCTTTGGAAGGGGGTTCTCGAGCTCGTCATGAGCTTGACATGTCATTTCGTATGTCATTAGAGACCCAATGAGTTCTTCAAGAGGGAATGTTTTAAGGTCTTTGGCCTCTTGAATGGTTGTAACTTTTGGATCCCAACTTTTAGGGAGGGATCTTAAGATTTTAGTTACTAGTTCAAAGTTAGTAAAATCTTTACCAAGAGCTTTGAGTCCATTGATGACATCCGTAAACCGGGTGTACATGTCTCCGATGGACTCACTTGGTTTCATTCGGAAAAGTTCGTAAGAGTGCACAAGAATGTTGATTTTGGACTCTTTCACTCGGCTAGTGCCTTCATGAGTGACCTCAAGAGTTCTCCAAATATCAAAAGCCGAATCACAAATTGAAACACGATTCAATTCATTTTTGTCTAGTGCACAAAACAAGACATTCATAGCCTTTGCATTTAAAGCAAAAACCTTCTTCTCCGATTCATTCCATTCGCTCATCGGAAGAGAAGATTTTTGAAATTCGTTTTCAACAATAGTCCAAAGCTCGAAATCCATAGAAATAAGGAAGATCCTCATCCGAGTCTTCCAATACGTATAATCCGACCCATTAAACATGGGCGGACGTGCGATAGAGTGTCCCTTATGCATGCCGGAGTAAGCCATCTCTCTTGGGTATTAAACCAAATATGAGAGTGAGCCTAGCTCTGATACCAATTGTTCGGATCGGAGTGGCACTAAGAGGGGGGGGGGTGAATTAGTGCAGCGGATTAAAACTTCGGTTTTAATAAATCTTTCGTACGAAAAGAACGGAACTTGAAAAGCTTAACTTGAAAGTGTATTCTTAAATATACGCAACAAAGGTAATAAGGAACTAAAACATGTAAGAAGGTTTGCAGTAATGTAAATAGCAATAATGAAATGCAAACCAAAGATCACGCCGATTTTAGAGTGGTTCGGTCAAATGACCTACATCCCCTTGCGAGGCCCTTCTTCGATGAGGCTCCCACCTTCCACTAGCAAATCTCTTGAAATGAAAGGGCAAATACCCCTCTTACAACCTTTTACAAACAATTCAACCTCTTACAAATTTTCAGCAAGAAAGGAGGAGAAATTTCTAGCAAATTGAAAACTAGACTTGCTAAGACTTTCTAAGACTTTTTTCTCAATCAATTGCTGCTCAAAAAGTTGTAATCTCAGCTGAGATTTGAGGGGTATTTATAGGCCTCAAGAGGATTCAAATTTGGGCTCCAAATTTGAATTCTCGTGGAGTTCCCGATGCTGGCGGTGCCACCGCCTGTCAGTGTCAGGCGCTGATAGTGCTAGGCGGTGCCATCGCCCAGCTTAGGCGGTGCCACCGCTTGGCTCTCGGGCAATGGGCGGTGCCACCGCCCAGCTCTCGGGTGCTAGGCGGTGCAACCGCCCAATCTGGCAGTGCCACCGCCAGACTTTTCGGTTGACTGGTTGGGCTTCAAACTTAGCCCAAACCCAGTCTAATTTTGGGCCCAGTTAGCCCCTAACCAGGATATAGGATTATTTCTTAATCCTAATCCTAATTATAAGTTAACTACTTAACAAAACACATCCTAAGCAATATTTCAACCGCGAACGTCGAGTCTTGTTCCGGCGAGCTTTTTCCGACGGGCTCCTAGCAAGCTCCCGAACTTATGATGACTTTAATGAGTAGCCGAGCCTTCTCGGTGATCTCTGTGAACCTCCGACGATCTCTTCGGCGAACTTCCGAAAATTCCGACAGGTTCCCGATTTCTTCTCGGTTGGTTCCGGCAGCATCTCCGACGATTCTTCGGACTCTTAAACGTCGATCAAACTTGACTCCGGTATCCTTGCTTTGTGTTTTCTGGTTATCGTAGTTAGTCCTGCACACTTAACTCAATAATATGGATTAGATCAAATAACCCATCAATTGATTTTATCATCAAAATCCGAGATTCAACAATTAAGATAGAAGTCCATATCCTGATTGTTTATTTCTGTAAAATCTGCATGTTATTTATTTCTGCTGCATCTTTATTTTTAGAAAATGTCGCTTTCAAATCTCTTATGTGGCATACTTAATGTCAACTGCCTCATTGGTCCAAATTATATGGATTTGCTCCACAACTTGAGAATTATTTTCACGGCGGAGAAAATTATGTATGTCCTTGATACAGTGATGCAAACGCTAGAGGAAGGGGCAAGCGAGGATGAGATCACTCGCTATGTGAAGACAACATGAAAAGATGGATGCCAGATCCATACTACTACATGTCCGCAAATTGTTTAAGGAATATGGAAGGATTCATCGATATGAGATATCCAAGAGCCTCTTCCGAGCTAGGATGACTAAGGGGACACCAGTTTAGAACCATGTCCTAAAAATGATTGAGTGGATAGATAAACTCACAGGTCTAGGAATGATCCTAGAGGATAACTTGTGTGTGGACATTGTGCTTCAGTCCCTACCAGATTCCTTTTTATAGTTCATAATGAATTTTAATATGAACAAGCTTGAGGTGACTCTCCCAAAGCTCCTCAATATGTTAAGGGAGGTAGAGAGCACTATCAAAAAGGAGAAGCCAAGTCTCTACACTAGTAAGACTAGAAAGAAAAGGAAAATAAAAAAGTCCCTTAAGAATGGCAAGGGCAAGGGCAGACTAAGTAAAACAAAGGTTGCTAAGAAAGACCCAGCAAAAGACAAAAGATAGTGCTTCCACTATGGCAAAGATGGGCACTGGAAGAGGATCTGCAAAGAGTACCTTACAAAAAGGGCAAAATAGAAGCTTGGAGAAGCTTCAGGTACATTCATGATCAGTCTCCATTTGTCAGACTCTTATGATAATACATAGGTATTGGATACCGGTATTGCTTATCACATCTGCAATTTGTTGTAGATTCTAGCATAGCCAATGAGATTGACGAGAGGAATATTGGATAAAGGTTTGTTTATGCTAGACACTACTCCATATATCATGAATGTAAGTGCGTCTAAGAGGAAACGAGATAAGGTGAACAGTGCATACCTGTGGCATAGTAGGCTAGGTCACATCCATAAGGGAAGGACTCAAAAGTTGCTAAAGGATGGATATCTGAATCCATTCAACTATGAGTCATATATAACTTGCGAGCCTTCCCTTTGTGAAAAACTGACCAACTCTTCATTTAATGGAATTTGAGAGAGAGCCACTATTGTTAGAACTCATACATAGTGATGTATGTGGACCCATGTTAACTCATGTCATTGATGGTTACTCCTACTTCATTACCTTCACTGATGATTTCTCAAGGTATGGATATGTGTACATAATGAAGTACAAGTCTGAAGCCTTTGATAAATTCAGAGAGTATAAGAATGAAGTGAAGAACCAAACTGGAAAGAGTATCAAGACTCTTCGATCAGATCGAGGATGTGGTACTTAAGTACATAGTTTACTCAGTTCCTCAAGGACCATGGGATATTATCCTGATGGATACCTCTTTATACACCTCAGCTCAATGGTGTGTCTGAAAGGAGAAATCATATACTATAAGACATAGTACGGTTCATAATGAGTTTCACTGACCTACCCATCTCATTTTGGGGATATGCCTTAGAGACCACAACTTACCTTCTGAACAGAGTTCCAACTAAGTCGGTAGTGTCTATACCATATGAGATATGGAAATGGAAGAAGCCCGATCTTAAGGTTGTTAAGATTTGGGGTTGTCTTGCCCACATTAAAAGACATAACCCCAATAAGTTAGAATCAAGGATGGAGTGGTGCAAGTTCGTGGGATACCATAAGGAAACTTGTGGGTATTATTTCTATCATCTCGAGCACCAAAAGGTCTTTATAGCCAAGAGAGTAGTGTTCCTTAAGAAGGAACATACTCTTGGCAGAGACAATGGGAACATGATAGAGTTGAGCGAGGTTGGAGAACCTAGCTCAAGCACCACTCTATAGCCCGAGTCTATTCAGGTACCTAATACACAAGTTCCAACTTTACGTAGGTCTGGAAGAGTATGTTATCCTCCTGAGAGATATGTGGGACATATTAGAGGAGAAGATGTTGGGGATATTGATCCTCAGACCTACGAGGAGGCTATTTTGAGTATAGACTCTGGGAAGTGACAAAAAGTCATGTATTCTGAGATAGATTTTATGTACTCCAACAAGGTTTGGAACATAGTTGATGCGCTTGAAGGTATTGTACTCATTGGTTGCAAGTAGATCTTTAAGAAAAAAGATCAAAGTAGATGGAAAGGTAGAGACCTATAAAGCAATGCTAGTGGATAAGGGTATCGTCAATGGCAAAGTATTGACTATGATGAAACATTTTCACCCGTAGCAATGCTAAAATCCATCTGAATTCTATTGGCTATTGCAACACATTATGATTATGAGATTTGGCAAATAGATATAAAAATCACATTTCTCAATGGGAACCTCGAGGAGGTGTATATGATACAACCCGGGGGATTCATGTCCAAGGACTACCTAGATAAGGTGTGTATGTTGCTTAGATCCATTTATGGACTAAAGCAAGCTTTCCGAAGTTGGAACATAAGATTTGATGAGGCAATCAGATCTTATGACTTCGTTAAGAACGAAGATGAGCCTTATGTGTATAGGAAGGTAAGTAGGAGCACTATCACCTTTTTGATGTTATATGTGGATGACATCCTAATCATTGGGAATGATGTAGGAATGCTATCCACAGTAAAGGCTTGGTTATCTAGACACTTCTCCATGAATGACTTAGGGGAAGCATCCTATATCTTGGGGATTTAGATCTATAGAGATAGATCCAAGAGGATGATTAGTTTGTCTCAGTCCAAGTACATAGACACTATTGTCAAAAGGTTTGTCATGGAAAATTCCAAGAGAGGTTTCATACCGATAAGATATGGGATATCGCTTTCAAGGAGTATATCCCCAAAGACTTCTAAATAAAGGGCGAACATGGATAAGATACCCTATGCATCAGCAATAGGGTCTATCATATATGTCATGCTATATACTAGGCCTGATATAACGCATGCTCTGAGTGTCACAAGTAGGTATCAGGCAGATCCAGGCTTGAAGCACTGGAAAGCAGTAAAGTATATCCTTAAGTACTTGAGAATGACTAAGGATGTTTTACTAGTATACGAAGGAAAGAGCCTCAAGGTTGAAGGCTACACGGACTCGAGTTTTCAGTCCGATGTCGATGAGTCAAATTCCGGGTATGTGTACACCTTGAATTGAAGAGTAGTATGCTGGAAGAGTTCCAAGCAAGATACTACTGTTGACTCAACCACAGAGGTGGAGTACATTGCTGTAGTAGAGGCAACAAAGGAGAGAGTCTGGATGAAGAAGTTCACCAAAGATCTAGGATTCGTGCCGGGTAGCTGTTGAATCTCGTATTTTGATGATGAAACCACTTGATATGTGTTTCTGTTTTAATCTACATTTTGAGTAATGCAGGATGCTTCGATCAGGATGAGACAATTAAAGCAGGAAAAATCATGTTGTACCGGAGAAACATGTCAGAAGATTGGACGTTGGGCCGGTGGATCAGTCGACGTATCGACAGAAGGCTTCGGGCCGTGGACTCAAGCATTGGACCAAAAAGAGCGGGTATTGTGCCAAGGATATCGGAGTTACAGAGTTAACTGGCCGATTGGGCAATAGGCCGCAAGAGAGGACGATGCGCCGAAGAATCAGACGAAGCGTCGAGGGATGAATGACATGCCGGACAACTTGGTTATTTGCTTAGGATTAATTGTCTCGATCGAAGTTTTGTTTTACATGTATAGGATTAACTACGATGGAAGTAAGACATGCAGCAGGAGTTGCGCCGGAGTCAAAAACTATGATCACGTTGGGAGTTCGAGAGCTCAACGGAAGTCCGAACGGTCGTCGGAGGTTCTACGGGAACAAATCCGAGAAGTCCAGGAGCTTGCCAAAAGAAGCTCGTCAGAACTTGCCAAGTGGATCGTCGCAAGTCCAGGAGTTTGTCGGAAGTCCGTAGGACCATCACCGAGGGTTCATCGGATGATCGACGAAAGTTCGCCGGAAGCTCACTGGAAGAAGTGATTAACACACCGGAGTAAGCTGTAGTAAATGTCTTAAGAATTGTCGTAGTTAGCACGATGATTAAGTTAGAAATGGGAGATGATCCCATTAACTTAATCTAGGGGCAATTGGGCCCTTGAAAGAACCAAATTGGACCGAATGGATCAACCCATTCGGACTCAGATCTCTCACCCAAAGGTGGCACCGCCCAGGGCTCAGTCTCCGAGTTTTGGCTGGGCGGTGCAACCGCCTTTGACAGCGGTGCAACTGCTTGAGCTCGGTCTCTGAGCTCTGGCTAGGCGGCGAAACCGCCCCAGTTAGGCGGTGGCACCGCCTGAGCTCGGTCTCCGAGCTCTGCCATGTGGTTCAACCGCTAAACCCCGGAATTCCGGGAGATGACAATTTTGAGCTCCAAATTCAAACTAGTTTGGAGCCTATAAATACCCCTCCAATCCCTAGGTAAAAGATACAAGCATAGAGAGATTAAAAGAGAGAAAACACTACTGCAATCTCTAGAATTTCCCTCCTCTAGCTTAAGTGTTAGAATTCTGTTTAAGAGAGGAGAGTGAGTGCTTGTAAGGGTTGTCTCCTAAACCCAGTAAAAGGAGAAGAGGGGTGTAAGAAGGAGGTTGATCTTCGCCTAGTAAAGGAAGGCTGTTAGTGGATGCCGGTGGCCTCGACGGAAGAGGAATCAGAGGAGTGGATGTAGGTCACGATTGATTGAACCACTGTAAACTCCCGTCTTCGCTAGTTTGCATTTTGTTTCCTGCTATTACCTTACTACAAACCTCCTTCATAGCTTACTACCTTCTACGCTTTTATGATTGTGTTTCCAAGCTCAGTATTTTCCGAATCGGTGTTTAGACGTAAATCGCATTTCTCGTACGAACATCGTATTTCAGTTTGCGCTTACATTCTGATTTCCATCATAACTTCAAACTGCCTTCATAGATTCGTTTTAACTGCCTCTTGCCTAATCACAAGTTAAAGTGATTTACGAATCGGCTTTTTCTACTGAAATCGCTTTTACCGTACGAACATCATATTTCAGTTTGCGCTTACATTCTGATTTCCATCATAACTGAAAACTGCCTTTATAGATTTGTTTTAACTTCTTCTTACCTGATCTCAAGTTAAAGTAATTTACAAATCGACTTTTCTACCGAAATTGCTCTTGTCGTACGAACGCAGTTTTAAACGTCGAAAGTTTTCCGCTGCACTAATTCACCCCCCGCCCTCTCTTAGTGCTCTTGATCCTAACAATTGGTATCAGAGCCCGGTATTTCTTATTTCGGATTTACACCCGAGAGAAATGGCTCTTCATGGCTTTAAAGAGGGTTTTTCGGTTGTTCGACCACCGTTGTTTAACGGATTGGACTATACTTATTGGAAAACTCGAATGAGAGTTTTCTTGATTTCTATGAATTTTGATTTATGGAATATTATTGAAAACAGTTTTCAACTTCCCTCTAAACCAATGAACGAATGGTCGGATTTGGAGAAGAAGTATTTTTCTTTAAACGCAAAGGCTATAAATGCCTTATTTTGTGCTTTGGACAAAAATGAGTTCAATCGGATTTTTACGTGCGAAATAACTTTTGATATTTGGTGAACACTTGAAATCACGCATGAGGGAACTAGTAGAGTCAAAGACTCGACAGTTAACATTTTATTGCATGATTTTGAGCTTTTTCGAATGCAACCAAGTGAGACTATAGGCGATATGTACACCCGTTTCACGGATGTCGTCAATAGTTTAAGAGCTATTGGCAAATGTTTTCGGATTTTGAACTCGTAAACAAGATTTTGCGTTCTCTTTCTAAGAAGTGGGATTCAAAAGTAACTGCAATACAAGAAGCAAAAAACCTAAACAACTTATCACTTGAAGAACTAATTGGTTCGTTGATGATATATGAAATGGTGCACAATGCACATGATGAACATGATGAACAAAACAACCTTTCAAAGAACATGAAGGATTTGGAATCCCGAACAAATGAATACCACTTGAGCGATGACTCAAGTGATGAGGGCAATGATGAACTTGAACTTCGAACACTAAATCTTAATAAGTTTATTAAACAAAAATCTAAAATAAACAATGAACTTGAACGAAGGAAGAGACCAAAGAAGAAGAACACAAAGTGGGATGTATCGAGCTCCTCCGAAGACGAGGAGAAAATTAAGAAAGGCGAGGTGGTAAACTACGCCTTAACCGCTTTCAATGAAAAGGTAATCGAAATCCCCCTGATTTATTTTAAAATTACTTGATGCTTTCATGATGTATTTTCTTTTTTAGTCTAGACTTAATTTTCTTGAAAATTACATATTTAAAAATAAAAATACAAAAATTATGATCATGCTACTAATTTCGAAAATGATAATATTACATATTTTATGATAAACAAACAAAATGATTTTGATTGAAAATATGAAATCATGGTTAAGAAGTAATAATGTGTATCATGTTTGATTAACATTGTTGAATGAAATCCTGTTTGATTTGAAGTAATGCATAATGATGTAATAAAAATATTAAATACTTTTAATACAATGATTGACAATTTTATGCATGAGATCTTAAGTTATACATGATGATAAGTATGTGTTATTTTCATGAGTGTATTTGAAAAACATATGGCAAAACCATGTCCGAATGCATGAAAGTGTTAAATTTCATTTTCAGATTTTCTTGACCATAACAATTAATTTTTTAGAATATATTGATCTTGATGGTTTTATGACAAAATTCATTTTTCGATCCTAAACGTTGATGCATGTTTTTATTTAACATAAATGAAAAAGCATGCTAACATGAAATCAAATACTTAAAAAATAGGGGGAAAATATATTATGAAATCGTGAATCTACCTATGTTATGAATTTTGTGAATCATAAAAGTGATTTTTATGATTTAAATTTGAAATGAGTTTTATCAAAATCATGATATTGATTTCTTGGAATAACATGAGATTACCATTGATGATCATTTTGATTCATGGAATTTTGGATTCATGACTTGGTCTTATATTTGTTTATGAGATGGTTGAAATCTTTGTACCTTTGAATTCTTCCCTTCTCCTTTCAATTTTTGAATTTATACATGTTATATGTTGAAGATTTAAAACCATGTTTTGGTATCATGCATATCTAAGAAATATTGATGTGACAAATTGAATGAGTTGAAAATAAATGATGGTTTTTCTCTTGAATATAACTTGTGATATTTTTTATATAAATCATCATTTTGATTTCTCGACATTTGATACATGATATTTTATTATAAATCAAAATTTCTCATTAATCGATCTTCTATGATTTTACTTGATATTCTCTTGAGAGGAGATTTTCTAAATTAATCATGATTTTTCCTTGTGAGTTCTTAGAATTATTACTTGATTTTCTTTTAAAACAAGATCTCTTCTTTGTACTCCTATGATTTTTCTCGATATTTTATTTAAAGAAGATATTTACTATATGAATCATGTCTTTTGGTATTCAAATGATTTTATATTTCATGACATGATTTCTTTGTATTTATGACTTGCATGGCTTGAAATGTTTTGGTATGATGCATGCAATGATGAAATATTCAAGAAGTTAAAATGATGTATGCAATACTTATGATAATGATGTACATAATGTATTTATTGCATATGATGTGTATCATGAATGCTTTAAATGATGAATGTTTGGTATTATGATCAACATGTTGAAAAATGCTTAAAAATTTTAATGTTTGAGTATTATGTATGATATGCCCATTAATGATGATTGATTTATTTTTTGGTATCATGCATGAAAAAATAAGGTTTTTAATTATGTATGTTTTAATTTGACCCGAAAGTGGCCCAACACTGGCTCAATATTGACCCCGAGGCTCGGCCGATGAGACAAAGACCAAGGAAGTTTACCCTCGACTGACAGAAGGCAATCAGTGACGAGGTTGACCGCCTTAAAAGGGCTAGGTTTATCATTGAGGTTCAATACCCTCAGTGGCTGTCGAATGTAGTCCTCGTTAAGAAATATAATGGAAGCTGGAGGATGTGTGTTGATTACACCGATCTCAACCGAGCATGCCCCAAGGACTACTATCCACTCCCCAGGATAGAATAGTTAGTCGACTCCACTGCAGGCCATGAACTCCTCACGTTCATGGATGCGTTCTCAGGCTAAAACCAAATCCGGATGGCAACTCATGATCAAGGGAACACTACCTTTGTCACCAACAACGAGGCATATTGTTACAAGGTGATGCCCTTCGGTTTGAAAAACTCTAGGGCAACTTACTAAAGGATGGTCAACAAACTCTTCAAGCACCAACTCGGGAGGAATATGGAAGTGTACGTGGATGATATGATCATAAAAAGCAAGGTTGCAAGCACACACTTGATTGACCTAGTGGAAACATTCCTAATGCTCAAGCGGTTCAACATGCATCTGAATCCTGCGAAGTGCATCTTTGGGGTCAGCTCGAGGAGGTTCCTCGGCTTTATCATTCACCAGAGGGGGATAGACGCCAACCCAGAAAAGGTGTGAGCCGTAACCGAGATGCACTCCCCTCGCTCGGTCAAGGAGGTGCAGCGACTCACCGGAAAGTTGGCAACACTCAGCAAGTTTGTGTCACGATCAAGCAACAAGTGCCTCCCCCTTTTTCGGGTTCTGCGATAGGCTGACAACTTTACATGGACCTTGGAGTGCGAGGAAGCCGGGCATCTCGTTGGGGGACCAGGCGAATATGTCGGCATTCCTCCTTAGGAAATCAATGAGGTGGAGCTGATCTGCTATAGCGAGTGTGGTTCCGACCTTGACGGTCAGATCGGGTCGGCTCCTTTTTAGGGGCACCTCGACGAGTCGCTCGGGAGGCTCCAACGGCGTCGGTGCCATGGGTCCTTCACGGGGGTCGGGGGCTTGAGTTGGTCATGATTTCTTTGGGAGAGTAACCGCGGTGAGATAGCATTGCCTTGACTCCCTCGGGTCGCTCCAAACCTCCTCGATCCCTGCCGAGGTTGGAAACTTGATGGCCCTATGGTTGGTGGAAACCACCACTAACTTGTTGAGTGTCGGTCTGCCAAAGATGACGTCATAGGCCGAGGGTAGATCAACTACCATGAAGGTAGCCAACACTATCTTCACTCTTGGCTCCTCCCCAGTGGTGACAGGGAGGACTGTAGTCCCAAGCGGGGAGATGGAATCCCCCGTGAATCCTATGAGCGCTGACGCCATGGGGGTGAGGTCTCCCTCGGTCAAGCCTAGTTTCTTGAAGGCATCAAAGTAAAGGACGTCGGCGGAACTCCCAGTGCCAACCATCACCCTTTTGACTCGGGCGTTAGCGACCTGGATGGAGATCATCAAAGCATCGTCATGATGGGAACGCTCGACTTCTCCGGCCCTGAAGTTGATTTCGGGCTCGCGTTCAGACCAAGGTTGCTTCTCGACCGTGTTGCGGGCGTAGGCCTTCCTCGATGCAGAGCTATTATCGCCGGCTACTGGCCCCCGGAGATGACGTCAATTTGTCTTTCGACAGGTCCCCTAGGGCACGGAGTCGCTTCCCGGGGTTCCTTGAGATAGCGTCTGAGGTGGCCTCTCCAGATTAGCCCCTTTATTTGATTTTGAAGGTCGTGGCAGTCCTCCGTGTCATGGCTGTAGTCCCAGTGGAACCTATAATATTTAGACCGATCTTTATGAGAGGCCTTCATGGGGCGAGGTTGTCATAGGAGACCCTTTTCCCTAATTTGGAGTAAGATCTCGATGTGAGACGTATTCAAGGGGAGAGGCGGGGGTCTCGGGAGCAGTAGTTCTTATTGGTCGAGCCTCCAACGAGGCTACGTCGGGGCTACTGAGGTCGTTCCCTGGGACTATTTCGCCCTTGGCCTCTTGCCATCCATGTGCTTCCCTGCCACCAACGCTTCGGCGGTGACATATTGGTTAGCACGCTGGAGCATTTCAAAGACAGTCACTGGAGGTTTCTCGATTAGTAACTAGAAGAACCTCGAAGGCTTCAAACCCATTAGGAATGCCTGCATGATTAAAGAGGGGTGAGCATCCAAGAATCCCCGGATCTCAGTGGCAAAATGTGCCACAAACTGGGAGAGCGGCTCGTCTTCACGATGCGATAACGTAAGCAAGGTGGCCATGGAAGGCCTAGGTCGCACGCTGGCGAGGAAGTTATGCTCGAATTCCCTGGCGAGCTGATCGAAGGACGAGATCGAGGATTGGCGCAGCCGACTGAACCATGCTTGCACCGGTCCCCTCATGGTGGTCGGGAATGCCCGGCACATCAATGCATCGGAGGTCCCATAGAGGGCCATCTAAGCCTAAAATGCGGAGACGTGCTCCGTAGGATCAGAGCCGTTGTCGTATGTTTCCAATGCCGACAGCCTGAAGTTGAGGGGTATCGACTTATCCTATACTTCTTGAGTGAAAGGGGACCCGCCTGAGTCACCTTCGCTGGCCTCACCCCATGATTTTCGGAACTTGTGCTGGAACTCGTCTAGCCGTCGGTTGACTCGGGACAACTCGGCACTAAACGAGTCATCCGCTGAGTCAGATGATACGGTGTCAGGTTCGAAGCGGGGTAGTGTGGCTCGGTAGGGTGCGGGTATGTTTTTCCCAAGCGGACCTCTCAGGTCCCTCGCTTGATCTCGGGCTTCTATGGTCCCGACCTGCTCCCCGCTCGGCCTCTGCCAAGTAGGGTCAGTCGGGGGAGCCGCTAGCCGCACGATCTGAGGAATGAGCGGAGCGAGCATCTACATCATGCCCCCCATGGTTTGCACTTGCTTGGTCTGGCCGAGGAACTCCTCGGATGTCACGTTCGAGGGTCCCGTAGTAAGTCTAGGGGGCGACAGCCCCGGGTCATTGAACAAGCGCCAGTAGTGATCTGGCGTCGAGGCCGGCCCCTGGCGCACCCCCCCCCGGCATACCATCAGAGAAACTTCCTTGACCAATAGGGTAGATCAAGAAAACAGCAGTAGTAGCTGCAACAGGAGCTGAATATGCAACAGCAATCCAAGGACGCATACCCAGACGGAAACTAAGTAGGCGTAGAGGAACCACACCAATCCATCCCGAACTTGGTGGTTAAACTCTACTATGGTGACGATACTGTAGGGGAGGTCCTGCGGAAAAATAGCTCGACGCCAGAATGATAAAAAGCTTAACACCCCTTATTTGACTTTTTCCATATTTGGAAATATATAAAGGTCGAGTTCATACATTTCTTTTCAAACTAAGTTTTACATTTATTGCAGTCCTTTTTCACATATTCTTTCTTGCCACAAAAGAAACACTTTACTATAATAGCTTTATTTTCATTAGTTTTTTTAATATTTTTAAACCCGACAAATTTCTTTAATGGATGATGCTTCAATTTTCGTTTTTTGTTACCAACTCTTTGAGTAGTAGTCATGACATTATATGAACTTTCCTACCTTAATCTCAATTCTTCTTGAACACATATATTAGTTAACTCATTCAAGTCTCACTTATCTTTATTTGTATTGAAGTGAATCTTGAATGGATCAAACTAAGAAGAAAGAGAATTAAGAATGAACTACACGAGGAAAGACTCATCAACATTCATGCCTTATGCTTTAAGTTTTACACCTTTATCAACAATATTAAAGATGTGATCCTGAATTCCTCAAGTGCCATTATATTGAGTCGTAGTCAGTTCTTTCATTAGTATGTCAGTTGATAACTTATTAGTACGGGGAAGGTGGAACAACTTCTTAGTACGGTTCTGACTTGGCATGTGGCGTTAGTGGTGACATGTCGGGAGTTCCAAAATATGCCATATCACCCGGTTTTCAGGGTACTGGCGGTACCATCGCTTGTGCTGGGCGAGACCACCGCTTGCAGCACTGACATTAGGCGGTACCACCGCTAGTCTAGTAGTACCACTGCCCAGTCTGGTAGTACCACCGCTTGACAATCTCTTAGAGACTGTGTTTGGGCGGTACCACTGCCCAGACTAGTGATACCACCGCCTGACATAGTTTCAGAGACTGTACCACGATGGTTCCACCTATTAGGTCACTGTTTGGACCTTTCACTTAGCCCAACACAACCCAAACTTGGGCCGAATTGGCCCCTAATTGAGTTGGCCAAATTCTAACCCAATTACGCCTAAAACTTACTTCGATCTAGATAATTATTACAAAGCTAATTAAATATTGTCCGGCATGTCATTGGTTTATCGGCGCTTCGTCCGAATCTTTGGCGTATCATCCTCTCTTGTGGTCTATTGCCCAATCGACTAGTTGACCTCCGCAACTCCAATTTCCTTGATGTAATTTTCACTCTTCTTGGCCCGCTGCCCGAATCCATGGCCCGAAGCTTTCTATCGATACGTTGACTGATCCTCTGGCTCGACGTCTAATCTTCTAATATGTTTCACTCCGGCCCAACATGATTCTTCCTGCTTTAATTATCTCTCCCTAATCGAAGCTTCCAACATCACTTAAAATGCAGATCAAATCATAAACAATATCAATTGGTTTTATCATTAAAATCTGAGATTCAACAATCTCCCCCTTTTTGATGATGATAACCAATTGATGACGGAGTTAACCTTAATTCCCCCTTATCAATATGTCACATTGATAGAACTCTTGAATTCAAAAAAATTGAATTTAAGTTAAGGCAAATTTAATCATGAAATCATTATGAGTCCAAGCAACATGTCATCATAAAATCATGCATAATCTAAAATTTCAATATATCATTACATGCATGATTGTCATAATATCTTCTCCCCCTTTGTTATCAACAAAAAGGAGAAGTGTAACTATGCAAGTTAGTAAGATAGTAAGTATTGAACATGCAAGCTAACAAGTTTGAGAGATGTGCAGAGTTTAGCATGTTTGCTTTTCTTTGTAATATTTAAGCTAGTAAGTTTTTGAAAAAGAATGCAAGATAGCATTTTTGCCACTTGTTGAAGTTTGCAAGCTAGTAATTCTTGCTTCTTTTTGCAATATACAAGTTGCAAGTTTTGATTTTTGAGATAGGCAAGACAGCACTTTTGCTTCTCTTGAGATTGCAAGATAGCATTTCTTGCTTCGAGATGAGTAAACTAATAAGTTTTGCCGCTCTTTGCAATGTGTATATTTATAATTTTGGCTTCTCTTTAGATGTGCAAGCAAGTTTTTCTATCTTTGAAATGTGCAAGCCAACAAATTTATCTATCCCTTTGTCATTGTCAAAAAAGAATAGAATAATATAATTTTATAATTCTTATTCCGTTTACAATAATTTTCAAAGTATGAGGTATCAATTTTATTTCAATATGTTTATGCATAATTATAGTTTTAAATTAAAACATTCACAATTTCAAAACCTTACATTTCATCTTTACTTCATGTATGATACCAATCAATCATCACACTATGGGCATATCATACATGATACTAAAACATTCATGATATTAAACATTAAATTAGTATTTTTTAAGCATTTATCACTTCATGGTTGTTGGTACCAAACATTCATCATTTATTTTCTCCCGTTTTGTTATAGGCAAAAAGAGGGGAATAGCACAAAGGTGTAAATATTCAAGTAATCACATGGAAGATATCAAGAAAATTTTGATGATGAGATATACTTCATGAATTCAAGGAATTAAAAAAAATCATATCATGAAAGATAAGATCATGTGAATACCAAAAGACATGATTCATATAATAAATCTCCTCTTTAAATAAAATACCAAGAAAAAATCGTAGGAGTACAAAGAAGGGATCTCGATTAAAAAAAAATCATAAGTAATTCCTAGAAATAAAGATCATGATTTGGATAAAACTCATTCAAATTCAAATAATTAAATCATCAAAACTACTTTCAAGATATTCAAAATGACATAAATAACTTTATCAATCTCTTAGTGAAAAATCAATAAGATAGAGAAAAAGAATTTTTTCAAGAAAAATACTTTCCTCTTTTTAGTTGTTTCAATTTAAGTAATTTGATTACATACAAGAATGTCTTTGTCTTTTATGCCAAACAAAAACATGCATCATCATTTAAAAGCAAAGTTCATCACGACAAGATCAATAAGCCATACATCACAAAGATCATTATGCATAATTTTGAAATATAAACTCATTAAGTATGATTTCAAATCATCATTACATTATTTCATCAAGCATGATTTCATAAAATGTTTTTAATCAAAATCATTTTGTTTGTTGTAGTAATGCATTTTCCTTCTTTGCATAAATGATTCAATCATATCATGAGATATACAAATCATAAATACAAAGAAATTATGTCCTGAATGATATAAGATCAAAAATGTAACGCGTAATTCCAAAATATAAAATTTCAAATCATTATGCATCATTAGATCTACAAAATGATCGTTTTCAATTAAAATGATTAAGTGAATTTAACTCATCATACTTAGTGCTAGGAGTTAATATACAATTGTCATGCTCAATTTTTTTTTTCAAAATCACTAGAAAGATAAGCATGATCCCAAAACTTTTAACATTTTCATTACATCATGCAATTTTTTTTAAAAAATATATATAATTTTTTAAAACTAATTTAAAAATAACTCATGAAATGCATCATGTAATTTTGAAATAAAATAAAGGAATTTTGGTTACCTCGTCGTCGAAAGTTGTTAAGGCATAGTTTGCCACCTTGCCTTTGTTGGTTTGTTCGTTATCTTCGGATGAACTTGATTCGTCCCAAGCCACCTTGAGTGTTCTCTTTTTTTTTTGTAGCTTCTTCTTTTTAGGTTCATTTTTGTTCTTAGTTTCTTATTTTAAGAATTTTTTTAGCTTTATAGTCAAGAGTTCAAAGTCATCATCACTTAAAGCCTTCGCTCGAGTGGTCTTCATTTGTTCCAAGTGTCAAATCCTTTATATTCTTTGGAAGGTTATTCCCAACCTCTTTATAAACCATACAACTCATTTCGTAGGTCATCAATGACCCAATCAGTTCTTTAATGGGAAAATGATTCAAGTCCTTTAATTCTTGTATTATCGTGATTTTAGGATCCTAATTTTTTGGAAGGGATCTTAATATCTTGTTAACAAGTTCAAAATTCGAAAAACATTTACCAAGAGCTTTTAAACTATTGACAACATTCATAAAATGAGTGTACATGTCAACAATAGTTTTACTTAACTTTATACGAAATAACTCAAAATCATATATCAAAAGATTAACTTTAGAATATTTTATCCTACTTGTGCCTTCGTGTATGATTTTGAGTATGTGCCAAATATCAAAAGCTATTTTACAAATAGATACTCGATTGAACTTATTTTTATCTAAAGCACAAAATAAGACATTCATAGCATTGACATTTAAAGAGAAAGTCTTCTTCTCCAACTCATTCCAATCGTTCATTAGAAGAGAAGACCTTTCAAATCTGTTTTCAATAATATTCCATAAATTAAGATTCAAGGAAAGCAAGAAAACTCTCATCCGAGTTTTCCAATAAGTATAGTTTGTCCCATTGAACATGGGAGAACAAACAATAGAAAAGCCCTCTTGAAAGCCAAAAAATGTCATTTCTCTTAAGTATTAAACCAAACGAGAAAAAATGTGACTTTAATACCAACTATTAGGATCAAGAATGATATAGGGTGAATTAGTGCAGTAGATAAAAACGTCGGTTTGAAAAATCTTCGTACGATAAAAATCGATCTCGAAAGATAACTTGAAATTGAATGCTTGTTCGTAAGTATAGTGAAAGCAAAGTAAGGAGGAAGTGAAGCAATTGCAAAGTAAGTAAATGACAATAATAGAAATGCACACGGATTTATAGTGGTTCGGTCGTCGTGACCTACATCACTCGCGATTCCTCTTCACTTGAGGCCACTGACTTTCACTACCGATCTTCCTTCAATGGACGAAGATCAACTACACTTTCACACCCGATTCTCCTTCTGACAGGTTCAGGAGAGAACCTTTACACCCCCACTTACTCCTCTCTTAAACTACACTAACACTTAGAGTTTTTAGAGGAGTTCTTATAAGATTACAATAGCGTTTTTCTTCTTTTTGCCTCTAAATTCTTATATATGTTAACCAGGGATGAGAGGGGTATTTATAGGCCTTAAGTGGATTCAAACTTGAAGCCTAAAAGTGTATCATCCTCGATTTTCAGGGTATTGGCGGTACCACCACTTGTGCTGGGCTGTACCACCGCCTACAGTACTAATACTAGGTAGTACCACCGCCTACAACACTAACATTGGGTGGTATCACCGCTCAGTCTGGCGATACCATCGCCTGACAGTCTCTAGGAGACTATGTTTGGGTGATATCACTGATTGACACAGTCTCAGAGATTGTGCCATGATGGTTCGACTAATTGAGTCAATGTTTGAGCCTTTCACTTGGCCCAACATAGCTTAAATTTGGGCCCAATTGACCCCTAATTGAGTTTCGATCTTGACAATTATTATAAAGCTAATCAAATGTTATTTGGCATGTCATTGGTTCATCAACGCTTCATCCGAATCTTCGGCGCATCATCCTCTCTTATAGCCTATTGCCCAATCGGCCAGTTGACATCTACAATTCCGATTTCCTTGACGTAATTTTTACTCTTCTTGGCCCGATGCCCAAGCCTATGGCCCGAAGCCTTCTACCGATACGTCGATCGATCCTCCGGCTCGACGTCCAATCTTCTGATATGTTTCACTCCGACCCAACACGATTCTTCTTGCTTTAATTGTCTCTCCCTGATCGAAGCTTCCTGCGTCACTCAAAATGTAGATCAAATCATAAATAATATCAATTTGTTTCATTATCAAAATCTGAGATTCATCAGTTGAGATATTTGTGTTGTCGATTCTGATCCAGTTGAGAGTTAGATAGCAGAAAGATTTGGTGAGGGGTGTGGTCAAGACATCACTTCCAGAGGGGCCAGAACCATCACCGAAAACTAGCTTGCTAGTGGTGGAAGGCTGCGGAACCAAGCAGTAGGAGAACTTGCTGTTGATGGAGGAACCGAGCTGGGAAATGAGGGAGAGTTGCTTGGCTCCAAGTCCCATGAGCCCACCAGTCCTGTTGCTGAAGGTGCCGCTGCTCTGATGAGAGCACCCGAAGGTGCAGCTGTCGATCTCTGGAGTAGCGGTCGATGGCAGAGTTTAGAAATCAGTGGTAAAGGGCTGCTACTACTTATTCGTTAGTTAGGCAGATCAGAAGAGGAAGAAGTCTATCGCTGTCTTTCGCATAGGAAGCTTCGGCGGTGTAGCTGGTAGCGGTCACTGAGATCTGTCCTTCGAGGCAAAGGTTCTCACAAGAAGTTCCACCTCCCTATCGGTTCCCAGGGAACGATCGTAGGAGGAGGAGGGGCGACCATTTGGTGCAGATCAGGCGAATGGCTGTCAGCAAGGAAGAAGGGGGAGCAATGCTGGTAAACGCAACACTAGAGGCATCGCAGCGGAGAGGATATGAGATCTTATGTTGCTAACAGAGGGCATGTTGGGCTATAGTGAGCAGACGTTAGCACAAAGCGACAGCGAGAGAAGATAGGCGTCGTCCATCAAAGAGGAAAGCGGTGATATGATCATTGATGGCCGAAGGTGGCAGCACCTGTGCTTCCTTTGGGAGCGTCGTCCATGAGAAATAAAGAACAATGAAGCACCATCGGGAAAGGAGAAGAGAGAGGGATGACCCAGTGGATGATGGCGTGGACCTCTTGTCACTGTCAATCGGTGGGGATGGCTAAGTTCCACTTCACAGATCCCTCATCAAATGATAGTAGAGTTGGTGAAGATTTCGGAGACCACGCTGCTCGTATTGGGCCTAGCTAGCAATGATCTGGTTTGGAGATTGCTTTGGCGAGAGGAAATTGGAGATTGCTATTTGTAGTGCGGTAGAGATTAGAGAGCTGAAGTAGTTTTTTACCGAACGAATAATTACGATACAAAAGATGAATTAGAGAAATGAGATTTTCTCGTGTAGTCGAAAAAATCTTATCTCGTCTATATTTTCAACTTTCGAAGTCTTGAATTCTTCGAGCTCTGTCTTCACTAATAATAATAAAGCATGAAACATATTTTTTTTTTTTGATAACTTCAAATTTTAATTTTTGATATTTGTAATTGTGATATGATGCTCATAAAAATCACATATTTTGGATAAATTTTCTAAAGAAGTTTAACTATCCCTTTTCTTGCATGGCATATTCCGTTTTCAAAATTTACATAAACGCCCTAATGATTAAAAAATGATAATTTTATTCTGAAGAAGTGTTCTTTTGAACATTATCTTTCAGACAGTTTGTTTCCCGTAATTTATTGGATAATTTCCATAAATATGCTTCTTACCACAGTAACTACGTGAACGACCAAAATTCTCCTACTTTGTGCACGTCTTTTAACCTTATTTATTGACCATGACACGGGGTGATACTAGACGCCCAAGTATCGAGATAGAGGTGATGATACGACACTTCATGTGACTCAGTTATTCTGCAATCCCCACGGCATATATCTTACGGGTCTCATCAGAGTGTCCTGCACAAGATGGCTGCAGGTCTGCAACTAATTTTGTGGCTTGTCCAAGAGGACATGGGATCCAATTAGGTGACTGCACGGTAGTAGCAGTCAGTGTTCATGCCAGTCTCTCCTGCAGAGCAACGAAAGACTAAGGGGCCTATCCGTAGGAACATTGGGACCCACACGATGGGTTTCTCCACACAGTTAAATTTATGATGTTTAAAATAAATGATGGAAGTGGGGAACAATTAAAATATTTATCAATTAAAATAGCTGTCGACTCCAAATTTAGGAACTCACACCGCCTTTTACTGAAGGGTTAAACGGCGGGGCGGTTTGTGACGACGCCACCACAAGTGCGCCCCCTTTGTTTGCGAAGAGTTCAAAAGCCGGAGCGGTTTCACAAGGCAGACGGCTGTTATTAGAGTTTTGAGGGACTAATTTAAGGCCACGCAAGGTATGTCCGTCATCCCCTCCAGGCTTATCGACATCGATACCTTGCTTTGGTCCCAAGCAAATAAGAATGATTTGCCCAGGCTTATCGACATCGATTCCTTGCTTTGGTCCCAAGCAAGTGGATGATTTGCCCGCCCTTCCGTCTCTCTCTCGCCCCATCCGCGAAGGTGCAGCCGCTACCCTTCGTCGTCTTTTTTTTTTCCCGGTTTTTTACAGTTTACTCCACAGATTTGCTACTAACCAAAACTTAAAAGTAGTTCTTTTCCAACAAAGAGATAGCAAAAATGAAAATTTCTTCGGCGGCACAAATAATTCTCTCCCGTGGCAGTTATGGTGTCATTCTCTTGTTTGTTGGAGTCTGCTTATCTGTGTTTGTGTCATAATGCAATTATAGCCCCATCGTTCTTCGCAGTTGCTTTGGTTTGTCCGAGTTTGTCGTTGGCATGTGCGGAAGAGAAAAAAAAAATGATTCCTTTATGTTGATTCGCTTAGTGCGTATAATTTTATTTGATTTCATGGATTGGCTTGCCAACGTCGCGCGTCTCGGTAGGGGAATGCTTGTTTTCTTTTTCTTTATTTTTTATGGGAGGGTTATTTTCTTTTTCTTTTTTTTTTTGGGAGAGAGGGTTCATTGTTTCCTCCTCTGCAATGCTTTGTTTTCTGCAATTAATGATTCTGATTCGTTGCAATCTGTCCGCGTTATATTCTGACTCAGGTACTTGCAACCCACGTCTTCTCTTTTTATTTTGCCTCCTAATCCGTGATTCAGAACTGTAAGAGAATAAAAATCATTTTGGAAACGAATATAAAAAACTACATTTAGATGAGTATACTTCAACTGTTTCTTCAACATGGTCTGGTGTTAATTCTTGTCGTTTGGATTTCAGATTATATTTCTGGACGTACTTCGCTGATCATGTATTTAATGAGCTCTTCCTGTTTGATTGAATGCTGCTAAGGAAACAGTCAATATATCCATTGGAATGTTTGACTTGTTGTATCTAGAATATGGAGGAAAAACCATTCCCAGCGTGGTCTAGATCTGTGGAGCATTGCTTGAAAGAGCACAATGTCAAATTGGGCAAGGGTTTAAGTTCTTTTGAAGCTGAAAAGAGGCGGGAGATGTATGGATGGAATGAGCTTAAGAAAGAGAAAGGAAAGCCTTTGTGGCGTCTGATCTTACAACAATTTGACGATATGCTTATCAAGATTCTCCTTGTGGCTGCATTTATCTCGTTTGTACTTGCTTACCTGGAGGGAAACGAATCTGGCCACACAGAGCTTGAGGTGTATGTGGAACCACTTGTGATCTTTTCGATTCTTATCATTAACGCAGTGGTGGGTGTCTGGCAGGAGACAAATGCTGAAAAGGCCCTTGAAGCCCTGAAGAGCATGCAGTGTGAATATGCTAAGGTTCAGAGAGATGGGCGCTATATTCCTGACTTGCCTGCCCGAGAGCTAGTCCCGGGGGATATTGTGGAATTAAGGGTTGGAGATAAGGTCCCTGCAGACATGAGAATAGCAACTTTAACTACCTCAAGTTTCAGAGTTGAGCAAAGCTCGTTGACCGGGGAAAGCATGCCAGTGATCAAAGGGACAAGCCCTGTGCTTTTAGATGATTGTGAATTGCAAGCAAAAGATTGCATGCTGTTTGCAGGAACTACTGTTGTCAATGGTGGCTGTATTTGTATCGTAACTAGCATTGGTATGAACACCGAAATAGGAAAGATTCAGGCTCAAATCAGTGAAGCTTCACAGGAGGAGCAAGACACACCCCTCACAAAGAAGCTAGATGAGTTTGGTGAAACTTTGACTACTGCAATTGGGATAGTTTGTTTGGTAGTTTGGGCCATGAACTTCCGGAATTTTATAACTTGGGATAGTGTAAACACATCAATGTGGAATTTTTACTTTTCATTCGAGAAATGCACATATTATTTCAAAATATCAGTAACCCTTGCCGTGGCGGCTATTCCTGAAGGTCTTCCAGCTGTAATCACAACATGTTTAGCTTTGGGTACTAGGAAGATGGCTCAAAAACATGCAATAGTTAGGAAGCTTCCAAGTGTGGAAACTTTAGGATGTACAACTGTAATATGTTCAGATAAGACTGGAACACTAACAACCAACCAGATGTCTGTGAATGAATTCTTTACTGTCGGTGAGAAGCTGTCTACTATTCGAGTGTTTCATGTAGATGGTACAACGTACAATCCAAAGGATGGAGGAATAAGTGGTTGGTGCAACCGCAACATGGGTGAGAGCTTGCAGGCTCTAGCGGAGATATGTGCAATCTGCAATGATGCTGGAATTTATCGTGACGGTTATCTTTTCCGTGCTACAGGTTTGCCTACAGAGGCAGCTCTCAAGGTTCATGCTATATACAAATTGACTTGCATTTATCATACAAGCATGTACCATTTTACATATATTACACTGTGAAATGATTACTTATTCAACATTACACCCTAATGAACTCATGATAAAATATGTTACATATTTTTTGCAGATATTTGAATGTAATGTGCGAAAATAAGTGTAATGGTAATAGAATGTAAAGCGACTAGTGAATAAACAATGTAATTATAAATTTTGAAGTGCATCTGAATAATGCTAACCAAGCTTGTGCAAAGTAAATAGTAACTGCATAATGGTAGACTGCATGATTACTGTTTGAGGGCAGATTTATAATAAAGCACTGAGTAAGATATTTTATGCATTTCTTATGATACATAATTGAAATTTAATGTTGTATATTTCTAGAACAACATAGTGCCTTCAATAAAGTTATGTGGCATTATATCGATTTATACATAACCAACTTTGAATGTTTAGCAAAATTTCTCATCTTTCCATATAAACAATAAAAAATTATGCATTTCAAGCAAAAAGCAGTTAAACAAGCAATTTTTTCTATTTTTATTGTTTAATGTTATTCTGAATTTTTAAATTAGCCCATGTATCTTATCTTTTCTATATATTTTTATTCTTCTCATGCATCGTAAATTATCTGATAATATTATCCTTCTTAAAGGTACTGGTTGAGAAGATGGGACTTCCAGGTGCAAAAGTAAGGAACAGATTTCGTGACACAGAGTTTGCTTCTGACTTTTCCATCAACCATAATACTATAAGATTAGGTGAGGAGAAATATGTTTTTCTCTTTGGTCTTTCAGACTATACTAATTGTCAAGAAAATTTCTTTTTCTGATTCAATTATTTCTGAGACAGACTGTTGTGAGTGGTGGACAAAGAGATCTAAGAGGCTTGCGGCATTGGAGTTCGATCGTGTGCGCAAGTCTATGAGTGTTATTGTCCATAGACCAACTGGAAGCAACCATCTTCTTGTGAAGGTGCTTGATCATTATGATTTACTTCTATTGCATTTGGATTAGAGTAAAATTCTATTTTCTGAAAAACCTCTAATTGTTTTTAAGGCAGTCTTAAGTCTCAACTATTTTGTCCCCATTATTCTATAAATCATCTCTCCCTCCTTTTTTTTTGAAGTTGAAAGGAGGTACATCCTGCATTTATTTCATGAGAATTAAACTACTAGTAATAGAAGTGAAAGACACAAGACCTGTTGTTGGCTTCATATGGCTCTAATCTAAGAAGCACGAACACATGCTTTTGGTGGAGGTGTCCGTGTCCGACATGGGTCGGACACGGACACGACCAAACACATGTTCGACATGTCTCCAACTGTCTTTTTTATTTATTCTGATTTCTATTTGTGGGACATGGCACCGCTCCCACTTCACTCCTAGGCGCTTTATCGTGTGGCCCTCACATGCGGTGCTGCACTCAGATTCTGCATGGAGACGAATGTTAAGATCGGAGTGGCACTAAGAAGGGGTGAATTAGTGCAGTGGATTAAAATTTGTAAATTTGAAAACGATTTCGTAAATGCATAGAGATTTCAATTCGTTAATGACTTGGAGAAAGTAGCTCGAGTAAAGTGAGAAGATGAAAACCGAAAACTTGCTGCTATGTAAATAACGGTTTCAGAAAAGTAAATACTTACACATTCAAGGAACACACCAATTTAAAGTGATTCGGTTAAAACGACCTACATCCACTTGCGAAGCCTTCTTTAATAAGGCTCCCAACTTCCACTAGCAAATCATTTTGAAGGGGAAGGACAAATACTCCTCTTACAACCTTTTACAAGTGGTTCACACTCTTACAAATTTTCAAAGAGAAAGAGGGAGGTGAACACTCAAGCTATTGAAAACAAAACTTGCTAAAGACTTTGCTAAAGCTTTTATCTCAATCTCTTGCTTCTCAAAAGTTGTCTTCTCTGCTGAGAATTGAGGGGTATTTATAGACCCCAAGAGGATTCAAATTTGGGCTCCAAATTTTGAATTCCTTTGGGTTCCCGGAGCTGGCGGTGCCATTGCCTGTCGGTGGCGATGCCACCGCTTGTCAATGTCACATTGAACGTTTACTGGCGGTGCCATCGTTTGCCGGTGGCGGTGCCACCGCCCGTCCTTTCGGGTGTTGGGCGGTGCCACCGCCTGATCCTTCGGGTTTTGGGCGGTGGCACCGCCCGACCTTACGGGTCACTGGTTGGGCTTCAAATCTGGCCCAAACCAGGTCATATTCGGGCCCAATTGGCCCCTAACAAGGATATAAGATTATTTCTTAATCCTAACCCTAATTACATGCAAACTACGAAAACAAGACATAATCCTATGCAGATCTTTTAACCGGCAACATGCAAACTACGAAAACAAGACATAATCCTATGCAGATCTTTTAACCGGCAACATCGAGTTTCCTTCCGGGGAGCTTTCCGACGATCTTCCGACGGACTTCTGATACACCCTCGGATTTCTTTCGGCGGACTCCTAGCAGGTTCCCGATCTTGTGGCGAGTTCAGCGAGTCTTTGGCAAGTAGCCGAGCCTTCTCGGTGAACTCCGCGAACCTCCGACGATCTCTTCGGCGGACTTCCGAAAACTTCGACAAGTCCCTGATTTCTTCTCGGTTGGTTCTGGCAGCACTTCCGACAAATCTTCGAACTCTCGGCGGACTCTTGAACACCCATCGAACTTGACTCCGGTAGACTTTGCTTTATGTCTTCAATCTATCGTAGTTAATTAACCCATCAATTGATTTCATCATCAAAATCCGAGATTCAACAATCTCCCCCTTTTTTATGATGACAATCAATTGATGAGAGAGTTAAATATAACTCCCCCTATCTAAATGTCATATAATGAGAAGATAAAAACACTTGAATTCAATCTTTTTGAATTCAAGCCTAAACCGATAAGTTCTATCTGTTGAACTTATCGTTATTCTCAATAAGCATGAGCAAATACGAAACTTCGTATTTCTCATAATTTTAAGTTATGAAAATTATTTTTAAATCGAATGATAAAAGACAATTATCATTTCGACAAGAGATATGAACTTTCAACATGAATTTCATGATATAAATGTAAGACATGATTTCATATGATTAACTAATCTAAGAACTTGCGATATTCTCAAAGAGTTTTGCGATGCATATAAGACATTTGCATTACAGAAGCTTTTGCAATTTATATAAGTCATGCTATCGATGCATATAAAACACAAGCTTTTGCAATTCATATTAGTCATGCTATCGATGCATATAAGACATTTGCATTACACAACCTTTTGCAATTCATATAAGTCATGCTATCGCATTGGCACAAGTCATCAATATTTTACTCATTCTTCTCCCCCTTTGTCATCAACAAAAAAGGAGATGAGACTTTTGAGCATACAATTTGTGATTAAAAATTCACCATTAAGATCGATCATTCAGCATTCATAAGATTATACAAAATTCATCTTATAACAACAAGTTCAGCATTCGTCCAAAATTTATATTATTAGAAAGAAAATCAGCATTTATCCAAACTTCATATCATTCGAAAGAAAATCAGCATTCATCCAAAATTCATCTAAAAAAGAATCAGCATGGCTTTCATACAAAAAGAACAAAGATGGCAAAGCTTTAACTTGGCATTAAGAGTAATTATACAAGGATCGCATGTCAAGGTAACAGAATAAGAAAGCATATCGATTAATCCTTAGGAGGAAATCCATAGTTTTTATACATGACATCTATCTTTTGATTCATTTGTCGCAGTTCCTTCAAAATTTCAACTTGCTGATATTGAATTTGCTCTTGCTATGATTTGAGTTGCTCTTGTGATTTGATCTGATGCAATTCTGCCATAATAAGATTTTCAGAGGATGAAGCAAGAGCAGATTATGAAGGTGCTGCACCAAAGGAACTAGGAGGAGGAGATTCATTTCTCCTAAAAATTGGTGTTTCGGGGTGTTCTACTAGTGGGGGAATTGGATCAGTCATTCTAAGTTGCCTAATCCATATACCATTGCTAAAAGTGCATCTAAGTCTTTTGAGTAGGTTTTTATTGATGGTATTAAATCGATCAACTTGAATTATTTCTTCATCGGGTGAGACACAAATATTATGGGCAAGTATTAATTGAGTGACTAACCCCCCATATGGTAACATTATGTTTTTAACTATTATATCCTGCATGTATTGTCGGATTAAATATCTAAAACAATTATATTGTCCGGTCATAATCCAATACATGGTGCTTAGCTCTATTTGACTTATTTCATTAAGATAAAATTGCTTAGGAAGTAGTATGCTAGTCATGATGTGATGAAGAATTTTAGAGTTAAAGGACAGTAAGTGCTCGCAACTTTTGGGTATCATGCCTAGGTTTGGATTTGCAAAAATAGTTTCTAAGGCTTCGGAGTAAGTTGCTCCGATTATATTGACATCCCATTTATTTCTAAAATAACAGCCCCTATCTTTTTCGGTAATTTCAATTAGTTCACAAATAGTGTTATCAATGATTTGAATTTGTGTTCCTAAAAGGTAGGTTGTTAAGCTATCATTGTTCACACATAGGTTTGTGTAAAATAACCTAACCAACCTAGGATAAATTGGTTCATTGATTTGTAGGAGAGGTAAGACATCTAAATCTGCAAACCATCTATGGGTTTTAGATTTTCATGTTTATCTAGATCAATATGTTTGCCCTTATGTATAGTTCTTGTTTCGAAATTAGAAAACCTAAGAGCTACTTCATTAGATCTAAAAAGGTTTTGGTCATAGGAATCTCCTTCCACCCTCTTCCATTTTATTCTTGTTGATCTCTTAGGAGCCATGTCTAAACAAGATGATAAAGAGTCGGCAAAATAATGAGAGGAAGAAGGAAAGATTTCATATTTTACCTTATGGTGAATTCCTTGGAAGATAGAGAGCTTGATCAAACAAGAATCCCTCTCTTAGGCTTCTAAAGGTTAGAATGAGGGTGAGAGAGGTTTAGAGAGTTTTGTTGGAGTTCTAGGGAGAGATTTCATGGGTTAGGGGCGGTTCCACCGCCGGCCCTAACTCTTCCACTTATATGTGGATTCTCGGGCGGTTCCACCGCCAATCAGAGCGGTGCCACCACCTGGGGACCGAGCGCCCAGGCGGTGCTACCGTCGGTTCTAGCGGTGCCACCGCTGGCGTGCCAAAAATTTTCTTTCCCTTCCCCTTTTTTGTTTTCAGAGGTGTTTGATTTAAGATAGGATAGGATCTTGGATTGTTCTTTAAGATGTCATTTGAAATCGAAAAGAAGGAAGAAGTCAAATCCACGAAAACCGAAAAGAGGAAAAAAAAAATTCGAAAAATACATACAATCGAGTTTATTCACAAGGACAATTTAACATGCCTAGTTCCCTTCTAATAAAGTCAAATTGGTCTTCATTTAAGGCTTTTGTAAAAATGTCTGCTAATTGATTTTTTGACATTATTGTTAAGGACATGGTCACGTATGAAATGATGCTTAATGTCGATATGCTTAGTCCTAGAGTGTTGAATTGGATTTTTGGTAAGACAAATGACACTTGTATTATCATATTTTATTGGAATGTTCTTCAAGTAAATTCTATAGTCTTCTAATGTATTCTTCATCCAAACAACTTGTGCACAGCATACACTTGCAACAATGTATTCAGCTTCTGTCGTAGATAGTGCAACTGAATTTTGTTTCTTGGAAGTTCAAGAAACAAGTGCATATTCTAAAAATTGGCATGTTCCGGATGTGCTTTTTTATTTATCCTGCATCCGCCAAAATCGGCATCTGTATAAGCTATTATATTGAATTTGTCGGATTCGGATACCACAATCCTAAATTGGGAGTTCCTTTAAGATATCTAAAAATTCTTTTAACATTTTTAAGATGAGATAATTTCGGATTGGATTGAAACCTAGCGCAAAGTCCTACATTAGCGCGAAGTTTGCCTCCTCTTTGTTGCTAGCTTCTTCACTTTCGGAATCACTTGAATCGTCCCAAGTCGCTTTTAAAGCTTTCTTCTTCTTTGGTTGCTTCTTCTTAGCTTGGGAGCATTCATTTTTCAAGTGCCCTGGCTTCTTGCCTTTATAGCATATTACTTGGCCTTTTTTATGTTCAAGTTTGTTTTTGGTGTTATTTTTGAATTAAAAGTGCAATGTCATTGTCACTGTCCTCATCACTTGATGTTCCTTTTAAGTGGTCTTCTTGTGATGTAAGCGTCATATCCTTCCTGTTCTTTGGAAGGGGGTTCTCGAGCTCTTCATGAGCATGACACGTCATTTCGTAGGTCATTAGAGACCCAATAAGTTCTTCGAGAGGAAATGTTTTAAGGTCCTTAGCCTCTTGAATGGTCGTAACTTTTGGATCCCAACTTTTTGGAAGGGATCTTAAGATTTTAGTTACTAGTTCAATATTAGAAAAATCTTTACCAAGAGCTTTGAGTCCATTGATGACATCCGTGAAACGGGTGTACATATCTCTGATGGACTCACTTGGTTTCATTCGGAAAAGTTCGTAAGAGTGCACAAGAATGTTGATTTTGGATTTTTTCATTCGGCTAGTGCCTTCATGAGTGACCTCAAGAGTTCTCCAAATATCAAAAGCCGAATAACAAATTGAAACACGATTAAATTCATTTTTGTCCAATGCACAAAACAAGGCATTCATAGCCTTTGCGTTTAAAGTAAACGTTCTTTTCCAATTCATCCCATTCGCTCATCGGAAGAGAAGATTTTTGAAATCCAAAGCTCGAAATCCATGGAAATGAGGAAGATCCTCATTCGAGTCTTCCAATACGTGTAATCCGACTCATTAAACATAGGTGGACGTGTAATCGAATGACCCTCAAGCATGCCGGAGTAAGCCATCTCTCTTAAGTATTAAACCAAATATGAGAGTGAGCCTGCTCTGATACCAATTGTTAGGATCAGAGCAGCACTAAGAGGGGGGGGGGTGAATTAGTGCAGCGGATTAAAATTTGTAAATTTGAAAACGATTTCGTAAATGCGTAGAGATTTCAATATGTCAATGACATGGAGAAAGTAGCTCGAGTAAAGTGAGAAGATGAAAACTGAAAGCTTGCTGCTATGTAAATAACGATTTCAGAAAAGTAAATACTCATACATTCAAGGTACACACCAATTTAAAGTGGTTCGGTCAAAATGATCTACATCCACTTACAAAGCCTTCTTCAATGAGGCTCCCAACTTCCATTAGCAAATCACTTTGAAAGGGAAGGACAAATACCCCTCTTACAACCTTTTACAAGTGGTTCACACTCTTACAAATTTTCAAAGAGAAAGAGAGAGGTGAACATTCGAGCTATTAAAAACAAAACTTGCTAAAGACTTTGCTAAATCTTTTATCTCAATCTCTTCTCAAAAGTTGTCCTCTACTGAGAATTGAGGGATATTTATAGACCCCAAGAGGATTCAAATTTGGGCTCCAAATTTTGAATTCCTTTGGGTTCCCGGAGCTGGCAATGCCACCGCCTATCAATGTCATATTGACTATTTACTGGCGGTGCCACCATATGTCGGTGGCGGTGCCACCGCCCAGTCTAGCGGTACCACCGCCCGATCCTTTGGGTTCTGGGCGGTGCCACCGGCCAGTCCAGCGATGCCATTGCCCGACCTTACGGGTCACTAGTTGGGCTTCAAATCTGGCCCAAACCAGGTCATATTCGGGCCCAATTGACCCCTAACCAGGATATATGATTATTTTTTAATCCTAACCTTAATTACATGCAAACTATGAAAACAAGACATAATCCTAAGCAGATCTTTTAACCGGCAACGTCGAGTTTTCTTCCGGTGAGCTTTCCGGCGATCTTCCGATGGACTTCCGATACACCCTCGGATTTCTTCCGGTGGACTCCCAGCAGGCTCCCGATCTTGTGGCGAGTTCAGCGAGTTTTTGGCAAGTAGCCGAGCCTTCTTGGTGATCTCCGCGAACCTCCGACGATCTCTTCGGCGGACTTCCGAAAACTTCGACAAGTCCTCGATTTCTTCTCGGTTGGTTCCGGCAACACTTCCGACGAATCTTCGGACTCTCGGCGGACTCTCGAACACCCATCGAACTTGACTCCGGTAGACTTTGCTTTATGTCTTCAATCTAACGTAGTTAATCCTGGACACTTATCTCAATAATATGGATTAGATCAATTAACCCATCAATTGATTTTATCATCAAAATCCGAGATTCAACAACGAATTATCAACATTGAAAGGAAAAAAATCTAGAGATAAGTGATTTCAATAGGCGCTCGGGTGCTCGCCTAGGCGCTCGGGCGAGGCGAGGCGAGGCGAGGCCCGAGCGCCTCGTTTCACTTCCGGACGACGCGCTTCAAAGAGGCGTCGTTTGGGCGCTTCGGGCGAGCACCTGGGTTAAACCTGTTGTATCTCGGATTTTGATGATGAAGTCAATTGTCATTTGTTATCTAATCCATATGTTGAGATAAGTGTGCAGGATTAACTACGATGAAAGTAAGGCATACGGCAGGAGTTGAGCCGGAGTCAAAGACTATGATCACGTTGAGAGTTTGAGAGCTCGACGGAAGTCTGGACGATCGTCGGAGGTTCTGCGGGAACAAATTCGAGAAGTCCAGGAGCTTGCCAAAAGAAGCTCGTCGGAACTCGCCAAGTCGATCGTCGCAAGTCCAGGAGTTTGCCGGAAGTTCGTCGGAGCATCGCCGGAGGTTCGTCGGATATTCGTCGGAAGCTCGTCGGAATAAGCGATTGACGTACCGGAGCAAGCTGTAGTAAATGTCTTAAGAATTGTCGTAGTTAGCATGTAGATTAAGTTAGGAATGGGAGGTGATCCCATTAACTTAATCAGGGGCAGTGGGGCCCTCGACAGGATCTGAATGGGCGAATGGATCAACCCATTCGGACCGAATTCTACTATGTGGTGGTACCGCCCGGAGAGGGTCTCCTGGAAAGCTAAAGGCGGTGGCACTACACAGGCTCGATCTCGGCGAAGGACCGGCGGTGCAACCGCCTTTCAGGCGGTGCCACCGCCTTAAGCTTCGATCTCCGAAGTTGTTGAAGCGGTTGTACCACCCTAGTCGAGGTGGTATGCCAGACCCGAAATCCGGGAAAAGATATTTTTGAGCTCTAAATTCAAACTAGTTTGGGGCCTATATATACCCCACCCTTTCCTGCATGAAAGGGCACCGAAAATCCAATTTTACTCTGTGATTTTTAGAGCTCAAAAGTGTTGTAAAGGCTAGAAGTTCTCCTCCCTCTTTTTTAAAGTTTTGATCTTTCAAGAGTAGAGAGAAAAGTTTGTAAGGGTTGTCTCCTAAGCCCGTCAAAAGGAGTGAAACTGTAAAAGGGTGGTTGGCCTTCGCCTATTGAAGGAAAGCCTCTAGTGGACATCGGTGACCTCGTTGGTAAACGAAGCCAAAAGTGGATGTAGGTCAAGATTGACCGAACCACTCTAAATCTCAGTTTGTATTTACTTTGAGCATTTTATCTTTACTGCAAACCTCCTCAATAGCTTACTGCCTTCTGCTCTTTTACGAACTCACTTTCAAGTTAAGTTTCCGAAAACGGTTTTATGTCGAAATTGGTTTTATCATTTAACATCATATTTCAATTTTATGCTTACATTCCAATTTCTATCTTAACCGCAAACTTTCATTTTACTTTACTTCAAATACATTCGTAAGCTTTCAAAGTTATTATCTCGCATTTAAACGACTTTTTACGCCGGAATCGGATTTCAACGCATTTAACGCAGTTTTAATCGTCGAAAGTTTTCTATTATCAGATTCACCCCCCCCCCCCCTCTTAGTGCTCTTGATCCTAACAAAACAAAGCGATTAAACAAGCGTTTTTAGGTCCGGTTTAGTCTCCGATGCTTTAGTTGGTTCAATCGAACCAATTAAAGCACCTATATTAGTCGGGCCGCCGCCTAACCCTAACCTTTTTCGCGTCGCCACGCCGCTGCTTTGCTGCTTTGCCGCCTTTCGCCGCTCCATTTGCTTTCGCATGCATTGTCGCTATCATTGCCGTCATTCATTTCTTTGTTGCCGCTGTTGCCGCCCCGCCTCTCCTCACAGACTATCATTTTCACACACTTGCCGCCACTTTCAATTTTACCGCTATCATTGCACCCTCGGTCTTCCCTTACACTCCTCTTCCTTCTCCTCTTTCGAAAGTATACTATTAACAGTATACTAGTAATAGTAATGTATTTGTATTTATTAGATTAATAATATATTATTTTAATTTTAATATTGTTAATTTTTATTTATTTAAAATTATTGTTAGGTTTCAGGATAAATGACAAGTGTACAGAGCAACTTAATAGAGTCTCCAATGGCATCAAAAAAAGATTCTGCATGGAAGTATAATTATATGAAGGATCCAAAAGATCTTAATGCAGTGACTTGCATATTCTGCGATAAGACTACTAGAGGTGATATTTTTCGTGCAAAACAACATCTAGTAGGAGATTTCAAGAATGTAGCAGCTTGAAAAAAGTGTCCACCTGAGATAAAAGAAGAGTTGCTGAGTTATATGAATGAAAAGAAGACACACAAGAATGAATCTTACGGGAATTTACCAAAAGATAATGTTGAACATCTCAGGGATGAAGAAGAAGATTATTCTATGAGTATTAACCCAAGTGGGAAAAAAGTATACGACAAAAAAGGAAAAGAAGTTATGCGTATTAAGAAGGGTAAAAAAGGACCAATGGATCTATATATGTTTCAAGAATCCTTGAAGCAATAAGGGCAAGCAAGAAGCTCAAAATTTAGATAAACAAATATAAGTGATGCTTATGATAAAGAAATAAGAGGAAGAACAATTCAGCACATTGCTCGCTTCTTCTATTAGGTTGGTCTTCCCCTCAGTACAACTTGTTTAGACAGTTTTAAGGATATGATTAAAGCTATTGGAAGATATGGTGCGGGATTAAAACCTCCAATTTATTATGAGATGCGAGTTCCATTATTGCAAAAAGAGTTGAATTATACAAATGACTTACTAAAGGGTCATAAAGAATTATGGGCAACACATGGTTGCTTTATTATGTCAGATGTTTGGATTGACAGGAGGTGCAGGAGTATAATTAATTTTATGGTTAATTGTTCTTTAGGGACTATGTTTGTGAAGTCAATAAATGCTTTATCTTTTGTAAAATCTGAAGACAAGATATATGATTTACTTGACAACTTCGTGGAAGAAATTGGAGAACAAAATGTCGTTCAAATCATAACCGACAATGGAAGCAACTATATATTAGTTGGTAATATTCATCTTTTAAATTTTTTAATTAATTTATCTTCAATTAAATGTGTTAAACCCTTAAGTCTTATCATTTTTGTTATCCTTTGTCTTAGGTAAATTACTTGAAACCAAGGTCCGCCGTACCGTACCGTACCGGCGTTTCGACCCAGGCTCGGTACTAGTACGGTACGATATACCGCTCGGTACATCCAAGTGTACCGAGCGGTACACTCAGGGTACCGAGCACTGTAGCAGTGCTACAGTGCTACAGTGTATTGCTTGTTCAGGGCAATACACTACAGTGCTCGGTACGGTACACTACATTGCTTGTTCAGGGCAATACACTACATTGCTTGTTCAGGGCAATACACTACAGTGCTACTATAATTTGCACTACTACAGTGCTCGGTACAGTACAGGGCGGTCCGCGTACCGGTGGCCTGTCGGACCGGTACGGCAGACCTTGCTTGAAATAAAAAGACAATACTTATATTGGACTCCATGTACAGCACATTGTATTGATTTAATGTTGACGGATATTGGAAAGATCTTAGACACCAAGAAAACCCTAGAAAGGGCAATTTTAGTTGTTGGATTTATTTATAATCATATTGAGGCTTTGAATATGATGAGAGAATTTACAAGTAACAAAGAATTAGTAAGATATGGTATCACCCGATTTGCTATTTCATTCTTGACATTACAAAGTGTGCATCGTCAAATACATAATCTGAGAAACATGTTTACCTCTGAGAAATGGGTGACAAGCAAATAGGCAAAATAAGCAAAAGGCAAGACGGCTACTGATATCATCTTAATGCCATCCTTTTGGAATCATGTAGTTTATATATTAAATGTAATGAGCCCTCTTGTTCAAGTCCTTCGGTTGGTGAATAATGAAAATAAACCTGTAATGAGATATATTTATGAGGCTATGGATATAATAAAAGAGACGATTAAAAAGTCTTTTAATGAAAATGAAGAAAAATATGAGAAAATTTTTACAATCATTGACGAAAGATGGAATTGTCAACTTCATCTACTTTTACATGCAGTAGGATATTATTTGAACCCTGTATTTTTTTATAAGATTAAATCTGTGGGGTTTGATGCAGAAGTTTTGGATGGGTTATATCAGTGCGTTGCAAGATTAGTTCCCAACCTTGAGGTTCAAGATAAGATTATTCGTGAATTATCTTTATATAAAAATGTCGAAAGTCTTTTTAGAATTTCAATTACTGTTCAATCCAAGACAACTACGTCTCCAGGTATTAATAATTTGATATAATTAATTTCATATATATTATGTTACTATGTTAATGCTAATAATAACATAAATTTTGCAGCTGAATGGTGGAGTCTATTTGGAAATTCCACCCCGAACTTACATCAATTTGCTATCAAAGTGCACTTAGTTTGACATGTAGTGCTTTGGGTTGGTTGTGAGCGAAACTGGAGTGTTTTTTAGCATGTAAGGATCACTAAATATTTTTGTTTTAATTTATTTATTTCTTTAGATAGATGTATTAATATATTTTTAAATTATATGACATGACAGATTCACTTGAAGAGAAGAAATCGGTTGGAACATCAACGATTGCACGATCTTGTTTACATAAAGTATAATTAAGCTTTGAAGGCTCGTTATGATTTGCAAAATAGAATTGATTCAATCTCATTGCAAGTTATTGATGATTCAAATAAGTGATTGATAGGAGAAATGAGTGCTAATTTGCAAGATGTCGAAGATGAGCTTGTATTTGAAAATGATAGATTGACATGGGGAGATGTGACAAGAGCTTCAGGTGTTGGAGAATTACAAACATATACAAGACATATGATAAAAAGAAAAATGAGTGCAAAAGCATCAAGCTCGACTCCTGCTATTGTTGAAGACATAGAGAATGACACATATTTTGATGAAGAGGAAGGAGTCGAAGGACAAGAGGAAGATGATGAATTCAATGAAAATGATTTGTGTGAAAATAAGGATAATATTGATTATGATGAATGACTTTGATGTAAAATTTTATTGTTTTGAATTTTGAAACTTTTTGTTAATATGACACTGTGATTTTGTATCTAAGATTTCCTTAATTTAATAGCATATTTTTATTTAAAATTTTAAATAATTATATTTATTAATTATATTATATATTTTTATATTTTAGTGCCTCGCTTTGCTGGGGCGAGCACCTAATGCCTTGGGCGTTTTTGGACCTTGACACCTTTTGGCGCCTAACGTTTTTTAAATCACTGTTGGAGATCGTCATAAGGAAACATATATCAATTTTATTTAGAGATTATTAAATTCTATTTGGTATACTCAACCTTTATTTTGGATACTTACATTTGTATAATCTTAATTGTTTTAACCTATATGATGATATTTATTTATTCATATTATTGAGTTTATAAAATTTAAGTACAAGTACTACAAAATTCATGTTAATAGAATATATATATATGTATATATATATATGTATATATATGTATGTATATGTATGTATATATATGTATATATATATGTATGTATATGTATATATATGTATGTATATGTATATATATATATATATACATATATATATGTATATGTATGTATATATATGTATATGTATATGTATGTATATATATGTTATCTCATCTCCGCCATTTTGAATGTGCCAGGTCCATGACATAAGTGTTGCACCACTGTAGGTGGTAACTTCTTCAGTAAATCACAGAGTAACAGAGGAGGTTGCATGACTCATTAGGCATCTCTGTTTCTGAACTCCTGTAAAAGTGTCATACAAGCATGAGAAAATTAGAAATGAAAAAGGTTTAACTCATAGAATCCAAAGAAATGTCTTTTCACTAAATGAATGTGTAAGAATTTGTCTTTTCACATTTGATACTCTCTCTTGTACATTAATTTTGTTTCCATTGTCAGGGTGCTTTCGAAAGTGTTTTTGAGAGGAGTTCTCATGTCCAGCTTTCAGATGGATCAGTTGCTTTGCTGGATGAGGCATCTAAATGGTTAATAACGTCGAATGTCCAGGCAATGAGTTCGAAGGGATTAAGATGTTTGGGATTTGCTTTTAAGGATGACTTAGGAGAGTTTTCTGACTACAATTCAGAAACTCATCCAGCTCACAAGAGGTTGCTTGATCCTGCTAACTACCCTGAAATTGAGAGTAATTTAATTTTTGTTGGAGTGGTTGGTCTGAGGGTAATTCCTTGAGTTATTTCTTATAATTTGTTATACTCTTCCGTGTTGCTTCTCTGAATTGTAAATATTTTTTTGCGCACTGATGACTATGAACTTGCAAATTTGAGTAGGACCCTCCTCGTGATGAAGTTCACAAGGCCATTGAAGATTGTAGATGTGCTGGTATCAAAGTTATGGTCATAACTGGTGACAATAAGTCCACTGCAGAGGCAATATGCAAGGAAATTGCACTATTTAGTGACAAGACAAGCCTCAGAGGCAAAAGTTTTACTGGTAAAGAGTTCATGACCCTTCCAGCTGACCAACAAATGGAAATTTTGTCAAAGCCTGGAGGTGTAGTTTTTTCACGGGCTGAGCCAAGACATAAACAAGATATTGTGCGGCTACTAAAGGACATGGGTGAGATAGTTGCAATGACTGGAGATGGTGTCAATGATGCACCTGCACTAAAGCTAGCTGATGTTGGTATTGCTATGGGTATAACAGGAACAGAAGTAAGTGGAGCATGCATGCTTTATGAATATAGTGGAATTGTGAGAGCAATAAATGCGTTTATCAATCACTCAATTGACAATTCTTGGCATTTTCATGTTTTCACTTAGAGGTTAATTCAGATATGAACTTGTAACTTATGAATTCATTTGACGGGTATTGTGACTTGGCTTTCCTATGAACACTTTTTCTTTTGAGGTATTCCTTGGTAATAATGCCTCTTTTATGTTATTTTGCTTGAAGTAAGATATTGGATTGTCTTTCTTTACTTCAAAAACATGAGATATCTTTTTTAAGGATTATCTTTCCAGCTCCTCTTTGTCCAAATTTTAGGATTTTCTATTATGGTTACTAAAAATAATTGATCTTAAATGTCTTACAAATTACTTCTGTTTCAGGTTGCAAAGCAAGCTGCTGATATGATTCTGGCAGATGACAATTTCAGTACAATTGTCTCAGCTGTTGCAGAAGGCCGTGCTATCTACAGTAATATGAAATCTTTTATTAGGTACCTTTTTTCTGAGTATTTTTCGTTTTCTTGACTTACTGTGACCTCTATGCTCATTTTATGATTCTTTCTGTTTAGATATATGATATCATCTAATATGGGGGAAGTAATTTCCATTTTTCTGACTGCTGCACTTGGCATTCCGGAATGCCTAATACCAGTTCAGCTTCTCTGGGTTAATTTGGTGACAGATGGGCCTCCCGCAACAGCTCTGGGTTTTAACCCTGCTGATGTTGATATTATGCAGAAACCACCCTGCAAAAGCAATGCTGCTCTTATTAATTCTTGGGTTCTCTTCCGTTACCTGGTAAGTATAATGCTTTATGTTTTAAGCCCTTCTGTAGTTGTCTGAAGTTGTTAAATCTGGTAAGTACCTGATTGCAGACCGCAGAACTAAAGTTGTCTGAGTAAACTTGTGATACATCACAAACTCTAAAGCTCTTTGTTTGCAAGTGTTGTATTTCATACTTGTTCCAAAAGCCCTATAGCAGAAAGAGCTTGATAATGCACCCTGAAACTCACTTCTTACTTATTGAATTCAATTGAAAAGAATATCTCTTGCAACTAATGAAATCAAGTGACCTAACAAAACTTTTTACTGCTGGCTCAATGCACAACGGCAAAATCAACCAAAAAACTCACATAAGCACCCCACTCCGTGGGCTCTGTTTCTCATTCATTGAGTGCACAGCTACCTATCTGATTTTTCTTATGAATATAGTGCACAGCTACCTATCTGATTTTTCTTAGGAATTTAGTGCACAACTAAAAAGATTCTCTCTCGCATATGATAGAAATGTAGTATGTGTTCAAAACAATAAAATACTCGGTTTAGTATTAAGTGTTATATAAGGTCTACTAAATTTGGGCCAATCACTTGAGTTCATAGAGGTGTATAAGCAAAGGAACTTGCTGGATGCTTATCTCGAATGTGTTTCTGTCAGATTCTATGATGGTATTTTTTCGGTATTATTGCTTTTCTGAGATAAATCATAGTACATTTTTTGTCATAGTGGAACAGCTTTAATAAGTAAAATCTTTAACTATGATTGTTAAACTGTCACATTTGTGCGTTCACTTAGATCAAATATTTTTGAATTGTACAATTTGATTGTGAGCTATGCCTGTTTTTGATTAATCAGGTGATCGGTGCTTATGTTGGTTTAGCATCTGTTGGTGTCTTCATCTTGTGGTACACTCAGCCATCTTTCATGGGCCTAGATCTTGCTAGTGATGGCCACACGTTTATCTCTCTAGCTGAACTCCGCTCATGGAGAGAATGCGCTGCATGGCCTGATTTCTATCCTAATTCATTTGTAGCTGGTGACCGAGTGATTTCTTTCACAGATCCCTGTGACTATTTCACAGTTGGGAAAGTCAAGGCAATGACCTTATCTTTATCTGTTTTAGTAGCAAATGAGATGTTCAATTCTCTCAATGCTTTATCAGAAGACAATAGCTTACTTCATGTGCCCCCATGGAGGAACCCTTGGCTAATCCTTGCAATGCTGGTTTCATTTGGGCTCCATTTTATCATTGTTTATGTCCCTTTTCTGGCAAATATTTTTGGAATCGTTCCGTTGAGCCTGAATGAATGGCTTCTGGTTGTATCGGTGTCTGCCCCTGTGGTGCTAATTGATGAGGTGCTGAAGTATGCCGGTAGGAAGCGACGGTGGAGGATTCATAAGCAAAAGATGGCATAGATGCCGTGACCTAGTAGTATTTTGAACATTCGAAAGATTGTAACCCTCTCATAGACACTGATTAAATCGTACAGTAGAAATTTCTGTTAGAAATCAAATAGCGTTTAGTTCTTTAGAAACCATCAGATGAAGAGTGTTTCTGTATCTTCCCCGGTGCTAATGTATTGCGCCTTGTACCGCAATCTGTAAAAGTTACTGGTGAAAATTTATATAACTGGTCAATGTGTTATGCTTTTCTTTCTAATTCTTGTAACTTCTATTTTGGTACTGAGTTAAAGAGATTAACTAGAGACCAAGTGGCAAAATGCCTATTTCGAGCAAACAATTTCTGCTGTCAGGTGGAGAACTTAGTCGCCTCCTTTACCTCTGTTATCGAACCTAAACCCTTCTGTTTCCTCTCACTTCTGCTGTGAACCCCTGCCTGTGGCCAGAGAGTATCGTTTGCACAGTAGCTGCAACTTGTGGCATTTCGATTTGTTATTTGGTATTGTTCAATATATATATATATATATATATATATATATATATATATATATAGGGTTTGACACAATCTAATAAGCTTAAGTATTTGGGTTGAATAGATATTCAAATTGATATATGTATTGACTAATTTGATTTAGATTTATTAATTTTTAACATATAGTAAATTATTTTAAATAAGAAAATCAAAATGCTATTAGCTAAAAGATAAAACATAAACACTTTGAACAAATTTCCCCGATAGACATACAGAATCTAATTACAGTATATTTTTAACACCCGATATTTCTTTTTACTAGGATTTTATGCATTTTATATTAATATTTGAATTTATAAAATATATTTTATCCCTAAAGATAATATGCCTAAGAGTCTTTAACATTTTTAAACACTAGAACTAGCTCATCTGAACAGCTATCTAAGCCCTAGCCCTCGCCCTCTCCGCACACAAATTGGCTTAGTTTTTATGGGTGCTTGGAGGAGGGGGAGCTATGGCCAAGAGATAGGTTTCCTCATTATTTGTTGTGTTTAAATAATTTATATTCCTTTAAATAATGTAATATTATTTGTTTTAGAATTTTTTTTATACATGTTGCTTCAAGTTTAGATTTTTATGGAAGACATCATTTAAGAGATTCATGAAAAAATGATATGGAACCATGATTCAATGATTTTAAAAAAAATTTATGTTAATTCCGGATTTATAATAACAAAGAATTAAAACAGGAAAGAATGTCAATAATCAATCATATGGGATTTGGCTTGTTCTTAGAATTAAATCATGTCACTAAATTATGTAATTTGACATGTAATCTAAGTATAAGAATTTTATATTTATGAATCTAATTTCTGGATTACAGTATTTCAATTTAACTTTTATTCAAAGAAAAAGGGAAAACATGAAAGAGACGGAAAGCCGCGCGATTTACATCGAGGTTGTGCGTAGGGCTAGCTCATGCCGGTTAGGATCAAGAGCGGCACTAAGGAGGGGTGGGAGGGGGGGGTGAATTAGAGGAATGAAAAACTTTTACGATTTTAAAAAATTGTTCGTTTCGTTTAAAACCGATTCCGATGAAAATGATTTTGATTCAATTTGTTTCGGAGAGAAGTTAAACTTGAAAGCTTTCGTAAAAGTGCAAGAGAAGATTAAAGAGGTTTGCAGTAAAGTAAATTGTACAAATGAAAAGCAAACCAGAATTTAGAGTAGTTCAGTCAAGGTGACCTACATCCACTTTTGGATTCCTCCTCCAACGAGGTCTCTGGCATCCACTAAAGGCCTTCCTTCAATAGGTGAAGACCGAACACCTCTTTACAGCACTTTCTCTTTTTTTCGGGTTTAGGAGAGAACCCTTACAAGTCTCACACCTCTATTGAATGATCTCAAAATTTAGAAAGGGAGGAGGAGGACTCTAGCACTTGTTTACAACACTTTTACACCCCAATAACTCAAGATTATAATCACACTTCGGTACATTTTCATACTGAAAAGGGTGGGGTATTTATAGGCCTCAATGGCTTTTAAAAATGGAGCAAAAAATTATCTCATCCCTGATTTCCGGGGTACTAGCGGTACCACCGCTATTACTGGGCAATACTATCGCCTGACACTTGACACCTGACACTGAGTGGTACTACCGCTTAGTTTAGGCGGTATCACCGCCTAACAGAGCTCGGAGACCGAGCTCTGGTTGTACCATTGCCTGACAAGGGTGGTACCACCACTGGCAGCAATAACTATCGGCGGTACCACCACCCAGACCACCTAGGGTACTGCTTTCCAAGCGGTGCCACCGTCGGCCAGGAATTCAGCATCCTAGTTGGGCCTTGACTCCGGCCCAAACCAGCCCAACTTTGAGCCTAGTTGGCCCCTAACAAAGTTGATGGGATTACCTCCCAAATCAACTCTAATTATCGTTCTAACTATGATTAAGGTAAGCATGGTCCGGTACATCGATTTTTCACTCGACGATCTTCCGGCGAACTTTTCGGTGAGTCTTCTAGCGAACTCTCGACCAACTCTCGGCTAGTCTTCCGGCGTGCTTCTGGTGATCTTCCGATGAGCTTTTGGTAAGTCTTCCAATGTGCTTCCGATGAACTCTCGACGAGCTCCCGGTATATCGTCCGAGTCTTCGACTCCGGCTCATTATTTGCTTTACGCCTTATTGCTATTGTAGTTAATCCTACACACTTATCTCAACATATGGATTAGATCAAATAATTTACTAATTGATTTTATTATCAAAATCCGAGATTCAACAATCTCTCCCTTTTTTATGATGACAACTGATGGAGTTAATCTTAACTCCCCCTATCTATATGTCATAATTGAGAAAAGATACTCTTGAATTCAATGCCTTTGAATTCAAGCATTAAATTGATAATTTAGACTTATTATCATCATGCACATTATGATTTACCAAATCTAAATATGATACCATGTATTCGTCGATAAAAATGATGTCAAGACATGACATCCATTTTCGAGTCAAAATCATATATTTTCAGCATCAAAGTAAGCATGATATTGAAAGAAATTTTCAGCATCAAGGTAAGCATGATATCATACTCATCATTTGAAGAGATAACATTTTAAGCATGATATCATACTCATCATCAAGGTAAGCATGATATCATACTCATGATATCAAAGTACAGAATTGTAATCATCAAAGTAAGTAGCATTTTAAGTTTACAACATCAAGGTAAACAACATAGGATTACAACATTAAAGTAAGCAGAATAAAAGGAGATTTCATCCATTTCTCCCCCTTTGTCATTAGTAAAAAGTTATAATTAATTATTCAGGTGGTGGCTAGTCAAAATGTCTAAACAGGATATTGAGTTGTTGATGAATTTACTGTAGCTCAATCAAAATTTAATCTTGGCATTGTTCAAGTCGATCTTGACGTTATTCAAATCGATCCATCCGAGTCCCTATGTCGTTGATAGATGAGGGAGGTGTTCCTCTATTGGAGGTGATTCCTTAAAGGGACCAGTTGGAGGAGATAGATTACCCCTAAAAATTGATGTTTCATATTCTGGTTCAGGTTGGAAGAGATCAGTCCTTCTAGGCAATCTAGTCCATATATCATTTCTGAATGTACATCTCATCCGTCGAAGTAGATTTCTATTTATGATGTTAAATCTGTTTAGTTTTATAACTTCTTCATCGGGTGGAATGGTAATATTATAGACATGGAGTAGTCTTGTGATTAAGCCACCATATGGAAGTATCATGTCCTTTTTTGATAGTTCAATCATGTTTTATTGGATTAGGTAACTTAAACAATTGTTATGTCCCTTCATAATCTAACATATGATACCTAGTTCCATTTGGCTTATTTCATCACGATGATATTGCTTTGGAAGAATGATACTTATCAGGATGTGATGAAGTATTTTTGTGCTTAAAGGTAGTAAATGTTCGTAGCTTTTTGGAAGAATTATTAAGTTAGGATTGCTAAAAAATGTTCCTAAGGCATCAAGCATCAACGTAAGTAGTCCTAACTATTTCATTATCCCATTGTCCTTTAAAATAACACTCTATTTCTTTTACTGGAATTCCTATGATATTGCAAATTGATCTATCCATAATGGGTATATAATGTCCTAATAGATAGGTAAATACCCTTTCATCTTCATCTACATATAAATTATTGTAAAATAGCCTAACAAGTCTAGGGTAGATAGGTTCACTCATTTGAAGGATTGGGAGAATGTCTAGATTAGCAAACTATTGAATATTTTCTAAATCACTTTATTATCTAAATTAACATATTTACCCTTATGAACATGTCTAGACTCTATTGATGGAAATTTTAGGGCATGTTGATTAGAATCGAAAAGTAGGGAGTCATAATTTTTATCTAATCTCCTCTTCCCTTTGTCCCTAGAGGATCTTCTAGAAGCCATGAGACTAAACACATAAATGATGAAAGAACTACACATAAGAGGCAAGATCTATTAATAAATTGAGAGAAGAGGTTTGAGAATTACCCTTGCAGCAATCTTCCTGAAAGGTTGAGATTGATCCTTGAATTTGAAGAAGAGGAGGGTTTCCTTGAGTTTCTAGAGGAGGATCAAGGAGAATGAGGGGTGGTGAGGTGTTTAGAGGTGTTTGGAGGAATGTAGGAGGGCTTAGGGTTGGTTCTACTATCGGCCCTAAGTGCCTTTTTATAGGGCAGAGGTTGCGGGCGGTGGCACTGATAGCTAGGCAGTGCTACCGCCTTCCACCCATGACAACTAGCGGTGCTATCGCCAGCTAGGTGGTGCCACCACCTATAGGCAGTGAGCACTGCTCACATTGGTGTATGGTGCTATCACAGGTGATTTCAATTTTGTAAGATTTTTATTGTTATGAAGCACACAACATTATTTACTTCATCATGTAAAATTTGTATCATAAGAGGAGAAGATTCGTATTGAAGATTGTACGTTCATGATTCATCATATAAAATACATACCATACTCAAACATTGTATAGAACTCGTAAAAAAAATGCATATTGTAATTTCATGATTCACCATATAAAATTTATACGCAAGCAACATAATAACTCATATAGAAAAATGCATAGGGCTCATTGTGCATACTAAAAGATCATGATTCAGGTGAGTGATCAAGAAAGTCCGAAAATAAAAAATTAATAAATTCATGAGTTCAGATAGTTTAACATCCCTAATTCCCTTCTAATGAAATCAAATTATTCTTTATTTAAGGGTTTAGTAAAGATATCGGCTAATTGATGCATAATGTCATGATTATTACATCATGATTATTAATAATATCTCATATAAAGTGATGCATAATGTCAATGTGTTTAGTTCTAGAGTGTTGAATAGGATTTTTAGGTAAGCATATTGCACTAGTGTTATCACAATTTATAGGTATATTTTTCAGGTCAATTCCATAATCCTTTAAAGTGTTTTTCATCCATATAACTTGAGGACAGCATGAACATATAGCTATGTACTTAGCTTCAGTTGTAGATAATGCAACCGAGTTTTGTTTCTTGGAAGACCAAGAAATGAGTGCATGTCCTAAAAATTGACACATTCCAAATGTGCTTTTCTATCTAAACTACATCCAGCAAAATCCGCATCAGCATAACCAAGCAATTCAAAGTTCTTAGATTTAGGATACCATAATCCTAGTTTAGGAGTTAAAAAACTTTTAGGTATCTAAATATCCTTTTAACAACTTTTAAGTGAGATTGCTTAGGGTTAGATTGAAATCTAATACAAAGTCCTACGCTAATCATGATGTCCGGTCTAGTTATGGTGAGGTAAAGCAAACTACCTATCATACCCTTATAAGCTTTTTGATCAAAGCTTTCTCCACTTTCGTCAATGTCTAACTTAGTGGAGGTACTCATAGGAAGCTTTTAAACTATCTATGTTAAATATTTTTAGCAAGTCTAAAGCATATTTTGTTTGACTAAGAAAAATACCATTGTTAAATTATTTAAATTGTAAGGATTAAAAGAAGGTTAGTTCTCCCATTAGGCTCATTTCAAATTCTAGGCTTATGCTTTTGCCAAATGATTCACATAAGGATTCATTTGTAGAACAAAAAATAATGTCATCAACATAAATTTGAATAATAAAAAATATTTTTAAAATTTTTAATAAACAATGTAGTATCGACCATGCGTTTAGAGAAATTATTATGAATTAGAAATGAGCTAAGTCTCTCGTACCAAGCCCTTGGGGTTTGTTTCAATCCATAGAGAGCTTTAGTCAATTTAAACACATGATTAGGAAAATTATTATTCTTAAATCTGGGAGGTTGTTCAACATAAACTTCTTTGGAGATAAAGCCATTAAGAAAAGCACTTTTAACATCCATTTCAAATAACTTAAAATTATTACTACTAGCATAGGCAAGGAGCATCCTTATGGCTTCTAATCGTGCTATAGGAGCGAAGGTTTCTTCATAATCGATACCTTCTTCTCGGTTGAAACCCTTAGCCACTAATCTAGCTTTATTTCTAACCACAATACCAAATTCATCTTGCTTGTTTCTAAAGACCCATTTAGTACTAATAACTAAATGGTCATTTGGCCTTGGAACAAGCTTCCACACTTCCTTTATCTCAAATTGATTCAATTCTTCTTACATTGCGATGACCCATGAATCATCTTTCATGGCTTTGTCAATGCATTTAGGTTCAATTTGGGAGAGAGAAGCAGCGTTGGCATAAAAATTCTTAAGAGAAGAACGAGTTTGAACCCCTTTCGATGTGTCTCCTATAATTAGCTCCTTAGGATAAGCATCTACATACTTCCATTCCTTCGACAAAGAAGGCTCGGAAGAAGATACATCCAAGTTACTAGATGGAGAAAGGGATTCATTTAAATTCAAAGGATCAAATTTAATATTATCATCAAAATTATTTTTCTTACCTTCGAAAATTTCATTAAAAATAACATGAATAGATTCTTCTATAATCAAAGTTCTTTTGTTAAAGATACAAAATGCTTTAGAGACAAAAGAATAGCTAAGAAAAATTTCTTCATCGAATTTTGTATCAAATTTACCTAAAACATCTTTTTCATTCAAAATAAAACATTTACATTCGAAAACTTTAAAGTATGAAATGTTAGGTTTTTTGTTGTTCCACAACTCATAAGGAGTCTTAGAAAGTAGTGGTCTTACTATAACCCTATTCATAACATAGCATGTCGTATTTATGGCTTTGGCCCAAAAATATTTGGGTAGGCTATGTTCGTTTAATATGGTTCTTGCCATTTCTTGTAAGTTTCTATTCTTTCTTTCTACTACTCCATTTTGTTGAGGATTTCTTGGAGTAGAGAAGTTGTGGTTGTATCGATTATATTCACAAAATTCTTGGAAATCATGGTTTTGAAATTCATCACCAAGATCACTTCGAATTGATGAAATCATAAAACTCTTTTCATTTTGAACAAGTTTATAAAACTTAGAGAAATACCTAAAGCATTCACTTTTGTGTACCAGAAAATAAGTCCATGTATATCTACTATAATCATCCACGATGACAAATGCGTATTTGCTATCTCCTAGGTTTGATGTAGCAATTAGTTTGAACAAGTCCATATAGATCAATTGCAAATGTTTAGAGATGGTTATTTGGTTCTTAGGTTTGAAGCTACCTTTTATTTATTTTCCTAGTTGACATGCATCACACACATTATCTTTGACGAACTTGATATGAGGAATTCCTCTTACAAGTTCTTTAGATGAAATTTGAGGGATTAGTTTCATGCTAGCATGACCTAATCTCCTATGCCAAAGCCAAGCATCATCATTCAAAATCGAAAAGCATATTTCATTACAAAAATCATCAATCTCTATAGTGTATACATTATTTTGTTTTAGGGTAATCATATATATGTTTTTATGTGATTTTTTAATAATATATGTATTAGATTCAAATCTAACGATATATCATTTATCATATAATTGACTAATACTCAAAATGTTATTCTTTAAACCATCAACTAACAATACATCTTCAATAAGAAGGTTGGATTTATTACCTATGGTTCCTTTGCCAATGATTTTGCCCTTGTTATTGTCTCCGAAGGTGACATATCCTTCGTCTAAGCTAGTGAGCTTAGAGAAATGAGATGGATCTCAAGCATATGATATGCCTTGAGCATCCAAAATCAAGGTACCATCTCTTGCTCCTAACTTGTGATGGTATATTTTTCTATAAAAAATAATGATTTTTAGGTACCCATTTGACCTTAGGTGTCTAAAAAATCAATCTACATATCTTATCATATTGTATTGAGTCATTTGAGGTTTTTTTAGGAATCCAAATCAATCTATGTGGACTACATCTTTTAAGTGGACATTTATAGGCAATATGTCCGAGTTTGCAACAAAAGTTGCATTTGGTGTGAGGTGAAATATGTAAGGTCGGCCCTTTAATAAAGGTGGTTGGATTTTGGTGAGAGCTACTCACAAATCCGATTCCACTTCTCCTATAAACGTGACCCTTATTGGCAAGGATCATGTTCAAAGACTTGCTACAAACCTCAAATTTTTCTAAGATTTCTTTGAGCAGTAAGTTTTCCTTTTTAAGTATTTCTAGTTCATCACATTTCGTACAAGCATGCTCCTTTTTTAATAATTTATATTTTTTACTAATTAATTTATATTCATCAAATAAATCATGAAAAACATTTAATAGTTCATCAAAGGATAAATTTACATCAAATGAACTTGTTACCTCATCTCCAATGGCCATTAGTGCATAGTGAGCAACTTGCTTAGTGATGGTAGGCTCTTCTTCGGATACACTTGAGTCGTCCCATGTTACTTTGAGAGCTTTCTTCTTTGGTTTCCTCTTCTTGGCTAGGGGACATTCGCTCTTGTAATGTCCTGGCTTCTTGCATTCGTATCATATTACTTGATCTTTCTTGGGTTTAAATTTATTTTTAGTATCATTTTTAAATTTATTCCTTTTTTTATGATTTTTTGAATTTTCTTGTTAAGAGTGTCAAATCTTCATCAAGGTCCTCATCACTTGAGTTTTCTTTCAAATGGTCTTCTTGGGTTCTTAGTTCCATATCCTTCCTATTCTTTAGAAGGGTGTCCTCAAGCTCTTCGTTAGCTTTACAAGTTATTTCATAGGTCATTAGTGACCCAATTAGTTCTTCGAGAGGAAAATTATTTAGCTCTTTGGCCTCTTGAATGGCCGTTACTTTAGGATCCCAACTCTTTGGAAGGGATCTTAAAATTTTATTAACAAGTTCAAAATCCGAGAAACTTTTACCAATTCCTTTTAGACCATTGACATCCGTAAATCGGGTATACATGTCTCCAATGGTCTCACTCGGTTTCATCCGAAATAACTCATAAGTGTGTACTAAAAGATTAATTTTTGACTCATTCACTCTACTAGTGCCTTCATGAGTCACTTCGAGTGTGTGCCAAATATCAAAAGTCATTTCACAAGTCGACACTCGATTAAACTCGTTTTTATCTAATGCACAAAATAATGCATTTATAGCCTTGGCATTTAAAGTGAAAGTTTTTTTCTCTAACTCATTCTAATCATTCATTGGAAGAGAAGACTTTTGAAAATCATTTTCGATAATGTTCCATAGCTCAAAATCCATTGAAATTAGAAAGATCTTCATTCTAGTCTTCCAATATGTGTAATCCATCCCTTTGAACATGGGTGGACATGTAATTGAATAACCATCTTGATTGCCGACAAATGCCATCTCTCTTAGGTTTTAAACCAAATGAGAGTGAACCTTGCTCTGATACCAATTGTTAGGATCAAGAGCGGCACGAAGAGGAGGGGTGAATTAGTGCAATGGAAAGCTTTCACAATTTTAGAAAATTATTTATTTCGTTTAAAACCGATTCCGATGAAAATGGTTTCAGTTCAATCTGTTTCAGAGGGAAGTTAAACTTGAAAGCTTTCATAAAGGTGCAAGAGAAGATTAAGGAGGTTTGTAGTAAAGTAAATTGTACAAATGAAAAGCAAACTGGAATTTAAAGTGGTTCGGTCAAGGTGACCTACGTCCACTTTCGGATTCCTCCTTCGACGAGATCCCCGGCATCCACTTAAGGTATTCCTTCAATAGGTGAAGACCGAATACCTCTTTACAGCACTTTCTCCTTTTCCTGGGTTTAGGAGAGAACCCTAACAAGTCTCACACCTCTCTTGAATGATCTCAAAATTTAGAAAGGGAGGAGAAGAACTCTAGCACTTGTTTACAATACTTTTACACCCCAATAACTCAAGATTATTATCACACTTTAGTACCTTTTCATGCTTAAAAGGGTGGGGTATTTATAGGCCCTAATGGCTTTCAAAAATGGAGCTAAAAAGTATCTCATCTTGGATTTCTAGGGTACTAACGGTACCACCGCCATTACTGGGCGATACCACCACTTAACACCTAACACTGAGCGGTACCACTGCTTGACAAAGCTCGAAGATCGAGCTCTGGTGGTACCACTGTTTGACAGGGGTGGTACCACCACCGGCAGCAATAACTGCCGGCGGTACCACCGCCCAGACCACTTGGGATGTTGCTTTCCAAGCGATGCCACCATTGGCCAAGAATTTAGCATCCTGGTTGGGCCTTAACTCCAGCCCAAACTAGCCCAACTCTGAGCCCAATTGGCCCCTAACAGAGTTGATGAGATTATATTCCAAATCAATTCTAATTATCGTTCTAACTACGATTAAGACAAGCATGGTCTGGTATGTCGATTTTTCACTTGGCGATCTTTCGACGAACTTTTCGGTGAGTCTTTTGGCGAGCTTCCGGCGAACTCCTGACCAACTCTCGGCTAGTCTTCCAGAGTGCTTCCAGCGATCTTCTGATGAGCTTTCGGCAAGTCTTCTAACATGCTTCCGGTGATCTCATGATGAACTCTCGGCGAGCTCCTGGTATATCATCCAAGTCTTCGACTCTGGCCCATCATCTGCTTTATGCCTTGCTGCTATCGTAGTTCATCCTGCACACTTATCTCAACACATGGATTATATCAAATAATTTACCAATTGATTTCATCATCAAAATCCGAGATTCAACAATGCCTAAGTGTAGGTTTGGGTGGCTCTGGTTCGACTCTGATCGGATCCTGTTGACCCGATCAGGGAGAACGGTTCCATTGGTCGTGATCAGGACCCAGGCCCATGCTTGTCGAATCTGATTAAGTTGCGCCCAGGCCCAAGCCCAAGAAGCGCACCCATACGAGCACAGGCATGACCATCTTTATTGGGCTAAAAACCATTAGGCGGAATCTAAAAATGCTAAACTGGGTCATATATTCAGATTTGGTGCCTAGAAAGGCAAGGACCGGTCATAATTAAACCAATTTGGGTTTGAATCAAAGCAGTTAGCCTCGATCTGGCCGAACCGGCAGTCTGGATTGCAGCTAGGCTTGGACATGTACTAAACCTGGTTTGGGTATAATTGGACCAGTTTAAGGCCAATTGGGCCACCACTTAAATCTTGATTCAGAAAAATTAAGTTTTGGTTCAAACCAATTAAGACCAGTACAAGCGAATATCTTATTTCAGAGAATTGAGTTGAGTTACGATTCGGACCAATTGAGGTAGATTCAAACCAATTAAGACTAGTACAAGCAAATATCTTATTTTAGAGAATTGAGTTGAGTTGCGGTCCGGACCAATTGAGGTAGATTCAAACGAATTCATTGGTTTAGACCATCTAGAGTCGGTTCAGGCCACTTGAGCCATGACTTGGATCAGTTCCAATTGAACCCTGGTTCACACAAAATTAACTCAGTTAAAGTTGATTTTGATGATAAAATTAATTAATAAATTATTGATCTAATCCAGAGATAAGTATTATAGGTTTAACTACGATAATGAATAAGGCATAAATAGATGTTTGGCCGGAGTTAAAGATCAGATGATATATCGAAGATTCGGACGATGTGTCGGAAGCTCGTCGAGAGTTCGTTAGGAGTTCGCCGAGAGTTCGTCAAGAGTTTGCCGAGAGTCCATCGGGAGCTCGCCGAGAGTCTATTGGGAGCTCGTCGAGAGTTAATCAGGAGTTCACCAAGAGTTCGTCAGGAGTTCGCCAAAAGCGAGCTGAGAGTACATCGAAAGTTTGTCGAGACTTCACCGAAAGAATAATTGACATACCAGACAAAGATTGCTTAGTTAATACTTTAATTGTCATAGTTAGAACTTAGATTGAGTTAGGATTGAGAGGTAATCCCACTAACTTAGTTAGGGGCCAGTTTTTCACGGACAAACTTCTAAACAGGATGTTTGATGTAATGCTTATGTATGTCCGTGACTTTTGGTATGTTCATGCTTTGTACAGCATGTAGAGGGACAGCTGAAGGCTTAATAGTCCCATTTTAGTTAGGTTGGTGGTTGTTTTAGGCTTGTAAATAAAGGTTGTGTCATGTGGACACGTGTGAGAGATTTTTGATTTGTAATGGACCATTTTACCCTTTGTTGTGCAACTGTTCAGAGCTTGTAAAGTCTGTTTGTAATTTACATTGTCTATGAAGTGTTTTTGGACATGTTTGCTTATGGATCCCGAGTGAGGCGTTTTCTCTATCATGTTCTCTCTTTTGTGGGTCCTAAGGGACCATGGGAGGCTTCGGGGAGGCTGACCTTTGTGGACGGACACGCAAGGGTGCCGCACGACTTAGGCAAAATCAACTAAGTCCGTGACAGATGGTATCAGAGCGGAACAAGCACTCATAGAAACACTTAGCATGCAAACGTGGGGGACCTAGCGGGTCTGCGTTGAGGGCAGTCAGCACACGTGCGAACGTTTGGGGGAAAACGGGCATGGAGATGTAGGGAAAAGGAGTCGCTCGGAGGAGCGGGCATCTGACATTGGCATTCAAAGGAATGGCCAACCCTTCACGCAAGAGGCACCACGAGAATAGGTAAGCTTGGAAGAATGTAGAGTGCACAAAGGTTAGGATGGCGGAGTTTGAGCTATGGCTCAACATTGACAACTATACTTGATGGCGCTCAAGACAAGCGAGGCGCTTGGTAAAGGATGAGACCATGTAAGGTGGAATGAGTTTTTCAGCGACCGAAAGAGTTGTGCAAAGCTCACAGAGGTAAGGGGAATTGCTAACTCAAAGAATTCGGTACTCATGCATGGGCTTATATGCGGACGATGGAATGTTCGCGGCCATCCTAAGGCGACCGAAACTCGGCGCCATGGAGCATTGAAACTTTCTCTTCGGCATGGGAAGGATACGTTCGTAGGAGGCTAAAGTGTGCAATGAGTTCAGCATGTTGCTAGGCCTTGAGTGGTGCAGCGGGGGCTGTATTGACGGGGAGTCGCAATCTAGCAAGTGTGTTTGCAAGAGGCAGAACAATGCACAGTTTGTTCAGCAGATTAGAGTAGTCCAAGGGGATGGTGGTCTCCGAAACGAAGAGAGATATTGCTCCAACGGGACAATTATCCAGAAGGGATAAGTCCCAGCTCTCCAGAGGGAGAATCATGTGGGATGGACCTCACAAGTTGAGGAGGAGTACCTCAACAAACAACAACTTCACGAAGCTCCATGGACTGAGCAAGCGGCGAGGAGTCGTCGCATGATCTCGCTTAAGAGAATGCATTGGTGGATGCATTGCAATATCAAGTGGGGGAGAGACCCAAAGCAACACAAATGAAGGCACACATGGAGTCGATATGGAGATCGAACTCAAGGGAGGGCTGACCCGTGAATGGTGGGCACGAGGGCCACTATCAACTCAAAGCAAAAACAAGGAGCGGAGCAACTTGGGTGTAACTTAGCGAAGTACCCAAGCTGCATGAAGAGAGCTAGTATAGAAGATAGAACATGGAGCGGAGGCATAGTGCTTTCCTTGGACAAAGGTCAAGGACATGAACTCTTGCAGAGGCAAGAGCAGGATCATGTTGTTCCATGGGTCATTCATTCTGACGGAACAGACTCATCTTACATGGTGCCAAAGATGAAGGGAGCTTCTGGGCACATGCACTTTATCTCAGAGGAGCATTTGATGGAGGAACTAAGGCGACTCAATTTGTGGAGGCAAAGTTGGGTTCAGAATGCCTTAGCACGGGGCAAGAGGACGTAGAGGCGGGTACTCTTGAAGAATATGCCATAGTGTTGTCATTCAAGTTGCTATAAAGGAAGCGGTGCATAGCGAAGATTGTGCTGGTAGGGGTAGAGGCCTAGGATCCAGACAATGGTGCACTAATTGCAGCGAAGTCGGGGGACTTCGGGAGCTACTAGGCAACAGACTGTCCTAGAGCGGTGCTTCATCTTGGTGTGACCCAAGAGTGGGTAGATGAAGGTCGATTGCCAAAGGAGCGAACAAAATTGAAGGTGGAAGAGACCTTGCGATGTATTGGTAGAGACCACATATGAAGAGTTCACAATTCGAGTTCATCCCACAAGGATCATAATGCAATAGAGATGTCACTAGGAGGCGATATGGTGCAGCGGATTGTGGTGGAATAGTTCGTGGCAATGCGATACACATGACATAGTCCCGTGAGGGACTAGATCATACGGAGGTATGATCGGGAGCTACTGGAAGCTTCACTTCGGTGAACAACACGATGGCAAGAAGGGCTATGGATTCAAGGAGTGAAGCCCATGGTACCGCAGAGGCGGGTCTTCCGTGCGTGCATCAAATTTTGCATCGGATGAAAGCCTTGGTCATCAGCATATGGGGGCTGTGTTCCACCAAGGGAAAAGTTCGAATGCAAGTACCAGTGAGTCCTATGGGAGGGACTTGATCATACAGTGGTATGATCGAAGCTGTTGGAGAGTTGGACTACTCCAGAGCTCATATTCGCTTAAGGGAGCCCAACAAGTCAGAGGACAAAGTCGAGTAAGCGAATGTTGTTACCAAGGAAGCTAAGGAGAACAGAATCAGTGCAAACCCTACAACATGATGGCAGAGGCCATGTATGGGAGTTGCAGTCTGTCTTTCCATCGACCAAAGGGAGTTGCTTGGAGAACACAGAGGTGTTGAAGCAAGGGGTCGAAAGGGGTGAGGAAGTAACGATGAGTCCAAAGGGACTTAGCTACCCAAAATCAAGCATCAGTTAGAATAGAGGTGGACTCGGAGGAGTACCACAGAGGCATATCTACTGATTGTGAAGAAAATGGATGCAGATGCGAGGCGACGGATAGTAGTGCCATGGGCACGGCAGCGCCATGGTACCGTATGCTAGTCATAGGTGCCCAGCAAGCCAATCACGGATGATCATGGACCGTGTGATGTGTGTACTTGTGATTATTATTATTGAGGTCTGCGAACCTCCATTATATTTCTCGTTTATTGTCGGGCCTGCGTGCCTATGATTAAGTTGTAATCACATGAGGAGGCACAGTGGGAGCGTGGATGCGATAGCGGGACCCATGAGACGGACGATCTTGATGCATGGAGATGCATCAAGATGTCGACGAAACCGACGAGGACGAGATGAATGATCACAGGGCATGGAGATGCACCGTTGCACACATAGATCTTGATGTGATTGATTAGGCCTACTGGCTCGGGCCTAATCATATTAGGTTGTGATCCATGATTATCTGATGTGATTGCTTATACACATACTAGATATGTATATATATTTGCATGCGATGTAGATATATATTAAATATGTATATGTGTGACATGTCATATTAGGAGACCAAATTATAGAAACATCTCTCGATAATATTAAATTCGGTAAACATTGAGGCAATTAGATTGACCCACGTGGCCTTCCATCGTTATGAGTAGGAACCCATTCCGGTGTAGGTTGAGTTGGTCGAGTCCCTCGAGACTCACCTATATCGCATGATTCGCTATCTTGCTTACGACATAGAGATGTCACCGGTGACCCGAGGACATTGTATGCTTGGTCGAGTCCTCGAGGGTATATCATCAAATCGCACTCATCTTGTAACGAAGGTGTTGACTTAACGAGCATTATGGTTGGTCGAGTCCCTCGAGGCCATGGTGATTCAAGGGCGAACAGGACGGGAATCACAAGGAGTTGTGATCGGCAAGAGTTGCCTACCTTTTTAGGCTTAGTGTGATTGGTCGAGTCCCCGAGGTTACACTAAGATGCTTGATTGGATCCCGATCCCCACTAGAAGTCCTTTGGAGACTTCCGTTTCGCGGTCTTCGAGGGTGTCGCGTGACTCGTTAGTAAAATAGTGGGAGCATATTAAGATAGAAGTCCATATCTTGATAGTTTATTTCTTGCAAAATCTGCATGTTATTCATTTTCGCTACATCTTTATTTTCAGAAAATGTCGCTTTCAAATCCCTTTACGTGACATACTTGATGTCAACCGTCTTCATTGGTCCAAATTATACCGGATTGGCTCCGTAACTTGAGAATTGTTCTCACAGCGGAGAAAATCGCGGTAACGCCCTTGATACTGTGATGCCTACTAAGAAGAAGGGCAAGCGAGGATGAGATCGCCTTCACGTGAAGTACATTGATGACTCCACTCTTGCTCGTGAGCTATATGTTGGGCTCTATGACTCCAGAGTTACAGAGACAACATGAAAAGATGGATGCCAGATCCATTCTCCTACATGTCCGCAAATTGTTTGAGGAACAGGGAAGGACTCAACGATATGAGATATCCAAGAGCCTTTTTCGCGCTAGGATGACTGAGGGGACACCGGTTCAGAACCATGTCCTAAAGATGATTGAGTGGATAGAGAAACTCACAGGTCTAGGAATGGTCCTAGAGGATAACTTGTGTGTGGACATTGTGCTTCAGTCCCTACCAGATTCCTTTTCACAGTTCATAATGAATTTTAATATGAACAAGCTTGAGGTGACTCTCCCAGAGCTCCTCAATATGTTGAGGGAGGCAGAGAGTACTATTAAGAAAGAGAAGCTAGTTCTCTACACTGGTGAGACCAGAAAGAAAAGGAAAGCAGAAAGGTCCCTTAAGAAGGAAAAGGGCAAGGGCAAACAAGGTAAAGCAAAGGTTGCTAAGAAAGACCCAAGCAAATGACAAAGGCGATTGCTTCCACCGTGGTAAAGATGGGCATTGGAAGAGAAACTGCAAAAGAGTACCTTGCAGAAAAGGTCGAAACAAAAGCTTGATGAAGCTTCGGTACATTCATGATCAGTCTCCATTTGTCGGGACTCTTATGATAACACATGGGTATTGGATACCCGGTAGTGCTTATCATATATGCAATTGTTACAGGTGTTCGCAAGGCCTAGGAGGCTCTGAGAGGCTTAGATGGACCTCAAGATGGGTAATGGAGCAAAAGTTGTCTGATTAACTGTTGGCGAGGTCGCCCTACATCCGCCTAGTGGAGCTTTTATTGCATTAGATGCATGTTATTTTGTTCCTTCTATTATCAAAAACATTATCTCCATTTCATGTTTAACAGTTAGTGGATATAAATTTGTTTTTGAGAACAATGGTTGTTCGATATTATTAGATGATAAGATCATCAACGAAAGGAACATTGCATAATGGTTTATTTATGTTAGACATCACTCTACATATCATGAATGTAAATGTGTCCAAAAGGAAACGAGATGAGTTGAACAAAGGCATACCGTGGCATTGTAGGCTAGGTCACATCCATGAAAGAAGGATTCAAAAAAGTTGCTAAATGATGGATATCTAGATCCATTCGACTATGTGTCATATGCGACTTGTGAGCCTTGCATTCATGGAAAACCCACCAAATCTCCATTTAGTAGAACTGAGAGAGAGCCAATGAGTTGTTGGAACTCATACATAGTGATGTATGTGGACCCATGTCAACTCATGCCATTGGAGGTTACTCCTACTTCATTACATTTATTGATGATTTTCAAGGTATGGATATGTGTACTTAATGAAGTACAAGTCCGAGGCCTTTGAGAAATTCAGAGAGTATAATAATGAGGTGGAGAACCGTGACTGGAAAGAGTATCAAAACTCTTCGATCGAGATCGTGGAGGTGAATACTTAAAATGAGAGTTTACTCAGTTCCTCAAGGACCATGGGATATGATCCCAATGGACACCTCCTTATACACCTCAACCAATGGTGTCTCCGAAAGGAGAAATCATACATTATTAGATATGGTACGGTCCATGATGAGTTTTTTGACCTACCAATCTCATTCAGGGGATATGCCCTAGAAACCGCAGACTTACCTTTCTCGAACAGAGTTCCAACTAAGTGGGTAGTGTCTACACCATATGAGATATGGAAAGGGAAGAAGCCTGATCTTAAGGTTGTTAAGATCCGGGGCTGCCCTGCCCATGTTAGAAGACACAACCCGATAAGTTAGAATCAAGGACGAAGCGATGCAAATTTGTGGGATACCCCAAGGAAACTTGTGGGTATTATTTCTATCATCTCGAGGACCAAAAGGTCTTTGAAGAAAGAGAGCAGTGTTCTTGAGAAGGAACACATTCTTGACGGAGACAAGTGGGAGAATGATAGAATTGAGCGAGGTTGGAGAACCAAGCTCAAGCACCACTCCTTCCACCTCGAAGTCTATTCGGTACCTAATACACAAGTATCATCAACTTTTACGCAGGTCCGATAGAGTATCCCATCCTCCTGAGAGATATGTGGGACATATTAGAGCAGAGGATGTAGAGGATATTGATCCTCGAGACCCACGAGGAGGCTATTATGAGTATAGACTCGGGAAGTGGAAAGAAGCCATGAATTCGAGATGGATTCTATGTACTCCAATAAGGTTTGGAACCTAGTTGATGCTTCAAGGTATTGTACCCATCGGTTGCAAGTGGATCTTTAAGAAAAAGATCGGAGTAGATGGAAAGGTAGAGACCTATAGAGCAAGGCTAGTGGCTAAGGGGTATCGCCAAAGGCAAGGTGTTGACTACGATTTAAACTTTCTTACCCAGAAAGCAATGCTAAAATCCATCAGAATTCTATTGGCTATTGCAACACACTATGATTATGAGATCCGGCAGATGGATGTGAAAACCCGATTCCTCAACGGAACCTCGAGGAGGAGGTGTATATGATGCAACCCGAGGGATTCGTGTCCAAGAACTGCCCGGATAAGTGTGTAGGTTGCTTAGATCCATTTATGGACTAAAGCAAGCTTCCCGAAGTTGGAACATAAGATTTGATGAGGCAATCAGATCTTATGACTTAATTAAGAACGAAGATGAGCCTTGTGTATACAGAAAGGTAAGTGAGAGAGCTATCACCTTTTTTGGTGTTATATGTGGATGACATCCTCATCATTGGGAATGACATAGGAATGCTATCCACAAGAAAGGCTTGGTTATCTAGACACTTCTCCATGAAGGACTTAGGGGAAGCATCTTATATCTTGGGGATTAGAATCTATAGAGATAGATCCAAGAGGATGCTTGGCTTGTCCCAGTCCAGGTACATAGAAACTATTGTCAAAAGGTTTGGCATGGAAAATTCCAAGAGAGGTCTCATACCGATGAGACATGGGATATCGCTTTCTATGAATATGTCCCCAAAGACTCCAGAAGAAAGGGCGAACATGGATATGATACCTTATGCCTCAGCAATAGGGTCTATCATGTATGCCATGCTATGTACTAGGCCTGATATAGCGCGATGCTCGAAAGTGTCACGAGCGGTGTATCGCGGATCCAAGCTTGGAGAGACCGAAAGCAGTAAAGTGTATCCTTAAGTACTTGAGAAGGACTAAGGATCTTTTACTAGTATATGGAGGTAATAGCCTTAAGGTTGAAGGCTAACCGACTCAAGTTTTCAGTCCCGATGTCGATGATAGCAAATCAAATTCAGGTATGTGTACACCTTGAATGGAGGAGCAGTGTGTTTGGAAGAGTTCCAAGCAAGATACCACTACCGACTCGACCACCGAGGCGGAGGTACATTGCTGCATCGATGCAGCAAAGGAGGGAATCCGGGTGAAGAAGTTCATCACAGATTTGGGAGTCGACATGAGATAATGACACAAGTCGACTTCCTTATATTATTGCGACAACTATGGGGTGATTACTCAAATAAGGGAACCGGGTCTCATCGAAGTGTTCGAGGAGGTTCCAACTTATAAGAGAGATCGTAACCCTCGAGGAGATGTAGCAAAAGGGAAAGAGTTCCATCCGAAGATAACATTGCAGATCCACCGACAAAGCCGTTGTCTCATTTTGTCTTTGAGGCGTCATGTGGGTCCGATGGGGAAACATACATAGGTGATTGGCTTTTAGGTCAAGTGGGAGATTGCTAGTCATAGGTGCCCAAACAAGCCAATCACGTGAGTGATGGCACGTGTGACTTGATATAGAATCTTTTTGCTTATTATATTTTGGCGATATCACTTTTTATAACTATTGCATAAATGCATATATATATTGTGATGTCCTTGGATTTGTGCAATGGGAATCGGATCGTGATGAGATCACGATAATGAGATCGATTCACCTTTAAACACATATCCTAAATAATCCCTGGCCATAGGTTACTCGAGAGGGACATCGTGATAACCGGATAGACCGGTGTGTCAGATACCGTCCATATGATGGATGCAACTGGTCTCATAGTCGCTCGTGTAGGGACACTAGGGATACTGAGACAGTGCTCATTGGAGAATGAGTTCATCGATTGATCCGCTTTACGGAATGTTGGATGGTTGATGATGCCTTATTGTCAAACAAAAGCGATTCCAGTAGTCCTAGTGGTGTATCTGGTCCTTAGACTTGAGACACCAAGGATGTCCCTGATGAGTGCTCCACTCTTTGATACCGTGACTTATAGGTTTGGCTGTCCCCCATCTAGTACAAATTTGGTCATTGGGAGTGGTAGTCGAACCTTTACGAGGGCTATTGAGTGTCGATAGAGGATCATCCTCTCGGCGTCATGAGAGGAATATCCCATGTGTTCTTGCTGAGACAAATCCCCGGCCAGGTCATTCGGGTTGAGAGAGAAATAGTTCTCAGGAGAATCCGATTAGAGCAAGACTCGAGTAGAAACCGTATGGGTCCGACAACACCATGCTCGATATACGGTCTCCGGGATATTAGATGGATGAGGGACTATAGGTACATGGTAATCGAGGACGATGTGTCCAATGGATTGGATTCCCCCAGATCGTCTGGGGACTACTCACAGAGGGCCTAGTACGTTCAGAGTCGATGAGTCGAGTGAATTATTACAGAGATAATAATTCACCGAAGTTAGAAGGAGTTTCGACAGGTATGACTCACGGCCAGCTCGATATTGGGCCTAGAGGGTCACACACATATGGTAGGCATTGCGATGAGTAGAGGTTGGATATGAGATATCCGGACGGAGCCCTTTGTCTTATTGGATGCAGATCCAATACCCACTAGGGAAGGACCCATTAGGGTTTGACACGGATCTCTATAAATAGGAGGGATTCACAGCCTCATAGGCTAGAGTCTTTGCTTGCCTTTCCTATTCTCCTCTCCCTCTCCACCCGGGAGGCCCTGGAGTTTTTGAGGAGGGTCGCGCGCAACCCTGCTGTGTGGATCACCGCCAGAGAGGAGGACGCTTGACCTCCTTCACCCTCTCCTAAGGATCTGCAAGGAAACAGGATATACGATCTCCCTAGGTAACACAATCTCTATAATGCAGTTTTGTGTTTTCATGGATTTTTTGCACCAATCTTTCGCACTAATTTAATTTTTTTTGGGAATCGGGGATTTTTGTTTTCTTGTTCTTCCGCTGCGCATATGATGTCGCCCCCTTGATTTCCCAACACCGTAGAGGCGAGACTTCCGTGAAAGTCATTGATCCCTTGCTCTCATGGAGGGAGAGCGCTTAGTCGTGAAAGGGGCCGAGGAGGTGGAGCATGCAGAGGCAAACTCCAAGTACCGAGACATGGCTGAAGGGCAGAGGCCAAGGAACTTCGTAAGACAGTAGGTAGTACGCGGTGCTGTACCTTCGCTACTCAGGGGAGTAGGCGACAGGGTTGATGGAGAAGACGGTACAATCCCAAAGGCGACCAAATCTATTAGAGAATTACTCCAAGTTAGGGTGAAAACTTCCTGCATTCCAGAATTTCGATGGCATTGAGAAGGTGAATCACAGTAGCTAACTCAACGCAAGGAGTGCAAACACTTCAAGTGCTTCAGAAGTGTGAGCAAAGAGCAGGCGAAGGCCAGTAACCAGCTCGATGCATGGAGTATAACCTCGAGGAGGCGGGCGAAGTCAAGTAACATTTGCCTTCTCAACTCTTAAGAGAATGGGCGAAACCGAGTACCCCAATTCTCTTATCTATCCAGCAGAGGAGCTCTGCATATGTTCAAAAACCCTTTGAAGATAATGGAAGACAATAGTTGTCAAATCCTCACCAATGGTGATCAGTGTTATTGAGAGTAGATTGTCCGCTTCATTTCCCAACGAAATGCCAATCGAAAGCGGAAGAGATGCGAACCTACTTGGATGTGACAACTAAGTGAAAGAAGAGTCAATGAGCAAATTTTATGGATGAAGGATCCTAAAACTTCATAAGTTTGCGAGACGATGCTCATTAAAAGCTCCAACAAGCATCCACCCAATTCAAACAGCTTGAGACATTTGAGAGACTAGCACAATAAGGATGGTCTTTTCCTTCATTTGGAGGATCCGTAGGAATTAACAAGGATCAACACAACTCAGCCAACCCCACACCAGAGTCAGAGTCATTGGTGAGTTGAAGCAACATGGCGGATCAAAGGTTTGACTACTCAAAAATAGTAGCGGAGAGCAACTGGTAGCCAAGAGACGTATTGCAGCTGGAGTAGAAGATTGAAGACTCGGCAAAGGCGAGGAGTTGCAGTGTCGACAAAGGCTTCGACGAGGATGTCGAAGGAATAAGTGGGGAAGAATGTCATGGATAAACTTCTAAACAGGATGTTTGATGTAATGCTTATGTATGTCTGTGACTTTTGGTATGCTCATACTTTGTACAGCATGTAGACAGACGGTCGAAAGCTTAATAGTCCCATTTTAGTTAGGTTGGTGGCCGCTTTAGGCTTGTAAATAAAGGTTGTGTCATGTGGACACGCGTGAGAGATTTTTGATTTGTAATGGACTATTTTACCCTTTGTTGTGTAACTATTCAGAGCTTGTAAAGTCTGTTTGTAATTTGCATTGTCTATGAAGTGTTTTCGGACATGTTTGCTTGTGGATCCCGAGTGAGGCATTTTCTCTATAATGTTCTCTCTTTTATGGGTCCTAAGGGACCATGGGAGGCTTCGGGGAGGCAAGGGTGCCGCACGACTTAGGCAAAACTAGCTAAGTTCGTGACAAGTTGAGCCCGATTTAGGGCTGAGTTGGGTCGGATGGAAGGCCCACTCGGCCACTTGGAGCCATGCTAGGTAGTGGCATCGCCTAGGGTGGGCAGTGGAACCGCTTGAGGCTCAGCCTCCAAGGTGGTTTGGGCGATGGTATAGCTTAGACTAAGCGGTGTACCACTGACAGTTAATGCTGCAAGCGATGGTATTGCTAGAGCCGAGTCTCCGAGGCTCTATCAGGCGATAGTATCGCCCAGTGTTAGAGTGTTAGGTGGTGGTACTACCCAGTACTGGCGGTGGTACCGCTAGTACCCCGAAAATCTAGGATGAGACACTTTTTGGCTTAAATTCAGAAACCTTTGAGGCCTATAAATACTCCACTCCTTTTTGCATGAAAGGGTAATAAAAATAGCATAAAAGTGTGAAAAAATCTTTAAGTGTTGGGGTATAAAAGTGTTGTAAAAGTACTAAGAGTCCTCCTCCTCTTTCTTCAGCTTTGTAATAATTAAAGAAGAGATGTGAGGCTTGTAAGGGTTGTCTCCTAAATCCGTGAAAAGGAGAAAGCTTTGTAAGAAGGTGGTTGGTCTTCACCTATTGAAGGAAGGCCATTAGTGGATGCCGATGACCTTGACGGAGGAGGAATCAGAAGTGGATGTAGGTCAAAACAACTGAACCACTATAAATCTAGTGTGTTCTTTCCTTACTGCCTTCTTTCATTACTTAGCTGCACTCTATACTTTACATTTACTCTAATGCATTACTTTCCGATGTGGGCTTTGTCGAAATGAGTTTATCAAATGAAATTTTCCAAATCAATGTAATTTTTATTGCTACACTAATTCACCCCCCCATCTTAGTATCGTATTGATCGTAACAATTGGTATCAGAGCAAGGTTACCCTCGATTTGGTTTAAAACCTAAGAGAGATGACTTTTGTCGACAATGAGGGTCATCCTATCACACGTCCTTCCATGTTCAATGGAACGGACTACACTTATTGAAAAACTAGAATGAGAATTTTCTTAATTTTTATGGATTTCAAGTTATGGAATATCGTTAAAAATAGATTTCAAAAGTTTTGTCTTCCGATGAACGATTAAAATAATTTGGAGAAGAAGACTTTCTCTTTGAACGCCAAAGCTATGAATACTTTATTTTGTGCTTTGGATAAAAATGAATTCAATTAGGTTTCTATTTGTGACACGGCTGAAGACATTTGGCATACAACTTGAAATCACACACGAAGGCACGAGTAGAGTTAAGGAGTAAAAAATTAATCTTTTAGTTCATAGTTATGAATTGTTTCATATGAAACCAAGCGAGATCATTGGAGACATGTACACCCGGTTTACAGATATCGTCAATGGTCTAAAAGCATTTGGTAAAAGATTTTCTAATTTTGAACTTGTTAATAATATATTAAGATTCCTTCCAAATAGTTGAGATCCTAAAGTAATCGCAATTCAATAAGCCAAGGACTTGAATAACTTTCCACTCGAAGAACTTATTAGGTCTTTGATGATATATGAAATGACGTACAATGCACATGAAGAATTTGAGAACAACCTTCTAAAAAATAGGAAGGATTTAGCACTTAGAATTTAAGAATACCACTTGAGAAAACACTCAAGTGATGATGATGATGATGACTTGACACTTCTAACAATAAAATTTAAAAAATTCATTAAAAGGAAAAAAACTAAATATGACATTAAAAATAAAAATAAACTTTAAAAGGACTAAATAATTTGCTACGAATAGAAGCAGCCGGGGTACTTCAAAAGTGAATGTCCCCAAGTGAAGAAAAAGTAATCGAAAAAGAAGAAAGCACTAAAAGCTACTTGGGACGATTCAAACACATCTAAAGACGAGGAGCCAACTAATAAAGAAGTTGCTTACTATGCTTTAATGACACTTGGCGATGAGGTAAGTAACTTAATTAAAGCTCATTTATCCTTTGATGAATTATTAAATGCTTTTTATGATTTATTTGATGAATGTAAATTAGTTAGCAAAAAATATAAATTATTAAAAAAGGAGCATGCCTCTCTTGTTAGTGAATTCAATAGATTAAATATTGAGCATGATAATGAAATATTACCTCCTTGTACAAAATGTGAAGAATTAGAGATACTTAAAAAGGAGAATTTACTACTACATGAAACCTTAGAAAAAATTGAAATAGGAAGCAAATCCTTAAACATAATCCTTACAAAAAGGGATCATGTTCATAGAAAAGATGGAATTGGCTTTATGAGTAACACTTACAAAAAGCAATCATCTTTGTTAAGGGCCCAACTTTGTATGTTTCACCCCGAAACAAATACATCTTTTATTACAAATTTGGACATTATACTCATAAATGTCTATTTAAGAGGTATAGCCCACATAAGTTAATTTGGGTCCCTAAAGGAACCTTAAATGACTCAATACAAAATAATAAGTTAGATAGATCTATTTACGAGGAACCAAAAGTAAAATTGGTACCTAAAAGAAAATTTTATTTCTTGTAGATATGTCTATAATCACAAGTTAGGAGTAAGAGATGGTACCTTGATAGTAAATGCTCAAAGCACATGACCAGAGATCCAACATACTTCTATAAGCTCCCAAGATGAAGGCTTTGTCACCTTCGGAGACAATAATAAAGAAAAATTTATTGAAAAAGGAAATATAGGGAACAAATCAAATCTTTTGATTGAAAATATTTTATTAGTAAATGGTTTAAAGCATAATTTGCTAAGCATTAGTTAATCATGTGATAAAGCTTACAACATCAAGTTTGAATCTAATGCTTGCATTATAGAAATACCACACATGAATAGATCTTTGATTGCCTTAAGGACCAATAATATCTATACCATTGATCTTGATAAGTTTTGTAATGAAACTTACTTTTGGATTTTAAACGATGATGCATAGCTTTGGCATAAGAGGTTAGGTCATGCTAACATGAAACTAATCTCCCACATTTCATCTAGAGAACTTGTAGGAGGAATCACCAGCATCAAGTTTGTCAAAGACCAAGTGTGTGATGCATGTCAACTAGAAAAACAAATAAAAGGTAGTTTCAAGTCAAAAAATCAAATAAGCACCTCTAGACCATTGTAATTGATCCATATTGATTTGTTTGGACCAATTGATACAACAAGCCTAGGAGGTAGCAAATACACCTTTGTAATTGTTGATGATTATAGTAGATACACTTAGACATACTTCTTGGCACATAAAAATGATTGTTTTAAGTATTTTTCAAAATTTTATAAACTTGTTCAAAATGAAAAAGGTTTTATGATTTCATCTATATATAGTAATTACGGTGGTGAGTTTCAAAACCATGATTTCCATAACTTTTGTGAATCAAATAGGTATAACTATAATTTCTCTACTCCAAGAAACCCATAACAAAATGAAGTAATTTAAAAAAAATAGGAGTTTACAAGAAATGGCAAGAACCATGTTAAACGAATATAGCCTGCCCAAATATTTTTGGGTCGAAACCGTTAACACGATATGCTATGTCATGAACAGGCTTCTAGTAACACTATTACTTTCCAAAACTCCTTATAAGTTGTGGAATAATAAAAAACGTAATGTTTCATATTTTAAAGTTTTCGGTTATAAATATTTTGTTTTAAACAAAATAGATGCCTTAGGAATATTTGATGCAAAATCTGATGAAGGCATTTTTCTTGGTTATTCTTCTACTTCTATTTCATGTGTTTAATAAAAGAACTTTAGTTATAGAAGAATCTATTCTTATTGTTTTCAATGAGGTTTCTGAATCTAAGAAAAATGATTTTGATGATGATTTAGATTTTGATATTTTAAATTTGAATGAACCCTCTCCTCCCACTAGCAACTTGGGTGTATCTTTCTCCAAAGAATCCTTACATAAGGATTGGAAGTATATAGATGCTCATCCTAAGGAGCTAATTATTGAAGACACTTCAAAATGTATTCAAACTCATTCTTCTCTTAAAAATTTTTATGCAAATGCAGCCTTTTTATCTCAAATTGAACCTAAATACATTGATGAGACCTTGAAAGATGATTTATGGGTCTTTGCAAAGCATAAGGAATTAAATCAATTTGAGAGAAATGAGGTATGGAAGCTTGTTCCTAGACCTAGTGACCATTTGATAATTAGTACTAAATGAGTCTTCAGAAACAAGCAAGATGAGCTTGGTATCGTGATTAGAAACAAGGTTAGATTAGTGGCCAAAGGTTTTAACTAAGAAAAAGGTAACGGATTATGAAGAAATCTTTGCTCCTGTGGCTAGACTTGAACCCATAAGGATTCTCCTTGCCTATGCTAGTTGTAATAATTTTAAGTTATTTCAAATGGATGTTAAAAGTAATTTTCTTAATCGCTTTATTTCTGAAGAAGTTTATGTTAAACAACCTCCTAGATTTGAGTATGCTAACTTTTCGAATCATGTGTTTAAGTTGACTAAGGCTCTCTATGGATTAAAAGAAGCCCGTAGGTCTTGGTATGAGAGGCTTATTCTTTTTTTATTCAAAATAATTTTATAAAAGGCAAGGTCGATACTACATTGTTTATCAAAAAATTTGAAAATAATTTTCTCATTGTTCAAATTTATATTGATGATATCATTTTTGGATCTTTAAATGAGTCTTTATGTGAATCTTTTGCCAATAGTATAAGTCATGAATTCGAAATGAGTTTGATGGAGGAATTAACTTTTTTCTTAGGTTTACAAATCAAATAACTTTGTGATGAAATTTTTGTTAGTCAAACAAAATATGCTTTAGATCTATTAAAATGATTTAATATGGATAATGCTAAGGCTATTAATATACCAATGAGCACTTCTACAAAACTAGATATAAATACTAATGGAGAATATTTTGATCAAAAGGCATATAGGGGTATGATAGGTAGTTTATTATACCTCACAACAACTAGACCTGATATCATATTTAGTGTTGGACTATGTGCTAGATTTTAATCTAATCCTAAGCAATCTCACTTAAAAGTCATTAAAAAAATATTTAGATATCTAAAAGGAACTCATAATCTAGGACTATGGTATCAAAATTCTAAAAACTTTGAGTTACTTGCTTATGCCGATTTTGATTTTGCTAGTTCTTAAATAGATAGAAAAAACACATCCAGAACATATTAATTCTTATGTCACACATTTAGAATATTATGGAATTCACTTGAAAAACATACATATAAAATGTGAAAATACTAGTGCAATATGTTTAACAAAAAATCTCATTCAATACTCTAGAACCAAACATATTGAAATTAGGCATCATTTTATTAGAGATCATATTAATAATCATGACATATCTTTATAATTTATTAATACAAAGCATTAATTAGTAGATATTTTTATAAAACCATTGAATGAGGAATAATTTGATTTTATTGGAAGAGAATTAGGCATGTTAAACCTTCAAAATGCATGAATTCCTTTATAAGTTTTTCGGATTTCTTGATTTTTCATAACTTAAATTTTCCTTTTAAATCAAGATCATCTCTTATGAATCCTTTCTCTTTCTATTTGCAAAAGAAGAGCCTTGATTTTTTATCCTTCATTTGATAATCCTTTCCTATGAATTCTTTCTCACTCTACTCACGAAAGAAGAATTTTTATCTATGGACTTTTAGTATGTGATAATCATTTGCAAGAATAGGGATTTGATATTTTTTGGTATTGACATCTTGATCATTTATGATGAATCCTCTCTCTTTGCTATAGTATAAGCTTGATTCAATGAAACTTAACGTTCATGAATTTTGTTCTTGATTTTTCATGGAGAATGAATTCCTCACTTACTCTTCTTCCTCTTCTTCTTATTTTTATAACAAAGGAAGAAAGAAGCTTGCATATCTCAAGAAGAACTAGAAAACTCTTGCACATCTAAAGCAAAAAATGTTAGCTTGCCCATTTCAAAAAGCAAAAGCAATTATCATGTTAAGTTTTTGCTTAACTTCTCATTTTTGCTAGCTTAGATAAATTGGTGTAAATTTTACTTGAATAGTTTAAAACACTTGCGTTGCTGAATCATTCTCCATTTTGTTGCTGACAAAAGGGGAGAAATGATGAATGTTTGGTATCATAAATGCTTTAGTATCATGCATGGGAGAAAGGATGAATGTTTGGTATCATTAATATTTTATTATCATACATGGAAAAAATAACGAATGTTTGATATCATGATCAAAATATTAATTTAATGCATGAAGTGATAAATGCTTAAAAATTTTAATATCTTTATATCATGAATGTTATGCCCAAAATAATATATCATGAATGATTTAGTATCATGTATGATATGCCCATAGGTGATGTTGATTTATTTTTGGTATCATGCATGAAGTAAGGATGAAATGTAAGGTTTTGAAATTATACATGTTTTAATAATGATGTACAAACATATAAAATTTTGATTTGATATACTATATTCGTGATCGAAATTGTTTTACTTGAATTCAAAGGTCATGATTCCTTTTGAATTCAACTTTGCTTATTTCAGTATATAGATAGGGGGGGTTAAGGTTAACTCCGTCATCAATTGATTGTCATTATAAAAAAGGACGAGATTGTTGAATCTAATCCATAAGTTGATATAAGTGTTGCAGGTTTAACTATGATAATGAATAAGGCATATAAAGCATATGTTGGGTCGGAGTAAAAAATTGGACGATACGTCGAAGATTCGGACGATGTGGGAGCTCGCCGAGAGTTCGTCGGGAGCTTGCCGAGAGTTTGTCGAGAGTTCGCCGAGAGTTCATCGGGAGTTCGCTAAGAGTTCGTCGGGAGTTTATCAAAAGCATGCCGAGAGTTCACTGGAAGTTCATCAAGACTTCACCGAAAGAACAATTGACATACCGGATAAAGATTGCTTAGTTAATACCTTAATTATCATAGTTAGAATATAGATTGAGTTATGATTGGGAGGTAATCCTACTAACTCAGTTATGGGTCAACTGGGCCCGATTTAGGGCTAAGTTAGGCCGAATGAAAGACACACTCGGCCACTTAGAGCCATGCCAGGTGGTGGCACTACCTAGGGTGGATGGTGGAACCGCTTGAGGCTCAATCTCTTAGGTGGTTTGGGCTGTGGTACCACTAGAGCCTAGTCTCCGAGGCTCTATCAAGTGATAGTACCATTAGATTGGGCGATAGTACCACCCAATATCATAGTATCAAGTGGTGGTACCACCCAATACTAGTGGTGGTATTGCTAGTATTCCAAAAATTTTGGATGAGACATTTTTTAGCTCCAATTTTAAAACCTTTGGGTCCTATAAATACCCCACTCCTTTCTGTATGAAATGGTAACAAAAAGAGCAAAAAAGTGTGAAAAATCTTTAAGTGTTAGGGTGTAAAAGTATTGTAAAAGTGCTAAGAGTCCTCATATTTCTTCCACTTTGTAATCATTAGAGAAGAGGTGTGAGGCTTGTAAGGGTTGTCTCCTAAACCCATGAAAAGAAGAAAGCTTTGTAAGAATGTAGTTGATCTTTGCATATTGAAGGAAGACTATTAGTGGACGCCGGTGACCTCGACAGAGGAGGAATCAGAAGTGGACGTAGGTCACAATGACCGAACTACTATAAATCTGATGTGTTCTTTCCTTCCTGCCTTCTTTCATTACTTAGCTGCACTTGACACTTTATATTTACTCTAAGTTATTACGTTCATTACTTTCCGATATGAGCTTTGTAGAAACGAGTTTATCGAACGAAAATTTTTAAATCAACGTAATTTTTATCGCTGCACTAATTCATCTTAGTACCGCATTAATCCCTCTTTGTAGAAACGAGTTTATCGCACATAATTTTCAAATCAACGTAATTTTTATCCCTCTTAGTACCGCATTGATCCTAACAAAAGCCAAAAGAATAAGTGATGAGGATTATGATGATGACTTGGTGCTCTTAACAAAGAAGTTCAAAAAATTCATTAAAATGAATGAATTTAAAAATGACACTAAAAATAAATTTGAACCCAAGAAAGAATAAGTGATATGCTATGAATGTAAGAAGCCGAAACACTTCAAGAGTAAATATCCCCAAGCAAAGAGGAAGCAACCAAAAAAGAAGAAGGCCCTTAAAGCAACATGAGACGACTCAAGTTCATCCAAAGAAGAGAAGCCAACCAACACCGAGCAAGTTGCTTATTATGCGCTAATAGCTATCGGAGATGAGGTAAGTAATTCAATTGACACAAATTTATCTTTGATCAATTATTAAGTGCTTTTCATGATTTGTTTAATGAATATAAATTATTAAAAAAAAAAGCATGCTTATCTTGTTAGTGATTTGGATAGATTAAAGGTTGAGCGTAATAGTAGTTTAACTCTTTGTATCAAATGTGATGAACTAGAAATACTTAAAAAAGAAAACTTACTACTTAAAGAAACCTTAGAAAAATTTGAGATTGGTAGCAAATATTTGAACATGATCCTTGCCAAAAAGGATCACATTCATAGGAGAAGTAGAATTGGATTTGTGAGTAGCTCTCATCAAAATCTAGCCACCTTTGTTAAAGGCTCGACCTTGCATGTTTCACCTCACACCAAATGCAACTAAAAAATATTACCTATAAATATCCACCTAAAAAATATTTTCCATATAGATTGATTTGGGTTCCTAAAAGAACCTGAAATGACTGAATGCAATATGATAAGATATGTAGATCGATTTTTGAGGCACCCAATGTCACACCCCTAAAAAAAGATCGATAATATTAAAAATTTTCATCATAAACCAATCTAGGATCCAAACTAACATTTAAGGACACTGAAAAACATTCTATCAAATTCACATCTATAAAACCTGTACAGTTTATAATCATATATCACATTACTTGATAATTCACATTTATGGCAACCCAAGCCAACTTAACAAATATGAACAACATTTATAAATCCATAAGCTAAGTAATTTATACAATCAGAACTCCAACCATTTACCACAAGTTCATATCATCGTAAACTAGACTTAACATTCTGAAATTCTAAATAAGAGAGATCTTCTAACACTTTTACAAGGTATATCCATTTTGGTTCATCGACAACATTTCATTACATACAAAATATGCTTATACAACAATAAAATAACAACTAACAAGACTTGCCCATAATTCTGAATAGTTCTCCAATGCCTCAGCCCAATTCAAATATCTCAAAGAGTGACAAGCTGACCTGAAAGATTTATACAAAAACAAAGTGAGCTAAAAACAGCTCAGCAAGTGACAAAACATATTCAGAACAAAAGGAACGATTTCAAACAAGTAAGGTATCGTAATGCAAGGCAGAATACAAGAATTCTCATGGATACCATCTCATTATATACAGAATCACAAATGTCATTTCATTCAAAACATATTTGGTTTATAATAAATGAAGCATAGAGTAATTGGAGCATATCAATAACGTATGAGATGTTCCGGAGCAAATCAATGACATTTAGAATATTTCGGAGCATAACCATGACAGATGAAATATTTTGGAGCATATAAATAACGGATAAAACATTTCGGAGCTTATCAATGGCGTATGAAATGTTTCAGAGCATATCAATGACAAATGAAACATTTCAGAACATATCAATGGCATATGGAATATTTCAAAGCGTATCAATGGCGTAGGAACATTTCAGAGGCATAGGGAGTATTTCGGAACATATCAATAGCATATAAAATATTTCAGAGCGTATCAATGGCATATGAACCATTTCGGAGCATATCAAAGAACAAATACGAAACAAAAGCTCAAACGTCGTATTTGACGTTGCATTCATATCATTCTTATCTAAAGCATGTATAGAAACATGTAACCAAAGCTCTGGATATCATATCAAACATACAGAAGGTGTAGTGGGACCACAAACAGAATGTGATTCATCCATTTCTGAATGACCACCAGAAAAAAGTCTCCCACGTCGGGGAACTTCATCCACCCACGTCTATGTGAAGATAGAGGGGGCCGATAGAGCATCACAGGCTCTATGCATAACTCTCTTTACCATTTCTGACAAAGGTTCACATTATCCCACAACACTAGAGTACAAAAGGGTAGTATGAACAATAAATAGCATATATCGGAAGCACACGCGGAACAACAAAATGTACATGTGCCTTTACGAGTCAATATGATGCAAGCATAATCTTTTACAAATGTATTCAGATTTGAAAGGAAATGAAAGCAAGAGCATACAAGGATTCCAAGCAATCACATATAACTCATTTCAAATAAAAAGGTTAGATGAATTCAATGTCCAAAGGAAGGAAACTGGAATAGGCACATATCGAAAGCAAATGCAGAACAATGGGATATACATGTGCCTATATGAGTCAATACAATGTAGCATAAACGTTACACAAAAGTTTTCAAGAATGCAAATAATTTAAAGGACAAGAGCATACAAGAATTCAAAACAGTAATATAAAGCTCAATTGAATAAGAAAGCTAAATGAAATTAATTTCCAAAAGAATGAAACCAGAATATGCGAAATCGACCAAAGCTCGATTTCTGACAGAATTCGAGAGGCATATTGAACAAATGATTCAAACTATCAATTGTGCTTCAATATACTCAAGAAAACTATTGTGGAAAGATATTTCAATCTATTTTTAGATAAAACAAGTCTTGTACGAATCGAAGTTTCCAACATAGTTACAATTGATTTAGTAACCAAAGGTCAGAAAACAAAATCATTGTTTTGCAGAATTCATAAGGTCAGATTCAATAGATAACTGAGCAGACATTTGGACTCTAAATCTTTCAATCCATGTATCAAAAGAAAGATCTACGAGTCTAGTTTCCAATGAAATAAGCTTTAAATAAATCAAAGTTTCCAACAGGGACTTATAGGCAGTTTAGTAGCAAAAGGTCATAAATTACGATCCCTGTTTTTCAGAATTCATAGGCTCATTTGAAACAGAAGTTTGGATAGGCAAACTTACTCCGAATTCTTAAAATAACCTATCGAAAGAAAGGTTTATGAGTCTATATTCATATCAAATAAGTTTTGTCCAAATCAGAGGTCAGTGCATAAAGTTATAACCATAACAAGGTAGAAAGGTCAAAATCTCAAAAGTTTCACAGATTCAAATCGTTACGTTTGAACAAGAGATATATCAAATGAAATGCTAGAACAATTCAAAGTTCCTCGTATTAAAAACAAATGTAGAGATAAAATTATAATAAGGAAAGATCAGGACCACTTGCAATAGAAAAGATTAGAAAGCTTACAATAGGAAGGATCAGAACACTTATAATAAGAAGGATCGGAACACTGGCAATAGAAAAGATAACACTTGCAGGAGAAAAGATCAGGACACTTGCAATAGAAAGGATCAAAATATTTGCAATAGAAATGATCGAAACACTTACAATAGAAAAGATAACACTTGCAGGAGAAAAGATCGGGACACTTGCAATAGAAATGATCGAAATATTTATAATAGAAAGAATCGAAACACTTACGAAGATGTACATCCGAAGATACGATGTACATCCGAATCCTTCTTCTATTTTTCCTCTCCCAGTTTTCTGCACCAATCTCCTTTCTTCCTCCATAACTACAACTCGTCCAGAACATAGGGGCACATTTACCTGCTCTCCTTTACCCTCGTTCCATCTTTTTGTTCTTTTCCAAACACAGCTGCTGCAGCCACCGCCGCTGCCACTGCGACAGTCACAGCCCCTTCCACTGCACTACCTTCTTCCTCCTCTTCTTTCGCAGACACAGCTGCTGCAAATGCAGCTTCCGCCGCCGCAGCCGCAATCATGGCCGTAACTCCTTTTTTTTCCCTTTCCTTTCTTTCTCTTTCCCAAAAGCAGCACCCGCAGCCACCACCGCTGCCGCAGCTCCCGCAGCCACCGCCGCTGCCGCAGCCACCTTCCCCTCTTCCTCTTCTTCCCTCTCATTCTTCTCTTCCGGCTGCAGCTGCCACCGCCGCAGCCGCAGTCTCTTCTTCCTCCCCTGCTCTTCTTCTTCTCTTCTTCTCCTCTCCTTCCCTTCTCGTCCCCGGCGCCACACACACCCTCTCCTCTGTTTCCTGCTGCAGGAAACAGAGGCGTCACAGCCTCTTCTCCCGCTTCTCCTTCTTCTCTTCCTCTTCTTCTCCTTCTCTTCTTCTCCTATTCTTCCCTTCTCCTCCCTGACGCCTCACACCTCCTCGCTGCAGCCCTTGCCGCAGTCACCCTCCTCTCTCTTCTTCTTCTGCTCTTCGTCTCCTCTTCTTCTTCTTCTCTTCTTCTCCTCTTCTTCCTTTCTCCTCCCCAACGCACCACAGGTCCTCGCTGCAGCCCTTGCCGCAGCCACCCTCCTCTTTTCTTCTTCTTCTTCTTCTCCTCTTCTTCCCTTCTCCTCTCCGACGCCCCACACATGCACTCCTCTCCTATAGGAGGAAACAGAGGTGCTGCAACCCTAGCTGCTGCAGCTACCTCTCTCTCCTCTCGTTCTTCCCTCTCTTCTTATTCTTCTTTTCTTCTCTTCTCCCTCTTCTTCCTCCTCTCTTCTTTTCCCTCTTTTCTTTTCTTCTCTTCTCCTTCTGCTTCTCTTCTTCTTCTCCCCACGCCCCACAGCTCCGCTCTTTTCACGGAAACAGAGAGCGTGGGAGGCGATGGGATAAAACCGAAATATTCGGTTTTCTTTTTTCTTTTTTTCTTTTTTTGCAACTTAATAGTTTAGTCCTTGAAATTTTTATATTTAGTCATCCGATTTACAAATAAATCTTTATTAATAAATTTCAAAAGTAAGGGATATTACACTCTTCCCCTCTTAAAAAAAAATTTAGTCCCCTAAATTGATTATACCTCAATCGATGAAAATACAAGGATTACGTTTTATTCATTTCCTCCTCCAACTCTCAAATAGTTTCATTAATGGAATACAATTACACAATCATTTAAGAATGATCGAAATATCCTGCTTGATCCTCAATAGATGGTAACCCGACTTCGATCAATCTTTGAAAATACTTGTGTACCCTATAGTTGATCAAACAAGTCGTCACTTTAGATAATACTCATTTTTTTATGGTCACCTAATTCAATTGTTTAAAATTAATGTAAAGTCTCAATGTTCCTTCCATCTTTTTAACTAACATCGGAGCACCCCATAATGAAATATTAAGCCAAATAAAATCCTCATTTAATAATTCTTGTAGTTGCTTTTCCAATTCCACTTACTCAAATGAAGTCATTCTATAGATAGATTTAGATATTGGGATTGTCCCAGAGACCAAATCAAAACAAAGTCACGTTTGGAGGTAATCCAAACAAGTCATCATGGGATATATTAGGCAAGGAGATAAATCATGTCCAATACTCTCAAAATAATAGATGGGTTGATCTAATATGCAAAAAGTAATCATTTGTTATATAACAATCCATACTGGTATGATAAGAAGATAGTCAATCCATACCAAGTATAATATCAAAACTCTAAATCTCTAGAAGAACTAAATTAGCAAAAAGTTCAAGTTCTCCAATAAAAATCAATCAAGAAGACCATATTCAAGTTCGTTATCAAAGAATCTCCAATGATTGTATTTACATATAACATATATTGTAGTGGTTTAGGTTGAATACCCAAGTGATAAGCAAAATATTACGAATCAAATTATAGATAGGACCCATGGTCAAACAAATATTTGCATTCTTTCATAAACATGAATAATACCTTCGACCACTAATTCAGAAGTTTTAGAATCATATTCAGTGATAGCATACACTCTGACGTGGGCTGATGATTTAGGAGGCAGTGACTCTTTCTTTTTGTTCAAAGGGCAATCTTTTATTTTATGATTCAACTTTCCAAAAGCAAAATAGACTCTAGTCACCCACAAACACAAACTTGTTCCATAATTGAACTTGCAATTTACACATGATTGAGTCTTTTGTGATGACTTCCCTTTTTAAATCCAAATGTCTTGACCCTCTTGTTATCACTTTCTAATTCATTTTTAATTATATTTTTTTTATTGGTAAACTTATCCTTATCGATCTTCAAAAATTCTTTTCATTGTTCTCATTAATGATCAACCTCTACTTCCAATATAAGGTGGCAAAAGAAATCTTTTGATCATCAGAACAATTTTGTACATTAAATATCTTCTCCGTTTGTATCATCCATTTTTCTACCACCAATGAAATTAGGTTCACCATGCTTTCATTGCGCTACTCTGATTTAGTATCCTCGATCAACCCTTTCATTCCCCTTAATTAATTAAAAACAAATGAAATAGGAAGACTAAATGTCATCATCATCCTAGATTCCTAAAATGCATCAAAGAAAATTTTCACCAATCACAATAGTTCACTAGACCTCAATATATTTTGCACGTCAACATATCAAATATTTCAGTGATTCTCAAACCATGCTCTGATACCACCTCTATTACGCCCCTAAAAAAAGATCGATAATATTAAAAATTTTCATCACAAACCAATCCAAGATCCAAACTAACATTTGAGGACACTGAAAAATATTCTATCAAATTCACATATATAAAACCTGTACAGTTTATAATCATATATCACATCACTCGATAATTCACATTTATGGCAACCCAAGCCAACTTAACAAACATGAACAACATTTATAAATCCATAAGCTAAGTAATTTATACAATCAGAACTCCAACCATTTACCACAAGTTCATATCATGGTAAACTAGACTTAACATTCCGAAATTCTAAAGAAGAGAGATCTTCTAACACTTTTACAAGGTATATCCATTTTGGTTCATCGACAACATTTCATTAAATACAAAAATATGCTTATACAACAATAACATAACAACCAACAAGACTTGCCCATAATTCTGAATAGCTCTCCAATGCCTCAGCCTAATTCAAATATCTCAAAGAGTGGCAAGCTGGCATGAAAGATTTATATAACAACGGAGTGAGCTAAATATAGCTCAGCAAGTGACAAAACATATTCAGAACAAAAGGAACGATTTCAAACAAGTAAGGTATCATAATGCAAGGCAGAATACAAGAATTCTTATGGATACCATCTCATTAGATACAGAATCACAAATGTCATTTATTCAAAACATATTTAGTTTATAACAAATAGAGCATATAGTAATTGGAGCATATCAATAACGTATAAGATGTTCTAGAGCATATCAATGACATTTGGAACATTTCGGAGCATAACCATGACAGATGAAACATTTCGAAGTATATCAATAATGGATAAAACATTACGGGGCTTATCAATGGCGTATGAAACGTTTCGGAGCATATCAATGACAAATGAAACATTTCAGAACATATCAATGACATATGAAATATTTCAAAGTGTATCAATGGCGTAGGAACATTTCAGAGGCATAGGGAGTATTTTGGAACATATCAATAGCATATGAAATATTTTAGAGCATATCAACGACATATGAACCATTTCGGAGCATATCAAAGAACAAATACGAAACAGAAGCTCAAACGTCGAATTTGACGTTGCATTCATATCATTCTTATCCAAAGCATGTATAGAAACATATAACCAAAGCTCTAGATATCATATCAAACATAAAGGTGTAGTGGGACCACAGATAGAATGTGATTCATCCATTTCTAAATGACCACCAGACAGAAGTCTCCCACGTTTGGGAGCTGCTAGTCATAGGTGCCCAACAAGCCAATCACGTGAGTGATGGCACGTGTGACTTGATACAGAATCTTTTTGCTTATTATATTTTGGCATATATCACTTATAACTATTGCATATATACATATATATTGTAACGTCCTTAGATTTGTGAAATGGGAATCAGATCGTGATGAGATCACGAAAATGAGATCGATTCACCTTTAAACACATATCCTAAATAATCCCGGTCATAGGTTACTCGAGAGGGACATCGTGATAACCGGACAGACTAGTGTGCTGTATACCTATCCATATGATAGATACAGCGGGTCTCATAGCTGCTTGTGTAGGGACACTAGGGATACAGTACAGGTGCTCATTGGAGAATAAGTTCACTAATTGATCCACTTACGGAATGCTGGATGGTTGATGATGCCTTATTATCAGACAGCGATTCCGTAGTCCTAGTGGTATATCTGGTACTTAGACTTGAGACACCAAGGTTGTCCTGTATGAGTGCTCCACTCTTTGATACTAGACTTCTAGGTTTGGTTGTCCCAAATATAGTACAACTGGTCATTGGTAGTGGTAGTCGACCTTACGAGGGCTATTGAGTGTCGATAGAGGATCATCCACTCTCGGTGTCATGAGAGGAATATCTCATGTGTTCTTTCTCAGACAAATCCCTGGCTAGGGTCATTCGGGTTGAGAGAGAAAGAGTTCTCCGAGAGAATCCGATTAGAGCGAGACTCGAGTAGAAACCGTATGGGTCTGACAGCACCATACTCGATATACGGTCTTTGGGATATTAGATGGATGAGGGACTATAGGTATATGGTAATTAAGGATAGACAAGTCCAATGGATTGGATTACTCATCGTCTAGGGACTACAGCGTAGTGGCCTAGTACGTCCGTAGTCGATGAGTCAAGTGAATTATTACAGAGATAATAATTTACTGAGTTAGAAGGAGTTCTGATAGGTATGTCTCACGGCCAACTTGATATTGGGCCTAGAGGGTCACACACATATGGTAGGCATTGCGATGAGTAGAGGTTCGGATATGAGATATCCAACGGAGCCCTTGTCTTATTGGATATCCAATAAGCCCCTGAATTATTGGATCCCATGGACGAGATCCAATAAGAACTCATGAGAGATTATTGAATAGAAATCCATTAATCTAAAAGGCTTGGGTTATTGGATGCAGATCCAATACCCACTAGGCGAGGATCCATTAGGGTTTGACAGGAGACCTCTAAAAATAGGAGGGATTCAGAGCCTTATAGGATAGAGCCTTTGCTTGCCTCTCTTATTCTCCTTCCCTTCTCCACCTCACAGTAGGCCTGAAGTTTTGAGGAGCATCGTCGCAGCCCTGCTGTGTGGATCACCGCTAGAGAGGACGCTTGACCTCCTTCACCCTCTCCTAAGGATCTGCAAGGAAATAGAGATATATGATTTCCCTATATAACACAATCTATTCTATGCGCAGTTGTTCAGTTTCGCGTATTTGCACACCAATCTTCGCACGACGATGAACATCTCTTTGAGAATCGAGGATTTTGTTTTCTTGTTCTTCACTGCGCATGTGATGTCGCCCCCAAAGATTTTCCCAACAGGAGCTCTATCCACCCACGTCTAAGTGAAGTCAGAGGGGGCCGATAGAGCATCACAGGCTCTATGCTTAACTCCCTTTACCATTTCTGGCAAAGGTTCACATTATCCCACAACACCAGAGTACAAAAGGGCAGTATGAACAATAAATAACATATATCAGAAGCACACGCGAAACAACAAAACGTACATGTGCCTTTACGAGTCAATATGATGCAAGCATAATCTTTCACAAATGTATTCAGATTTGAAAGGAAATGAAAGCAAGAGCATACAAGGATTCCAAGCAATCACATATAACTCATTTCAAATAAGAAGGTTAGATGAATTCAATGTCCAAAGGAAAGAAACTGGAATAGGCACATATCGAAAGCAAATGCAGAACAATGGGATATGCATGTGCCTATATGAGTCAATACAATGTAGCATAAACGTTACACAAAAGTTTTCAAGAATGCAAATAATTTTAAGGACAAGAGTATACAAGAATTCAAAGCAGTAATATAAAGCTCAATTGAACAAGAAAGCTAAATGAAATCAATTTTCAAAGGAATGAAACTAGAATATGCGAAATCGACCAAAGCTCGATTTCTGGCAGAATTCGAGAGACACATTGAATAAATGATTTAAACTATCAATTGTGCTCCAATATACTCAAGAAAGCTGTTGTGGAAAGATATTTCAATCTATTTTTAGATAAAACAAGTCTCGTATGAATCAAAGTTTCCAACAGGTCAGAAAACAAAATTACTATTTTGTAGAATCCATAAGGTCAGATTCAATAGATAATTGAGCAGACATTTGGACTCTAAATCTTTCAATCCAAGTATCAAAAGAAAGATCTACGAGTCTAGTTTCTAGTGAAATAAGTTTTGAATAAATCAAAGTTTCCAACAGGGAATTATAGGCAGTTCAGTATCAAAATATCATAAATTACAATCCCTGTTTTTCAGAATTCATAGGCTCATTTGAAACAGAAGTTTGGACAAGCAAACTTAATCCGAATTCTTAAAATAACCTATCGAAAGAAAGGTTTATGAGTCTATATTCAGATCAAATAAGTTTTGTCCAAATCAGAGGCCAGTGCATAAAGTTATAACCATAACAAGGTAGAAAGGTCAGAATCTCAGAAGTTTCACATATTCAAATCGTTACGTCTGAACAAGAGATGTATCAAATGCAATGCTAGAATAATTTAAAGTTCCTCATATTAAAAGCTAATGTAGAAATAAAATTACAGTAAGGAAAGATCAGGACCACTTACAATAGGAAAGATTAGAAAACTTGCAATAGGTAGAATCGGAACACTTGCAATAGAAAAGATAACACTTGCAGTAGAAAAGATCGGGACACTTGCAATAAAAAGAATCGAAATATTTACAATAGAAAAGATCGAAACACTTGCAATAGAAAAGATCGAGACACTTGCAATAGAAAGGATCGAAATATTTACAATAAAAAGAATCGAAACATTTGCCTTTCGAAGATTTTGATCCAAAGATCCGAAGAAAGTGTATGCAGGAATCCTTCTTCTATTTCTCTTCTCCCTATTTTTGTTTTCTGCACCAATCTTCTTTCTTCCTCCACAACTGCATACAGAACATTGGGACACATTTACATGTTCTCCTTTACTCTTTTTCCTTCTTTTTTGTCTTTCCCAAACGTAGCTACCGCTGTCGTTGCGACAGTCGCAGCCCCTTCCACTCTTTCGCAGAAACAGCTGCTGCAAATGCAGCTGTCGCTGCCGCAATCATACCGCAGCCCCTTTTTTTTCCCTTTTATTTCTTTCTCTTTCCCAAAAGCAGCTGCTGCAGCCACCACCGCTGCCGCAGCTCCCGCAGCCACCGCCGCTGCCGCAGCCACCTTCCCCTCTTCCTCTTCTTCCCTCTCATTCTTCTCTTCCTCCCCTGCTCTTATTCTTCTCTTCTTCTCCTCTCCTTCCCTTCTCCTCCCCGGCGCCACACACACCCTCTCCTCTGTTTCCTCCTGCAGGAAACAGAGGCGTCACAACCTCTTCTCCCCCGCTTGTCCTTCTTCTCTTCCTCTTCTTCTTCTTCTCCTTCTCTTCTTCTCCTATTCTTCCCTTCTCCTCCCTGACGCCCCACACCTCCTCGCTGCAACCCTTGCCGCAATCACCCCCTCTCTCTTCTTCTTCTTCTCTTCGTCTCCTCTTCTTCTTCTCTTCTTCTCCTCTTCTTCCTTTCTCCTCCCCAACGCACCACAGCTCCTCGCTGCAGCCCTTGCCGTAGCCACCCTCCTCTTTTCTTCTTCTTCTTCTTCTACCTCTTCTCTTCTTCCCTTCTCCTCCCCGACGCCCCACACATGCACTCCTCTGTTTCCTCCTACAGGAAACAGAGGTGCTGCAGCCCTAGTTGCTGCAGATACCTCTCTCTCCTCTCCTTCCCTCTCTTCTTATTGTTCTTTTCTTCTCTTCTCCTTCTTCTTCCTCCTCTCTTCTTTTCTTCTTCTCCCCATGCCCCACAGCTCCTCTCTCTGCACGGAACAGAGAGCGTGGGAGGCGGTGGGATAAAACCGAAATATTCGGTTTTTCTTTTTTGTTTTTAACTTAATAGTTTGGTCCTTAAAATTTCTATATTTACATATCATCCGATTTACAAATAAATCTTTATTAATAAATTTTAAAAATGAAGGATATTACAGCCAAGATCAAATGGATATCTAAAAATTATTAATTTTTTTAAAAAATATATCATCATAAGCTATGAGCAAAAGATTTGATAATGGATGCTGACATATGATTGGAGATTCATCTTAATTCTCTAAACTTATTAATCCAGATGAAGGATATGTCATATTCGAAGATAACAATATGGGTAAAATCATTGACAAAAGAACCATAGGTAACAAATCTAACCTTTTTATTAAAGAAGTGTTGTTAGTTGATGGCTTAAAGCATAACCTCTTTAGCATTAGTTAATTGTGTGATAAAGGATATATTATTAAATTTGAATCTAATGCTTGTATTATTGAAAAATCATACAAAAATACATCTATGATTATACTAAAACAAAATAACATATACACTATTGACATTAATGATCTTTATAATAAAATATATTTTTCAATTTTAAATGATGATGCTTGGCTTTGGCAAAGGATTTCATGATTTATCATATAAAATTTGTACGCAAGCATCATAACAACTCATATGGAAAAATGCATATGGCTCATTGTGTATACTATAAGATCATGATTCAAATGAGTGATCAAGAAAGTCCAAAAATAAAAATTTAATAAATTAATGAATTCAGATAGTTTAACATCTCTAATTCCCTTGTAATGAAGTCAAATTGTTCTTCATTTAAGGGTTTTATAAAGATATTGGCTAATTGATGTTTCGTATTAATAAACTCTAATATTATATCATAATTATTAACAAGATCTCGTATAAAGTGATGTCTAATGTCAATGTGTTTAATTCTAGAGTGTTGAATAGGATTTTTGACCAAGCATATTGCACTAGTATTGTCACACTTTATAGGTATATTTTTTAGGTCAATTCCATAATCCTTTAAAGTATTTTTCATCCATATAACTTAAGCACAGCATGCACCTACAACTATATACTCAGCTTTGATTGTAGATAATGCAATCGAGTTTTGTTTCTTGGAAGACCAAGAAAAAATACGTGTCTTAAAAGTTGACACGTTTCGGATGTACTTTTTCTATCTAAACTACATCCAGCAAAATCCACATCAACATAACCAAGCAATTCAAAGTTCTTGGATATAGGATACCATAATCCTAGTTTAGGAGTTCCTTTTAGGTATCTAAATATCCTTTTAACAACTTTTAAATGAGATTGCTTAGGGTTAGATTAAAAAATCTAGCACAAAGTCCTACACTAAACATGATGTCCGATCTAGTTGCGGTGAGATAAAACAAACTACCTATTATACCCCTATAAGCTTTTTTATCAAAGCTTTCTCTACTTTTGTCAATATCTAACTTAGTAGAGGTACTCATAGGAGTGTTGATAGCTTTTGAACTATCCATATTAAATTTTTTTAACAAGTTTAAAGCATATTTTGTTTGATTAAGAAAAATATCATTGCTAAGTTGTTTAATTTGTAAGCCTAAAGAGAAGGTTAGTTCCCCCATTAGACTCATTTCAAATTCTAGACTCATACTTTTCGTAAATGATTCACAAAAGGATTCATTTGTAAAATAAAAAATAATATCATCAACATAAATTTAAACAATAAGAAAATTATTTTTAAAGTATTTAATAAATAATGTAGTATCGACTTTGCCTTTAAAAAAAATATTATGAATTAGAAATGAGCTAAGTCTTTCAAACTAAGCCCTTGGGGCTTGTTTCAATCCATAGAGAGCTTTAGTCAATTCAAACACATGATTAGGAAAATTATCATTCTCAAATCCGGAAGTTTGTTTAACATAAACTTATTTAGAGATAAAGCCATTAAGAAAAGTACTTTTAATATCCATTTGAAACAATTTAAAATTATTGCCACTAGCATAGGCAAGGAGCATCCTTATAGCTTCTAATCGAGCCACAAGAGCGAAGGTTTTTTCATAATTGATATATTCTTCTTGGTTGAAACATTTAGCCACTAATCTAGCCTTGTTATTCTAACCACGATACCAGATTCATCTTGCTTGTTTCTAAAGACTCATTTAGTACAAATAACTAAATGATTATTTGGCCTAGGAATAAGTTTCCACACCTCATTTCTCTCTAATTGATTTAACTCATCTTGCATTGTGATGACCCATGAATCATCTTTCAAGACCTCGTCAATGTATTTAGGTTTAATTTGGGAGAGAAAAGCGACGTTTGCACAAAAATTCTTATGAGATGAATGAGTTTGAACTCCTTTAGATGTGTTTCCTATGGTTAGCCCCTTAGGATAAGCTTCTACATACTTCCAATCCTTCGGAAAGGATGTTTCGGAAGTAGATGCATCCAAGTTGTTAGATGGAGAAAGGGTTTCATTTAAATTCAAAGCATCAAAATTAACATCATCATAAAAATCATTTTTCTTAACTTCGAAAACTTCATTAAAAATAACATTAATAGATTCTTCTATAATTAAAGTTCTTTTATTAAAGATACGAAATGCTTTAGATATAGAAGAATAGCCAAGAAAAATTTTTTTATCAGATTTAGCATCAAATTTTCCTAAGGCATCTTTTTTATTCAAGATAAAACACTTACACCCAAAATTTTAAAATATAAAAAATTGGGTTTTTTTGTTGTTCCACAACTCATAAGGAGTTTTGGTTAGTAAGGGTCTTATTAGAACTCTATTCATGACATAGCATGTCGTGTTTACGGCTTCGGCCCAAAAATATTTGGGTAGGCTATATTCATTCAACATGGTTCTTACCATTTCTTGTAAGTTTATATTCTTTCTTTCTATTACTCCATTTTGTTGAGGATTTTTTGGAGTAGAGAAGTTGTGGTTGTATCCATTAAATTCACAAAATTCTTGAAAATCATGGTTTTGAAATTCACCACCGTGATCACTTCGAATTGATGAAATTATAAAGCCCTTTTTATTTTGAATAAGTTTACAAAACTTAGAGAAATACCTAAAGCAATCGTTTTTGTGTGCTAAAAAAGTAAGTCCAAGTATATCTACTATAATCATCAACAATAATAAAGACATACTTGCTACCTCCTAGGCTTGATGTAGCAATTGGTCCAAACAAATCCATATGGATCAATTGTAATGGTCTAAAAGTGCTTATTTGATTCTTTGGTTTGGAACTATCTTTTATTTATTTTTCTAGTTGACATGCATCAATGAAATTTGAGAGATTAATTTTATGCTAGCATGACCTAATCTCCTATGCCAAAGCCAAGCATCATCATTCAAGACCGAAAAACACATTTCATTGTAAAGATCATTAATGTCAATAATATATACGTTATTTTATTTTAGTACAATCATAGATGTATTTTTATATGATTTTTTAATAATGCAAGCATTAGATTCAAATTTAACAATATATCATTTATCACACAATTGACTAATGCTCAAGAGGTTATGCTTTAAGCCATCAACCAACAATATATCTTCAATAAAAAGGTTGAATTTGTTACCTATGGTTCCTTTGTCAATGATTTTACCCTTGTTGTTGTCTCCAAAGGTGACATATCCTTCGTCTAGGCTAGTGAGCTTAGAGAATTAAGATGGATTTCCAATCATATGCCTTGAGCATCCACTATCAAGGTACCATCTCTTGCTCCTAGCTTATGATGGTATATTTTTTTACAAAAAAGGATGATTTTTAGGTACCTATTTGACCTTGGGTGCCTAAAAAATCGATCTACATATATTATCACATTGTATTGAGTCATTTGAGGTTCTTTTATAAACCCAAATCAATCTATGTGGACTATATCTTTTAAGTGAACATTTATAGGTAATATGTCCGAGTTTACAGTAAAAGTTGCATTTGGTGTGAGGTGAAACATGCAAGGTCCGGCCCTTTAACAAAAGTGGTTGGATTTTGGTGAGAGCTACTCACAAATCTGATTCCACTTCTCCTATGAACGTGACCATTATTGGCAAAGATCATGTCCAAAGACTTGCTACCAAACTCAAATTTTTCTAAGGCTTCTTTGAATAGCAAGTTTTCCTTTTTAAGTATGTCTAGTTAATCATATTTCGTACAAGGAGTTAAACTACTATTATGCTCAATCTTTAATTTATCGAAATTACTAACAAGAGAAGTATACTCCTTTTTTAACAATTTATATTTTTTACTAATTGATTTGTATTCATCAAATAGATCATGAAAAGCATTTAATAGTTCATCAAAGAATAAATTTGCATCAAATGAACTTGTTACCTCATCTCCAATGGTCATTATTGCATAGTGAGCAACTTGCTCGGTGATGGTAGGCTCCTCTTCTTCAGATGCACTTGAGTCGTCTCATGTTGCTTTGAAAACCTTTTTCTTTGGTTGCCTCTTCTTGGTTAGGGGACATTTGCTCTTATAATGTTCCAGCTTCTTGCATTCGTAACATATTACTTGATCTTTTTTGGGTTCAAATTTATTTTTAGTGTCATTTTTAAATTTATTTTTTTTATAATTTTTTTAAATTTTCTTGTTAAGAGTGCTAAATCTTCATCAAGGTCTTCATCACTTAAGTTTTCTTTCAAATGATTTTCTTGGGTTCTTAGTGTCATATCCTTCCTGTTCTTTGGAAGGGTATCCTCAAGCTCTTCATGAGCTTTACAAGTCATTTCATAGGTTATTAGTGACCCAATTAGTTCTTCAAGAGGAAAATTATTGAGATATTTGGCCTCTTGAATGGTCGTTACTTTAGAGTCTCAACTCTTTGGAAGGGATTAAAATTCTATTAACAAGTTCAAAATCTGAAAAACTTTTACCAAGTCCTTTTAGACCATTGACGACATCCGTAAATCGGGTGTACATGTCTCCAATGGTCTCACTCGGTTTCATCCGAAACAACTCATAAGTATGCACTGAGAGATTAATTTTTGACTCCTTCACTCTATTAGTGCCTTCATAAGTCACTTGGAGTGTGTGCCAAATATCAAAAATCGTTTCACAAATCAACACTCGATTAAACTCATTTTTATCTAATGCGCAAAATAAGGCATTCATAGCCTTAGCATTTAGAGTGAAAGTCTTCTTCTCCAACTCATTCCAATCGTTCATTGGAAGAGAAGACTTTTGAAAATCATTTTCGACAACATTCCATAGCTCAAAATCCATTGAAATTAGGAAGATCTTCATTCTAGTCTTCTAATATGTGTAATTTATCCTATTGAACATGGGCGGATGTGTAATTGAATGACTTTCTTGATTGTCAGCAAATGTCATCTCTCTTGGGTTTTAAACCAAGCAAGAGTGAACCTTGCTTTGATACCAATTGTTAGGATCAAGAGCGACACTAAGAGGGGGGGTAAATTAGTACAGCAGAAAATTTTTGTGATTTCAGAAAATATTTCATACATTCGAAGGAAATTGATTCAGAAAGATAGTAACTTTAAAACGTAAGAGAGCATAAGTGTAGTGAAAGCAAGATGAGGAGAAGAAGCACTTTGCTATGAAATGATTTACAGTTAAAAAAAATTACTCAAAACGAAATATAAACTAGATTTAGAGTGGTTTGGTCAATGTGACCTATATCCACTATCGAATTCCTTCTCCGATGAGGTCTCCGGTGTCCACTAAAGGCCTTCCTTCAATAGGTGAAGACCAGCCACCTTTTACAGCGCTTTCTCCTTTTCACAGGTTTAGAAGAGAACCCTTACAAATCTCACACCTCTCTTGAATGATCTCAAAACTTAGAAAGGGAGGAGGAGAACTCTAGCACTTGTTTACAACACTTGTACACTCCAATAACTCAAAATTATAATCATACTTCGGTGTCTTTTTATGTTGAAAAGGGTGGGGTATTTATAGGCCCCAATGACTTTCAAAAATAGAGTAAAAAAGTATCTCATCCAGGATTTTCGAGGTACTGACGGTACCATCGCCATTATTGGGCGATATTACCATCTGACATCTGATACTGGATGATACTACCACTCAATCTGGACAGTACCACCACCTGACAAAACTCAGAGACCAAGCTCTGACGGTACCATCGCCATTACTGGGCGGTACCACCATTGGTAGTAATAACTATCAGTGGTGCCACCACCCAGTTTGGGTGGTACCATCGCCTAGACCACCTGGAGTGTTGTTTTCCAGGCAGTGCCATCGCCAACCCTAGCGGTGCCACCACCGACCAGGAATTTAGCATCTTGGTTGGGCCTTAACTCCGACCCAAACCACCCTAACTCCAAGCCCAATTGGCCCCCCAACAGAGTTGATGGGATTACCTCCCAAATGAACTCTAATTATCATTCTAACTATGATTAAGGCAAGCATGGTTCGTCGATTTTTCACTCGGTGAACTTTTCGGTGAGTCTTCCGATGAACTTTTCGACGAGTCTTCTAGCGAGCTTCCGACGAACTCCCGATCAACTCTCGGCTAGTCTTTCGGCGTGCTTCTGGAGATCTTCTGGCGATCTTCTGATGAGCTTTCGATGAGTCTTCCATCGTGGTTCCGGTGATCTCACGATGAACTCTTGGCGAGCTCCCGTTATATCATCCAAGTCTTCGACTCTGACTCATCATTTGCTTTACGCCTTACTGCCATCGTAGTTAATTCTGCATGCTTATCTCAACATATGAATTAGATCAAATAATTTACTAATTGATTTCATCATCAAAATATAAGATTCAACCGCATATTCCTATAAGTTAAAATTATATTAAAATTTAGAGTTTCAATGAAAATATTAAAGGATATTTTAGATAATATATGTGTATATATGTATAAAAGTGGGGCCTAAATATTTGGAAAGATATTTATTCTATATTAAGTTTTGGATATAAAATATGTTATTTTCAAATTTTGAAAGGATTGATACGTAAAAACCTCAGTACTATTTGCTATAATAATCACGATCTGATAGTTAATATAGCTTGATGACTGCATTTTACTTGTTTTATTTTGTGCTTGTTCTTCATTTCGGGCTCCCTCTTATGTATATTTTTCTATTAGTCCTATGCCAATGTATTAGAATCAATAAACGACCTCACTAACATATAAGTTAAATTTTCAGGTATCAAATAAAGTAGTTTATTATTAGAAAATAGAGAAATCATCCTATGAAAAAACTTATTGTCATCTAATGAAATCTTGTGGAATGAAGATTTTGTGACTCCCAAAATATAAATCCTAACGGTTTCCTTGTCCGCGCAATTGATACGAGTTCCACATTGGTATGCTCAATCACCAAATATACTTCAAAATTTTTTGAAGGCCCGTTGAAATAATATTTTAAAATAATAGTAAAACTAAAAAGAATGAAAATGTTCTGTCGATGTTCTCCTTCACTGATTTGACCAGAAGAACCTTAGAACGGTTTATTTCAATGACAGTTCATATGTTCATTCTCTTCTAAAGTTAGATGGATCTCTTATTTTTACCTAAAAATAACAAAAGTCATAAAAAGAGCTACCAATCAATGTCGTTATAAGTTGGATTAGGTTCTTGGCTAAAATCGTAGAAAAGCTCATAACTTTGAAAATTTTTAAGATAAAATCCTAACTTTAAGAAATTCTATCTTTTTCTAAATGATCATTCTATCCTCTCGATCATCATCGTTCAGACAGCAACATTAACAGGAATATGCAACATTGCTGAAAGGTATGCAATGCCTCAACTTATTTTTTTTTCTTTTTTTGGGTTTTAATTATTATCGTTCTTTTATGGTTGATGCGAGAGTGAGGATAACCTCGGCACTCCATGCATGATAACCGCATTTATCCAAACTCACAGGCATTAAAAATTGCATTTATCCAAAATCGAAATATTGGATTTTGGAATACAAGATTTGTCGATGCAATCATCCGAAGAACTCTTCGTGCAACTACTAAAGCAAGAAGATTATCTTGTCAATGCATCTAAAATATGCATGCATTTACAAATGTAGTAATCCAAATCCACTAAACTATGACACCTGACAGTCTTCCGGAATGAAAATTTTGTATGCCCTGAAGAAAACAGGCAGAGTAGGACGATCATTATATTCCATTAATGCGTTAAATATTTTACATAAAAACACTTATAACTGAATAGACACCAATGTCTTGAAAAAACAAATTATCAGAAGCCAATGTTTGATGAGTGTCGTAGAACTGAAGACTGAATAACTAGATTGGAATAGCCGATACAACAGCAAATGAATTATAGAATGAATGATGATTAAGCCAGATTTCCAAGCATGAGTAGCTACATATATCTATTCTGTGTTACTAAATTAAATAGAGAACAAAACACGATCAATTCCTCATTTGGGAACATGTCAGTGGCTGCATAATGACATTGGAGGATCAACTGCCTTCCAATGTACTATACACATCAATAGCCTTTCCTTCATTTAGCCAGATGAGAACAGTCAGTTCAATGAAGCATCCATATGTTTCACTGGTTATCACACACTGTGGATGCTCTAATGCCTTCTAGACTCAGATGTTCAATGATTCTGCTTCATCATCCCTCTCCTTCAGACCTGTCCAATCTTGTGGCTCTGCAGAAGAAAATCATCCATGGTAAGAACGTAGCAGCTGTGTTGGTGAGTTAATGAGACAAATTTGCTTGGCATAAATTGTCCAATCAAAAAGATGAGACAAGAAATGTCCAATATTACACTTAATAATCCAACTAATATGCATCATACTTGATTTGTGGCTCTCGGCAACCACCATAAGCCGCCTTTGCAAGACCGAGGCCATGAAAAGGAAGATAGAGCACATTCCAAACATGATAGTGATTGGGAAAGCATTTACCTTCAAGATAGCATAAAAGTAAAAAGTTAAATATTTGCGACGTATAGCTTCTCTTATAAATTAACATTGCAACTCTTTTCTTTTACTAGTGACGTATGTATTTATGATGCAAATAAATAAAGCTAAGATAACTAGAAGCTTTCTTTACATAGTACAGCCAAATACCAGAGTATAGCATTTTGATACTTACATTGTAGAGTACGATACACACAAAAATATTGAGGGGAATGCGAAAGAAGTTCATAATTGTGCTCCTAGCTTCCTCAGGAATGTACTGGGATCTCATCTTCATAATTGATGGCCAAAATATGCCAACGCAGGCCTCAAAGACACAGAAGCCAAGGAGTTGGATACAACTACCAAAAGATATGCTACCACCCTTTGCAGTAGAAGGTGCAACTAAGAACTGTTTAACATTAGCAATTGAGGTCACATACTGATAGATAAACAGAAAGAACTAGCAAATTAGTACAACCAAGCAAGAGTCTTACATTAGAGATAATGGGAAGTAGCAGAGTGAAGGCAGAGATTGCAAACACAATCTGCATATAACTTTCGACTTTAAGAGTCCCACGAGCCATCAGCCTAGATGCTATGGAGCTTCCCAACATTGAAGAAACCATGAATGTAGCAAAAATAAAGCCATGAGGTATATCCTCATCATTTGGGCTCAAAGCAGGAGTCCACAGGAATACAAAGGTGTACATTGAACCTTCAAAAAGTGATTGTATTGCACCCAGCAAAGCGATTTTCTCATCTGTTATTAGTGCAGTAATTTCAATAACTGATGGCACTCAAATCAAAGAGATATTCTTGTGTGCTGCCAATATAAGTTAAATCATACTTACCAGAAGCAATGGCTGCAGCAGCACCTTTGAATTGTGTAATCAAGTCTTTGCTATCAGAAGGATCTCCATAATTCTCACTCCAGGATGACAAGATAATGGCCATGCCTATGGCAAGGCAGCATGCAGCAGCATCAAATGGAGCCACAGGACCAAATCCTAAATTATCAGCCAATAAATTGGCAAAAAGTCCAGAAACAATGGCGATAAGACCATTGCCAAGAAATATAGCCTTCGCGAAAGTTACTGACAACCACTGTGGATCAAAACCTCTCTGCACGAGGGCAACAACCACTTCATCAGAAGAACTAGGAAACTTATCTTTTAACAATATATAAATGTTCAGTCTAGTAGTGATCAAGTAGATCCAATGGATCAGTAGCTCTAGATCCCATTATGGATGATGGCAATTCATAACTTGCACAAAGAACAATAACACTAACTGCAGAAGAAACCTATACTTAAGACTGGTCAGATTAGTACCTTAGCTACTGAAAAGTGTACTTTCTTATTCTCTTGATCACGTTTGAAGTGTTTCTCCAAGTTTTACATCACTTAAAATAATGGAAAGAAAATGTTTAGAAGACAATTACATCAAATCTGGAACGAGTGAATATAATGCATAAAACTCACTGCTATTTATTTTGATGCCATCAAGATCTATTCAGGAAAATATATCCACCAGAAGAAAAGGAGAAAAAGAACAAGTTGAATGACAAGCTTGCAGACTAAAAAGAGAGGAGAAAAAATAGACAAACCCATACAGAAAAAGAAACGTAGGACTATATCTAATAAGTCGAAAGAGTAAAATTGATGGCTGCTTACATATAAGGATATCTTATAGAAGAGAAGATAAAGCAAGAGCCAAGATCAGTGCAATTGAGAATGACATGGATCCTTCTAAGAAACAAATAGGTATGTATATCACAAACCTACGAGTTTAACAGCTCATCTTGGTCCAGTAGCTAAACAGTTTCAGAGTTGAGCAAAATCTCATTATAAACTATAAAACTTTGATAGATCATAACCTTAATGCTCTAGTAGTAGTTTCTCATCCTCACCTTATTATGTTCTGCAACAAGCCATGACTCAAATGCCGAGAAGAGCAGCGACGTAGAAATTCCTCCCAGTATACGACCGACCATCAAAACTTTGTACTCAGGAGAATGCTTAGTAATGCAGCTAAGAATATATGTGATGCAGTAGGTGACACATGCCCTCTTACGACCCCTGCACTCGATTAAAAACAACCCCGGACATCTTTCATAAAAGACCAAGCAAATCGATGAGGAAAAGGAAGTGACAAAGCAAATCGACAAGAAAAGTCTCACCGTTTGTCAGCTAAGGATCCCACTATCGTCCCGAACAGCATGGAAGACCCAAATCCTGCAATGAAGAGCCGGCCGATGTCTCCCTTGTCAAAGCCATACTGACTGTAGAGGTAGTAGACATAAGGACCCTGCAACCAATCACCAGCTGAAAACAACGAAAACAAGACCAAGATTAGCCCAAGTCACATGTACATAGAAAACTAAACCAGCAATTGATTGGTCAAGATCTGTTGATCTAAATTACTATCCACCTCTCAGATCTAAATTACTATGACACCCATTACTAAATTACACTGACACTTCAGTTCCAGCATTAAACCCAAAATGAAAGGAAAAAAAAGATAGACCAAGATCCAAAAGCGCCACATCACCGAACGATGCGAGAAATCCCATTGCTATAGTCTTTGGAAAAGAAAGAGATCAAGAAGTTTAGAGAGCCCTCCGAGAAAGAATGAGGAAAAGCAAAGTCAGATCTGCGAATGGATTCGGAAGATCAATCTATAAAATGAAGGATTTTCCTCTTGTCCTAGTTAAATGCAATACTTGAGGGGAGGCCAACGAACCCATCATTAGGGAGTAGACGAGGAGGTAGTTGTTCTTGAAGGCGTTGAAGGGGGAGGAGGTGGCAACCCGGTCTCTGCTCGTCTTGCTCAGCTCCATCGCCGCCACCACCGCCGCGAGCCCGCCAAAAACCAAGTAGTAGAACGCGTCCATCGCCCCCTTCCTCCTCTTCCTTCTTCGGCTTCCCTCCGAGGCTCGGAAGAAAACGGGAGAGATTAGAGCTTAATAGAAAGCAATGGTATTAGTGGGAGTTAAAAAATCACATAACGTGTTGCTTTTTGTTTTATTATTATAGCCTTTAGATTTAGGCCTCATCTATGCAGAAGAAGTCTCTCCGGACACAATTAGAAGATTATATGCATAATTAAATAGTTGAGGATAGCATGATTGACCAAATTTAAGATTATACTGTTATTTTTTACTGTAAAATATGAACTTATATGGGATATCAAAGTCCGTGCATAATATTTAAAATTGATTTAATTATTTAATCGATTTAATTATAAGAATGAATCCGAAACATTGGATGGGATTCAAATCGGATAACCAGGTTCGCAGCGCCCATTGACATTTAATTTTAGTCACTCCTTGATGAATGAAGAGTGAGGGAATCGAACTATAAACAAATATAACAGGACAACGCATGTTTGCTCGGACCCCCAAGTGATTACCAGCTGGCAGCATTAATGATCGAGTGGAAAGTTTGATAGCCCAAGTGTTCTTAGGCCAACCTGGGGGCCCCACATTTCAGGACCACCGAGACTGCTGCTTTCGCTCCGCCACCAGTGTGTGTGCAGCTATTGCAGTAGGCTTACGCCCGCCTTGAAATGCCAGGTATACTTTGCCTTGTGAAGGACACTAATCGTGATGTCTGCATAAGAGAAACGGTCATTGTCCTATTATTATCTTTTTATGAAATATATTATCAAATTTCATCACTATATGTCAACAGTTTCTTAATACTTTTTCGTTATGATAACCTAAGGCTTTGAATATATCATTTTCTTTTCAAGGATTGCAACAGTATTTCTTTCTCTTGCTTTCTGGTTATTTACTTGAGAACTAAAGCAATCATAATCATCATAGTAGCGTGTAACAGTATATATTTAAAATCTTTATTTACCTATCTTTTTATCAGAATATTTCTCCGACCCCGATACCTACTTTTTTTTACTTTTTCTTATTTGCCATCTCAGACCAATCGTGTGGATTGGGGATTTTTTTTTGCTCCCCGTTCCCACAAGTACTCCGCAAAACATGAAGAGACATCATGTCGGTGTTTATAGGATGCAGGATTATGAACAACACCATAATCCAATATTAAGCCACCGACACTTGCGCAAGCATAGAACATTTGACACTAGGATCGTTTTCACGTGGTCCACACGGTCGACTTCGGAACTTGGATTTGTCAGTACACATTGTTTCGCGTTATGGAACTCGCCCATGTTTTCAGATCCAGTTTACAGTCGTACATAGAACATTTGCAGAAATAACAAAGTTGTTCTGAAGAAAAGCTAGAGTGAAATTGAGATAGAGACAGCCTTTTCCTGTGACGCAAAGATGATCGAAAACCTTCCAAGTGCCAAATGAACACTTCCACTGAAGTTTCCGCAAATGCAATTACACAGCCTGCTCAATCTCCTAATCACAGTTAATTGCGAGCGTGCTTCCGACCTTAAAACCGACTATTGAAGATGAATAAAAATAGATGATGACGAAATCTTTCTCTATATATGTCTGCATGTGTTTCTTAGATAAGACCATTTTACAATTTGGTCTGTGAAACAAATACACCCATGAATAAAATTGCTGGCAAATTTACTAAAGACAAAATATCTGGTGCAAATTTAAGATGCAGGCATACTAGCTGAGCCTCGTAAGGGATTATCTCAGCTTCGGAACAAAACTGTTCAGTGAAATCGTGACTGAATCTGTTAGAAGAACATAATATATATTAATAATAATTTCATATTTTTTATATATTCTAATCATTAATTAATTTATGACTTGAGAATCAATCTAAATGTATGATTTGAGTACATAATTAAGAAAAATCTTTTTCTCTATATAAATACATATTATCCGAATGAATAAAATAATCTCTTACCTAATAAATTTTTCATAATAAAATCATCTTACTTCAAGTAAAGCACCTTGTTTGTTGCTATCATGCTTATCTATATGACTCATATTCCTCTTCCTCACCCTTCCTATTGCTACTATACAATTTTTTGTTTCTACTTCTCGCTTTCAGATTTTAGTATCACAATAAAGATGAAGACGCGCGACTCCTCCCTACCGATCTCCTAGTGTGATTCTTCTATAGCAGATTTACTTCATTCAGTTGATCTAATTAACCCTCTATAATGATTGACCAACTTCTTCATTCAGTTGATCTAATTAACCCTCTATAATGATTGACCAACTTCTTCGATGATCCTCCCCCTCCATTGTTGTATAGTAATGCTTAGTGGGCATTCCCTCTACTCTTACCTACTACCCAATATCTTCACCGGTATTCTTATCCCCTTCTTATCAACTATAGAACTCATCGGTACCTCAAATATGCTAGTTACAAGTGCTTTACAAGCTAATCACGTGAGTGATGATACGTGTGACATAATATTGGGAAATCCCTTAGGGGCGACATCATATACACAGCAAAAGAAAAAGAAAAACAAAATCCCCAATTCCCAAAGAGATGTTCGTCGTCGTGCGAAGATTGGTACGTAAAAATCCACGAAACATGAAACTGTGTATAGAGTATATTGTGTTACCTAGGGAGATCGTATATCCCTGTTTCCTTGCAGATCCTTAGGAGAGGGTGAAGGAGGTCAAACGTCCTTCTCTCTAGCGGTGATCCACACAATAGGGTTGCGACGATGCTCCTCAAAACTCCAGACCTACTCTGAGGTAGAGATGGAGAGGAGAATAGGAAAAGGCAAACCAAAGCTCTCTAGCCCATGGGGCTCTGAATCCCTCCTATTTATAGAGGTCCCCTGTTAAATCCTAATGGGTCCTCCCCTAGTGGGTATTGGATCTGCATCCAATAAGACAAGGGCTCCGTCGGATATCTCATATCCGAACCTCTATTCATCGTAATGCCTACCATATGTGTGTGACCCTCTAGGCCCAATATCGAGCTGGCCGTGAGTCATACCTATCAGAACTCCTTCTAACTCAGTGAATTATTATCTATGTAATAATTCACTTTCGACTCATCGACTACTGGACGTCTTAGGCCACTACTACGGTAATCCCCAAACGATCTGAGGGGAAATCCAATCCATTAGACTGTCGTCCTCGGTTACCATTTACCTATAGTCCCTCATCCATCTAATATACAGACCGTATATCGAGCATGGTGTTGTCGGATCCACACGGTTTCTTCTCGAAGTCTCGCTCTAATCCGGATTCTCAGGAGAACTCTTTTCTCTCAACTTAGAATGACCCCGGCCAGGGATTTGTCTTAGCAAGAACACATGAGATATTCCTCTCATGGCCGAGAGTGGATGATCCTCTATCGACACTCAATAGCCCTCGTGAAGGTCGACTACCACTCCCAATGACCCGGTGTACTAGATCCGGGACGACCAAAGCCTATAAGTGCGGTATCAAAGAGTGGGCTCATCTGGGACATCCTTGGTGTCTTAAGTCTAAGGACGGATACACCACTAGGACTAAGGAATCATTTGTCGACAATAAGGCATCATCAACCATCCAACATTAGTTAGCGGATCAATGATGAACTCATTCTCAATGAGCACATCTTGTATCCCTAGTGTCTCTACCTGGCGGCTATGAGACCGGTTTGCATCCATCATATGGATGGGTATATAGCATACCAGTCTGTCCGGTTATCAAGATATACCTCTCGAGTAACCTATGACCGGGATTATTTAGGATATGTGTTTAAAGGTGAATCGATCTCACTATCGTGATCTCATCACGATCCGATTCCTATTGCACAAATCCAAGGACATCACAATATATGTATGCATTTATGCAATAGTTATAAAGTGATATATGCCAAAATATAATAAGCAAAAATATTCTATATTAAGTCACACGTGCCATCACTCACGTGATTGGCTTGTTGGGCACCTATGACTAGCAATCTCCAACTTGACCTAAAGCCAATCACCTATGTGTTTGATCCCCATCAGACCCCTGTGACGCTCAAAACAAATCTGAGACAACGACTTTATTAGTGGATCTGCAATATTATCTTCGGATGGAACTCTTTCCACTACTATATCTCCTCAGGTCACGATCTCTCTGATAAGGTGGAACCTCCTCAGAACATGCTTAGATTTCTGATGAGACCTAGGTTCCTTTGCTTGAGCAATCGTCCCGTTGTTGTCGCAATATAGGGAGATCGGCTCTTCGCTACTTTAGAAGCGACTCCCAAATCTGTGATGAACTTCTTCACCCAAACTCCTCCTCCTTTGCTGCATCGATGCAAGCAATGTACTCTACATCGTGGTCGAGAAAAGAATGGTATTTTGCTTGGAACTCTTCCAAAGACATTTGCTCCTCCATTCAAGGTGTACACATACCACGAATTCGAAGTTGCTATCATCGACATCGGTGAAAAACTTGAGTCAGTGTAACCTTTAACCTTAAGGCTATTATCTCCATATACTAGTAAAGATCCTTAGTCCTTCTCAAGTACTTAAGGATACACTTTCTTGCTTTCAATGCTCCAAGCACGGATCCGCTTGATACCGCCGTGACACTTTCAGAGCATGCGCTATATCAGGCCTAGTACATAGCATGGTATACATGATAGACCCTATTGCTGAGGCATAAGGTATCATATCCATGTTCGCCTTTTCTTCTGGAGTCTTTGGGGACATACTCGTAGAAAGTGATATCCCATGTTTCATCGGTATGAGACCTCTCTTGGAATTTTCCCATGCCAAACCTTTTTGACAATGGTTTCTATGTACCTGGACTGGGATAAGCCAAGCATCCTCTTGAATCTATCTCTATAGATTCTAATCCCCAAAATATAGGATGCTTCCCCTAAGTCATTCATGGAGAAGTGTCTAGATAACCAAGCCTTTACTGTGGATAGCATTCCTACGTCATTCCTAATGATCAGGATGTCATCCAGATATTGCTAGTCATAGGTGCCTAGCAAGCCAATCACGTGAGTGATGGCACGTGTGACTTGATACAGAATCTTTTTGCTTATTATATTTTTGGCGTATATCACTTTATAACTATTGCATAAATGCATATATATATTGTGATGTCCTTGGATTTGTGCAATGAGAATCGGATCGTGATGAGATCACGATAATGAGATCGATTCACCTTTAAACACATATCCTAAATAATCCCGGTCATAGGTTTTTCGAGAGGGACATCGTGATAACAGGATAGGCGGGTGTGTCTTTGTATACAAATCCATATGATGGATGCGGTGGTCTCATAGTTGCTCGTGTAGGGACACTAGGGATACAAAGACAAGTGCTCATTGGAGAATGAGTTCATCGATTGATCCGCTTACGGAATCTTTGGATGGTTGATGATGCCTTATTGTCGACAGCGATTCGTAGTCCTAGTGGTGTATCTCGGGGTCCTTAGACTTGAGACACCAAGGATGTCTTGTATGAGTGCTCCACTCTTTGATACTAGACTTATAGGTTTGGTGTTTTGGATCTAGTACAACCGATCATTGGGAGTGGTAGTCGACCTTACGAGGGCTATTGAGTGTCGATAGAGGATCATCCACTCTCGGCGTCATGAGAGGAATATCCTATGTGTTCTTGCTCGGACAAATCCCGGCGAGGGTCATTCGGGTTGAGAGAGAAAGAGTTCTCGGGAGAATCCGATTAGAGCGAGATCAATAGGTAGAAACCGTATGGGTCCGACAACACCATGCTCGATATCGGTCTCTAGGATATTAGATGGATGAGGGACTATAGGTACATGGTGGCGAGGACGACATGTGTCCAATGGATTGGATTCCCCCAGATCGTCTGGGGACTACACAGTAGTGGCCTAGCACGTCCCCAGAAGTCGATGAGTCGAGTGAATTATTATAGAGATAATAATTCACCGAAGTTAGAAGGAGTTCGACGGTATGACTCACGACCACTTCGATATTGGGCCTAGAGGGTCACACATATGGTAGGCATTGCGATGAGTAGAGGTTGGGATATGAGATATCCGGACGGACCCTTTGTCTTATTGGATGTAGATCCAATACCCACTAGGGAAGGACCCATTAGGGGTTTGACACGGGATCTCTATAAATAGGAGGGATTCTGACCTCATAGACCAGAGTCTTTGCTTGCCTTTCCTATTCTCCTCTTTTCATCCACCTCGAGGAGGCACGGTTTTTTGAGAAGGGTCGCCGCAACCCCGCCTGTGGATCACTACTAGAGAGGAGGACGCTTGACCTCCTTCACCCTCTCCTAAGGATCTGCAAGGAAACAGGGGATATACGATCTCCCTAGGTAACACAATCTCTATCACGCAATTTTGTGTTTTTGGATTTTTTAGCACCAATCTTTAACACGACGACATAACATCTTTTGGGAATCGGGGATTTTGTTTTCTTGTTCTTCCATTAAGATATGATGTCGCCCCCATGATTTCCAAACGGTGGTATCGGAGCCGGGTTGTTCGTGCAAATGATTGGTTTTGAACTGCGTGTGTTGTGTTTAGGAAGAATATTGACGTCAAAATCGTTGATAAAAGCGAGGAAGGGCGTGACGGTTGCGCCCTCGATCTACATCTTTGCGACCACCGCGAAGAAAGCTAAATAGCAGCCCATGACCAGTAGCAGGCACCGGCCAAGATGCATGTGCAATCGCTACAGAAATGGCAACCGGCCACGGCGGTCTGCTTGCAACAGAGCTTCTGACGGGCGTGGTGGCGACCCACGGGTGAGGCGCCATGGCCGATGACCATGAGGCGGAGGGAGGTGTGAAGTGGTGAAAGCAATTTGGCCGCAAATCAGAGGTAGGCGGCGGTGGCCAGGGCTGCTCCCCTCCGGCAAAAACCAGGGGTCGCGTAGCGAGGCAGCACCACCGCCTTCTGGTATTGCCTCCATGGCAGAACCGCCCGCCATGAGGCGGGCCGGGCCGGGCGTGGCAATGGGCCGGCGTCGCCAATGTGCGGCAGCGGAGGGCATCGCCCCGCCCCGCCAAGACCTGCGCCGCCAAGGTGGCGGAGGAGGCGGCGGCAGCAGAGGGAATTAGGGTTTTGGGAAAAGGACAGTTTTGCCCTCGTGAATTTGATTTGTCTTTTGTCCAAATTATGAAAATACCCTTAGAAATTGAGAAATTCCCTACATGTCCCCACGATTTCAGAAAAATATTAATTAATTAAAAGGTTTAGTTGATTATTATTTTTATTATTATCTAGTAGTCCTACATGATGATGATTATTTATACATATGATGTATGATGTGTGGGCCGGATGATCATGGACCGTGTGATGTGTGTACTTATGATTATTATTATTGAGGTCTCATGAACCTCCATTATATTTCTCGTTTATTGCCGGGCCTGCGTGCCTATGATTAAGTTGTAATCACATGAGGAGGCTTGTGAGGCGTGAAAGCGATAGTGGGACCCACAGAGCGGACGATCGTGATGCATGGAGATGCATCAAGATGTCGACGGAACAAACGAGGGCGAGATGGACGATCACGGGACATGGAGATGCACCGTTGCACACATAGATCTTGATGTGAGTGATTGGGCCTATTGGCCCGGGCCTAATCATATTGGGGTTGTGGTCCATGATCATCGATGTGATTGCTTATACACATACTAGATATGTATATATATTTGCATGCGATGTAGATATATATTAAATATGTATATGTGTGACATGTCATATTAGGAGACCAAATAATAGAAACATCTCTCGATAATATTAAGTCGGTAAGCGTGAGGTAATTAGATTGACCCACGTGGCCTTCCATCGTTATGAGTAGGAACCAGATTCCGGTGTAGGTTGAGTTGGTCGAGTCCCTCGAGACTCACCTATATCGCGATTCGCTATCTTGCTTACGACATAGAGATGTCATCGACTTTGAGGACATGGTATGCTTTGGTGAGTCCCTCGAGGGTATATCATCAAATCGGACTCATCTTGTAACGAAGGTGTTGACTTAACAGAGCATCATGGTTGGTCGAGTCCCTCGAGGCCATGGTGATTCGGAGGCCGAACAGGGCGGGAATCACAATGAGTTGTGATCGGCAAGAGTTGCCTACCTTTTTAGGCTTAGTGTGATTGGTCGAGTCCCTCGAGGTTACACTAAGGCTGATTGATCGATCCCCACTAGAAGTCTGCTGGAGACTTCCGTTTCGCATCTTTGAGGGTGTGGCGTGACTCGTTAGTAAAATAGTGGGAGCATATTAAGATAGAAGTCCATATCTTGATAGATTATTTCTTGCAAAATCTGCATGTTATTCATTTACGCTACATCTTTATTTTCAGAAAATGTAAACTTCAAATCCCTTACATTGGCATACTTGATGTCAACCGCCTTCTTGGTCCAAATTATACGGATTGGCTCCGTAACTTGAGAATTGTTCTCACAGCGGAGAAAAATCGGTATGCGTCCTTGATCTGATGATGCCTACGCGAAGAAGAAGGGCAAGCGAGGATGAGATCCTTTCCTTCGTGAAGTATTTTGATGACTCCACTCTTGCTCGATTGCTATATGTTGGGCTCTATGATTCCGAGTTATAGAGACAACATGAAAAGATGGATGCAGATCCATTCTCCTACATGTCCGAAAATTGTTTGAGGAACAGGGAAGGACTCAACGATATGAGATATCCAAGAGCCTTTTTTTTCGCTAGGATGGTGAGGGGACACCGGTTGAGAACCATGTCCTAAAGATGATTGAGTGGATAGAGAAACTCACAGGTCTAGGAATGGTCCTAGAGGATAACTTGTGTGTGGACATTGTGCTTCAGTCCCTACGATTCCTTTTCACAGTTCATAATGAATTTTAATATGAACAAGCTTGAGGTGACTCTCTCGAGCTCCTCAATATGTTGAGGGAGGCAGAGAGTACTATTAAGAAAGAGAAGCCAGTTCTCTACTTTGGTGAGACAAAAAAAAGAAAAGGAAAAGAAAGGTCCCTTAAGAAGGGAAAGGGCAAGGGCAAACAAGGTAAAGCAAAGGTTGCTAAGAAAGACCCAGCAAAGGACAAAGGCCAGTGCTTCCACTGTGGTAAAGATGGGCATTGGAAGAGAAACTGCAAAGAGTACCTTGCAGAATGGGCGAAACAAAAGCTTGATGAAGCTTCAGGTACATTCATGATCAGTCTCCATTTGTTAGACTTTTATGATAACACATAGGTATTGGATACCGATAGTGCTTATCATATATGCAATTCGTTGTAGGTTCTGGCAAGGCCTAGGAGACTACAGAGAGGCAAGATGGACCTCAAGATGGGTAATGGAGCAAAATTTGCTATATTAGCTGTTGGCGAGGTCGCCCTACATCTGCCTAGTGGAGCTTTTATTGCATTAGATGCATGTTATTTTGTTCCTTCTATTATCAAAAAATATTATCTCCATTTCATGTTTAACAGTTAGTGGATATAAATTTGTTTTTGAGAACAATGGTTGTTTGATATTATTAGATGATAAGATCATCACGAAAGGAATATTGCATAATGGTTTATTTATGTTAGACACCACTCCACATATCATGAATGTAAATATGTCCAAAAGGAAACGAGATGAGTTGAACGATTGCATACGTGGCATTGTAGGCTAGGTCACATCCATGAAAGAAGGATTCAAAAGTTGCTAAATGATGGATATCTAGATCCATTCGACTATGTGTCATATCGACTTGTGAGCCTTGCATTCGTGGAAAAACGACCAAATTTCCATTTAGTAGAACGGAGAGAGAGCCAATGAGTTGTTGAAACTCATACATAGTGATGCATGTGGACCCATGTCAACTCATGCCATTGGAGGTTACTCCTACTTCATTACATTTCTTGATGATTTCTCAAGGTATGGATATGTGTACTTAATGAAGTACAAGTCGAGGCCTTTGAGAAATTGAGAGAGAGTATAAGAATGAGGTGGAGAACCGGTGGAAAGAGTATCAAAACTCTTTGATCGGATCGAGGAGGTGAATACTTAAAATGAGTTTTACTTTCGGTTCCTCAAGGACCGTGGGATATTATCCCAATGGACACCTCCTTATACACCCAGCTCAATGGTGTCTCTGAAAGGAGAAATCGTACATTATTAGATATGGTACGGTCCATGATGAGTTTCGTGACCTACCCATCTCATTCTCGGGGATATGCCCTAGAAACCGCACTTACCTTCGAGCAGAGTTCCAACTAAATCGGTAGTGTCTACACCATATGAGATATAGAAAGGGAAGAAGCCTGATCTTAAGGTTGTTAAGATGGGGGCTCCCTGCCCATGTTAGAAGACACAACCCAGATAAGTTAGAATCAAGGACAAGAGGCGATGCAAATTTGTGGGATACCCCAAGGAAACTTGTGGGTATTATTTCTATCATCTCGAGGACCAAAAGGTCTTTGTAGCTAAGAGAGAGCAGTGTTCCTTGAGAAGGAACACATTCTTGATGGAGACAGTGGGAGAATGATAGAATTGAGCGAGGTTGAAGAACCAAGCTCAAGCACCACCTCTGACCAGAAACTGTTTGGGTACCTAATACACAAGTATCAACTTTACACAGTCCGATAGAGTATCCCATCCTCTGAGAGATATGTAGGACATATTAGGAGCAGAGGATGTAGAGGATATTGATCCTCGGACCCTGAGGAGGAGGCTATTATGAGTATAGACTCCGGGAAGTGGAAAGAAGCCATGAATTATGAGATGGATTCTATGTACTCCAATAAGGTTTGGAACCTAGTTGATGCGTCTGAAGGTATTGTACCCATCTGTTGCAAGTGGATCTTTAAGAAAAAGATCGGAGTAGATGGAAAGGTAGAGACCTATAAAGCAAGGCTAGTGGCTAAGGGGTATTGTCAAAGGCAAGGTGTTGACTACGACAAAACTTTCTCACCTATAGCAATGCTAAAATCCATCAGAATTCTATTGGCTATTGCAGCACACTATGATTATGAGATCTAGCAGATGGATGTGAAAACCGCATTCCTCAACGGGAACCTCGAGGAGGAGGTGTATATGATGCAACCTGAGGGATTCATGTCCAAGAACTGCCCAGATAAGGTGTGTAGGTTGCTTAGATCCATTTATGGACTAAAGCAAGCTTCCCGAAGTTGGAACATAAGATTTGATGAGGCAATCAGATCTTATAACTTCGTTAAGAACGAAGATGAGCCCTGTGTATACAGAAAGGTAAGTGGGAGCGCTATCACCTTTTTGGTGTTATATGTGGATGACATCCTGATCATTGGGAATGACGTAGGAATGCTATCCACAGTAAAGGCTTGGTTATCTAGACACTTCTCCATGAAGGACTTAGGGGAAGCATCCTATATTTTGGGGATTAGAATATATAGAGATAGATCCAAGAGGATGCTTGGCTTGTCCTAATCTAGGTACATAGAAACCATTGTCAAAAGGTTTGACATGGAAAATTCCAAGAGAGGTCTCATACCAATGAGGCATGGGATATCGCTTTCTACGAGTATGTCCCCAAAGACTCCAGAAGAAAGGGCGAACATGGATATGATACCTTATGCCTCAGCAATAGGGTCTATCATGTATGCCATGCTATGTACTGGGCCTGATATAGCGCATGCTCTGAGTGTCACGGCGTGTATCAGGCGGATCGAGGCTTGGGCACCTTTGGAAAGCAATAAAGTGTATCCTTAAGTACTTGAGAAGGACTAAGGATCTTTTACTAATATATGGAGGTAATAGCCTTAAGGTTGAAGGCTACACCGACTCAAGTTTTCAGTCGATGTCGATGATAGCAAGTCGAATTCAGGGTATGTGCACATCTTGAATGAAGGGGCGTGTCTTTGGAAGAGTTCCAAGCAAGATACCATCCCCCGACTTTCGACCACGAGGCGGAGTACATTGCTGCATCATATGCAGTAAAGGAGGGAGTGCGGGTGAAGAAGTTCATCACAGATTTGGGGAGTCGATCTGAGATAGCGACAAGTTGACTTCCTTATATTGCGACAACTATGGGGTGATTACTCAAAAATAAGGGAACCCGGGTCTCATGAAGTGTTCGAGGAGGTTCCGGCTTATAAGAGAGATCGTAACCCGAGGAGATGTAGCGATGGAAAGAGTTCCATCCGAAGATAACATTGCAGATCCACCGACAAAAGCTGTTGTCTCATTTTATCTTTGAAGCGTCACGAGGGTCGATGGGGATGGGGACACATAGGTGATTGGCTTTTAGGTCAAGTGGGAGATTGCTAGTCATAGGTGCCCAACAAAGCCAATCACGTGAGTGATGGCACGTGTGACTTGATACAGAATCTTTTTTGCTTATTATATTTTTTGGCGTATATCACTTTATAACTATTGCATAAATGCATATATATATATTGTGATGTCCTTGGATTTGTGCAATGGGAATCGGATCGCGTGATGAGATCACGATAATGAGATCGATTCACCTTTAAACACATATCCTAAATAATCCCGGTCATAGGTTTCGAGAGGGACATCGTGATAACCGGATAGGCGGTGTCTTTGTATACCCATCCATATGATGGATGCAGGTGGTCTCATAGCTGCTCGTGTAGGGACACTAGGGATACAAGATGCAGGTGCTCATTGGAGAATGAGTTCTCGATTGATCCGCTTACGGAATCTTTGGATGGTTGATGATGCCTTATTGTGGGGACCGGCGATTACGTAGTCCTAGTGGTGTATCCGGTCCTTAGACTTGAGACACCAAGGATGTCTGTATGAGTGCTCCACTCTTTGATACCGAACTTATAGGTTTGGGAGTGGTAGTCGACCTTTACGAGGGCTATTGAGTGTCGATAGAGGATCATCCACTCTCGGCGTCATGAGAGGAATATCCCATGTGTTCTTGCTCGGACAAATCCCTAGCCGGGGTCATTGGGTTTGAGAGAAAGAGTTCTCCGGGAGAATCCGATTAGAAGCGGGACTCGAGTAGAAACCGTATTGGTTCCGACAACACCATGCTCGATATACGATCTACGGGATATTAGATGGATGAGGGACTATAGGTACATGGTGGCGGGAGGAGAGACGGGTCCAATGGATTGGATTCCCCTCAGATTGCCGGGGACTACTGGCGTAGTGGCCTAAGTGCGTCCAGTAGTCGATGAGTCGAAAGTGAATTATTATAGAGATAATTATTCTTTGAGTTAGAAGGAGTTCGATAGGTATGACTCACGGCCAGCTCGATATTGGGCCTAGAGGGTCACACACATATGGTAGGCATTGCGATGAGTAGAGGTTTGGATATGAGATATCCAAGCCAGACCCCTTGTCTTATTGGATGCAGATCCAATACCCACTAGGGAAGGACCCATTAGGGTTTGACACGGGATCTCTATAAATAGGTGGGATTCACAACCTCATAGGCTAGAGTCTTTGCTTGCCTTTCCTATTCTCCCTCCCCTCTCCACCTCGAGAGGCTGTAGTTTTGAGGATGGTCGTCGCAACCCCCCTTTGTGTGGATCACCGCTAGAGAGGAGGACGCTTGACCTCCTTCACCCTCTCCTAAGGATCTGCAAGGAAACAGGGATATACGATCTCCCTAGGTAACACAATCTCTATACGCAATTTTGTGTTTTGCGGATTTTTGCGCACCAATCTTCGCACGACGACGAACATCTTTTTGGGAATCGAGGATTTTTGTTTTCTTGTTCTTCCGCTGCGCATATGATGTCGCCCCCATGATTTCCCAACACATATAACACCAAAAAGGTGATAGCGCTCCCACTTACCTTTCTGTATACACAAGGCTCATCTTCGTTCTTAATGAAGTCATAAGATCTGATTGCCTCATCAAATCTTATGTTCCAACTTCGGGAAGCTTGCTTTAATCCATAAATGGATCTAAGCAATCTACACACCTTATGTGGACAGTTCTTGGACACGTATCCCTCAGGTTGTATTATATACACCTCCTCCTCGAGGTTCCCATTGAGGAATGCGGTTTTCACATCCATCTGCCAGATCTCATAATCATAGTGTGCTGCAATAGCTAATAGAATTCTAATGGATTTTAGCATTGCTACGGGTGAGAAGGTTTCGTCATAGTCAACACCTTGCCTTTGACGATACCCCTTAGCCACTAGCCATGCTTTATAGGTCTCTACCTTTCCATCTACTCCGATCTTTTTCTTAAAGATCCACTTGCAACCGATGGGTATAATACCTTCAGGTGCATCAACTAGGTTCCAAACCTTATTGGAGTACATAGAATCCATCTCAGAATTCATGGCTTCTTGCCACTTCCCGGAGTCTATACTCAAAATAGCCTCCTCATAGGTCTGAGGATCAATATCCTCTGCATCCTCTCCTCTAATATGTCCCACATATCTCTCAGGAGGATGGGATACTCTATCAGATCTGCGTAATGTTGAAACTTGTGTATTAGATACCTGAACAGACTCGAGCTGTAGAGTGGTGCTTGAGCTTGGTTCTCCAACCTCGCTCAATTCTATCATTCTCCCACTATCTCCGCCAAGAATGTGTTCCTTCTCAAGGAACACTGCTCTCTTAGCCACAAAGACCTTTTGGTACTCGAGATGATAGAAATAATACCCACAAGTTTCCTTGGGGTATCCCACAAATTTGCATCGCTCTGTCCTTGATTCTAACTTATCGGGGTTGTGTCTTTTAACATGCACAGGGCAGCCCCAAATCTTAACAACCTTAAGATCAGGTTTCTTCCCTTTCCATATCTCATATGGTGTAGACACTACCGACTTAGTTGGAACTCTGTTCAGAAGGTAAGCTGCGGTTTCTAGGGCATATCCCCAGAATGAGATGGGTAGGTCAGCGAAACTCATCATGGACCGTATTATATCTAATAATGTACGATTTCTCCTTTCAGAGACACCATTAAGCTGAGGTGTATAAGGAGGTGTCCATTGGGATAATATCCCATGGTCCTTGAGGAACTGAGTGAACTCTGTACTTAAGTACTCACCTCCTCGATCTGATCGAAGAGTTTTGATACTCTTTCCAATCTGGTTCTCCACCTCATTCTTATACTTTCTGAATTTCTTAAAAGCCTCGGACTTGTACTTCATTAAGTACACATATCCATACCTTGAGAAATAATCAGTAAATGTAATGAAGTAGGAGTAACCTCCAATGGCATGAGTTGACATGGGTCCACATACATCACTATGTATGAGTTCCAACAACTCAGTGGCTCTCTCTCCAGTTCCACTAAATGGAGAGTTGGTTAGTTTTCCATGAATACAAGGCTCATAAGTTGCATATGACACATAGTCGAATGGATCTAGATATCCATCATTTAGTAACTTTTGAATCCTTTTTTCATGGATGTGACCTAGCCTACAATGCCACAGGTATGCACTGTTCAACTCATCTCATTTCCTTTTGGACACATTTACATTCATGATATGTGGAGTGGTGTCTAATATAAATAAACCATTATGCAATGTTCCTTTCATGATGATCTTATCATCTAATAATATCGAACAACCATTGTTCTCAAAAACAAATTTATATCCACTAACTGTTAAACATGAAATAGAGATAATGTTTTTGATAATAGAAGGAACAAAATAACATGCATCTAATGCAATAAAAGCTCCACTAGGCAGATGTAGGGTGACGTCGCCAATAGCTACTACAGCAACTTTTGCTCCATTACCCATCTTGAGGTCCATCTCGCCTCTCTCTAGTCTCCTAGGCCTTGCCAGAACCTGCAATGAATTGCATATATGATAAGCACTACTGGTATCCAATACCCATATGTTATCATAAGAGTTTGACAAATGGAGACTGATCATGAATGTACCTGAAGCTTCATCAAGCTTTAGTTTCGCCCTTTCTGCAAGGTACTCTTTGTAGTTTTCTCTTCCAGTGCCCCTCTTTACCATAGTGGAAGCACTGGCCTTTGTCCTTTGCTAGGTCTTTCTTAGCAACCTTTGCTTTACCTGGTTTGACCTTGCCCTTTCCCTTCTTAAGGGACCTTTCTGCTTTCCTTTTCCTTTTTGGCTCACCAGTGTAGAGAACTGGCTTCTATTTTTTATAGTACTCTCTGCCTCCCTCAACATATTGAGAAGCTCTGGGAGAGTTACTTCAAGCTTGTTCATATTAAAATTCATTATGAACTGTGCAAAGGAATCTGGTAGAGACTAAAGCACAATGTCCACACACAAGTTATCCTCTAGGACCATTCCTAGACCTGTGAGTTTCTCTATCCACTCAATCATCTTTAGGACATGGTTCTGAACCGGTGTCCCCTCAGTCATCCTAGCGCGGAAGAGGCTCTTAGATATCTCATATCGCTGAGTCCTTCCCTGTTCCTCAAACAATTTGCGGACATGTAAGAGAATGGATCTGGCATCCATCTTTTCATGTTGTCTCTGTAACTCAGGAGTCATAGAGCCCAACATATAGCACTGAGCAAGAGTGGAGTCCTCAATGTACTTCACGTAGCGAGCGATCTTATCCTCGTTTGCCCCTTCTTCGGGCGCAGGCATCACTGTATTAAGGACGTACACGATTTTCTCCGCTGTGAGAACAATTCTCAAGTTACGGAGCCAATCCGTATAATTTGGACCAGTGAGGCGGTTGACATCAAGTATGCCACGTAAGGGATTTGAAAGCGACATTTTCTGAAAATAAAGATGCAGCACAAATGAATAACATGCAGATTTTGCAAGAAATAAACTATCAAGATATGGACTTCTATTTTAATATGCTCCCACTATTTTACTAACGAGTCACGCGACACCCTCAACACGTGAAACAGAAGTCTCCGACAGACTTCTAGTGGGGATCAGGATCCAATCAGCATCTTAGTGTAACCTCGAGGGACTCGACCAATCACACTAAGCCTAAAAGGTAGGCACCTCTTGTCAATCACAACTCCTTGTGATTCCCGTCCTATTCGGCCTCCGAATCACCATGGCCTCGAGGGACTCGACCAACCATGATGCTCGGTTAAGTCAACACCTTCGTTACAAGATGCGTCTGATTTGATGATATACCCTCGAGGGACTCGACCAAGTATACCATGCCCTCAGGTCATCGGTGACATCTCTATGTCGTAAGCAAGATAGCGAATCACGATATAGGTGAGTCTCAAGAGACTCGACCAACTCAACCTACACCGGGAATCAGTTCCTACTTATAACGATGAAAGGCCACGTGGGTCAATCTAATTGCCTCACGTTTACCAACTTAATATTATCGAGAGATGTTTCTATGATTTGGTCTCCTAATATGACAGGTCACACATATACATATTTAATATATATCCACATCGCATGCAAATATATATACATATCTAGTATGTGTATAAGCAATTACACCAGATGATCATGAACCACAACCTAATATGATTAGGCCCGAGCCAGTAGGCCTAATCACTCACATCAAGATCTTTGTGTGCAACGGTGCATCTCCATGCCCTGTGATCGTCCATTTCGTCCTTGTCGGTTCCGTCGACATCTTGATGCATCTTCATGCATCACGATCGTCCGTCTCGTGGGTCCCGCTATTGCATCCACGCTCCCGTTGTGCCTCCTCATGTGATTACAACTTAATCATAGTTACACAGGCCCGACAATAAACGAGAAATATAAAGGAGGTTCGCAGACCTCAATAATAATAATCACAGGTACACACATCACATGGTCCATGATCATCCGTCCAAACATCATACATCACATGTATAAATAATCATCATCATGTAGGACTACTAGATAATAATAATAAAAAAATAATAACCAACGAAACTTTTTAATTAATTAATATTTTCTTAAATCAGGGATATTATAAGAAATTTCTGAATTCATAGGGGTATTTTCGTAATTTGGATAAAAGACAAAAACTAGAATTTCTCAAATTCCGAGGGGCAAAACTATCTTTTGCCCAGAAAACCCTAATGCCCATTCTGTGCTGCTGCTGCCACCGCCACCCTGCAGGCGACGGCCTGTGCGGTGGGGCGTGGGCACTGCCCTCGCCTTCAGGCGGCACGCTCGTTGCCGGTGCTGCCGCTACGGGTGGGTGCCCCCTTCGGGCATCGTCGCCTCCGCAGGCGGTGCTGTCCCGCCGGGCGACTGCCCCTTAGGGGGGGTTTCGCCCACGGGAGCAGCGGCGGTGGGCGCCGCTGCCCTGCGGCGCCTCTGCCCGTGCGGGTTTCTCCCGCGGGAGCAGCGGCGGCGAGCGCCGTTGCCCTGCGGCGCCTCTGCCCGTGGGCTGCCAGCCCCGCCGGCAGCAAGCCTGCTGCAAGCAGGCCCCCGGCCGGCTGCAGCAAACGCAGCCCCTGTGCTGCCCGCTGTCGGCTGCGCTGCACGCACGCAGATCGAGGGCAGCAATTGTTGCTGCCCTTCCTTGTTTTTGCGTCAACAATTTTGACGTCAAAATTCTTCCTAAACACAACACACGCAGTTCAAAACCAATCATTCGCACGAACAACTTGGCTCTGATACCACTGTAGGGAAATCCTTGGGGGCGACATCATATGCGCAGCGGAAGAATAAGAAAAACAAAATCTCCGATTCCCAAAGAGATGTTCGTCGTCGTGCGAAGATTGGTACGCAAAAATCCGCGAAACATGAAACTGCATATAGAGTAGATTGTGTTACCTAGGGAGATCGTATATCCCTATTTCCTTGCAGATCCTTAGGAGAGGGTGAAGGAGGTTAAGCGTCCTCCTCTCTAGCGATGATCCACACAGCAGGGTTGCGACGACGCTCCTCAAAACTCCAGACCTACTCTGAGGCGGAGATGGAGAGGAGAATAGGAAAAGGCAAACAAAAGCTCTCTAGCCCATGGGGCTCTGAATCCCTCCTATTTATAGAGGTCCCTTGTCAAACCCTAATGGGTCCTCCCCTAGTGGGTATTGGATCTGCATCCAATAAGACAAGGGCTCCGTCAGATATCTCATATCCGAACCTCTATTCATCGCAATGCCTACCATATGTGTGTGACCCTCTAGGCCCAATATCGAGCTAGCCGTGAGTCATATCTGTCTGAACTCTTTCTAACTCAGTGAATTATTATCTTTATAATAATTCACTCGACTCATCGACTACAGACGTACTAGGCCACTACGCCATAGTCCCCAGATGATTCAGGGGAATCCAATCCATTGGACTGTCTGTCCTCAGTTACCGTGTACCTATAGTCCCTCATCTATCTAATATAACAGAGACCGTATATCGAGCATGGTGTTGTCGGACCCCCCACGGTTTCTACTCGAAGTCTCGCTCTAATCGGATTCTCCTAGAGAACTCTTTTCTCTCAACCCGAATGACCCCGGGGGGATTTGTCTGCGCAAGAACACATGGGATATTCCTCTCATGATGCCAGAGAGTGGATGATCCTCTATCGACACTCAATAGCCCTCGTAAGGTTCGACTACCACTCCCAATGACTAGTCTGTACTAGATCTAGGACAACCAAACCTATAAGTCGGTATCAAAGAGTGAAGCACTCATATGGGACATCCTTGGTGTCTCAAGTCTAAGGACCGGATACACCACTAGGACTACGGAATCGTTGGCCGACAACAAGGCATCATCAACCATCCGGCATTCCGTTGAAAGCGGATCAATCGTGAACTCATTCTCCAATGAGCACCTGTATTTGTATCCTAGTGTCCCTACACATCCAGCTATGAGACCATTTTGCATCCATCATATGGGCGGGTATACAACACACCCCGATCTGTCCGGTTATCACGATATCCTCTCGGTAACCTATGGACAGGGATTATTTAGGATATGTGTTTAAAGGTGAATCGATCTCACTATCATTGATCTCATCACGATCCGATTCCCATTGCACAAATCCAAGGACATCACAATATATGTATGCATTTATGCAATAGTTATAAAGTGATATATGCCAAAATATAATAAGTAAAAAGATTCTATATTAAGTCACACGTGCCATCACTCACGTGATTGGCTTGCTGGGCACCTATGACTAGCAAGTACATCCATAGTCGATGAGTCAAGTGAATTATTATAGAGATAATAATTCACTAAGTTAGAAGGAGTTTTGATAGGTATGACTCATGATCAGCTTGATATTAGACCTAGAGGGTCACACATATATGATAGGTGTTGCGATGAGTAGAGGTTCAGATATGAGATATCCGCTAGAGCCCCCATCTTATTAATATCCAATAAGTCTTTGAATTATTGGATCTTATGGATAAGATCCAATAAGAGCCAATGAGAGATCATTAGATAGAGATCCACTAATCTTAGAGGCTTGGGTAGTTGGATGGAGATCCAATACCCAATAGGGCAGGATCCATTCGGGTTAAGTTGATATGAAGCCTCTTTAAATATGAGGGAACCAAAGGGCCATAGATTAGACTCATTTTGGCTACCACCTCAGATACTCGTTTCTCTCTCTTTCTCTCTCATCCTCAGCCAATAGCGCTAGTTTTGGATGTGTGGATAGCAAGATGGGTCAGCCCCTTCTTGATCGTGTGGTGCTCATGAAAAGAAGGATTGCGCAGCGATTTGAGGAGCATTTTCACAGCCCCTGCTATGTGGATTACCACTAGAGAGGATGAAAGTTGACCTCCTTTATCATTTCTCATAGATTTGTAGGATTTTATGGATATACAATCTCTCTATATAATATATCTTTCATATATGCATAGTTTTATTTTACGGTTTTTGCGCACCAATTTTTGCACAATGATGAAACCTTCTTTTTCTGTGAAAAAATTTGAGATTCTATTTTTTATTTTTTCGTTGTGCATATAATGATGCCCTAGATTTTCCAACAATGGTATTAGAGCCAGGTTGTTCATGCGAGAGATTGGCTTTTAAACTATGTGTGTTGAGTTGAATCACGTAGAATTATTTTTGTGTAATTTTTGTGATTTTTTTCGTAGTTTTGAAATCTGGACTGCACTCTTTTTTTTACAATTGAGAGGTGTTTAAGGGAGGTCTTTTGACATCAAAATAGTTGATGCAAAAGGGCAAAAAAAGGTAGTAACTATTGCTGCCCTATAGGTTGCTAAAGGTTGCTTGCATCCTGGGTCGAGAGCTCTCGAAGGGAGCTCTTGGCTTGGCCACTTGTAGCATATTGAGAGCAACCAAGCTGCTCTCGGCCTGAGCAGGGTAGAGCCCCTACAGTTAGAGATTCCTGGTTATAAGGATTCCTATCCACCTTAGAGACCTTGGTGGTTAGGATTCCTAACCGCATGGGGTAAGCAGGTGGCCAAGTTGCTTGGCCACCAATGGCTGCCCTATAGCCAGGGTTTCCTGGCTATAAAGGACTCTTTAGTGACTAGGGTTTCCTAGCCACATAAGGCATCCCTATGGCCTAGGATTCCTAGCCACAAGGGATAATAATAAGGGACTACTTGTTATGTAGGGCACCATTTGGTAGAGTTCCCAAAATAATACATATAATTATTTAAATAGTTTAATTTATTATTATTATCTAGTAGTCCTACATGGTGATGTATACATATGATGTGTGATGTAGATGGATGATCATAAATCGTGTGATATATGTGCACATGTGATGTTATTATTATTAGGGCCTGTGAGCCTCCAATTTTTCTCATTTATTGTTGGGTCTACATACTTGTGAATATATTGTAATTATACGAGGAGGCACGATGGAAGCATAGAGGTGACAGCGAAACCCATGAGGTCGAGATGGACGATCACAATGTATAGAGATGCACCAAGATGGAGATGGAATCGATAAGAATGAAATGGATGATCACAAGGCATGGAGATACGCCAATGCGTAAATAGATCATGATGTGAGTGTTTGGGCCCACTGGATCAAGTTTGATCACATTAGGCTATGGTTCATGATTATCTATTGTGATTGCTCATGTGATGTGTGATTGACTATACACCTACTAGATATGTATATATATTTGCATGCAATATAGATATATATTAAATATATATGTGTTTGACATGTCATATTCGGAGATCGAATTAAAACCCCCTCTCTAGATAATATTTGTCAGGACCATTTTGGTACTAAGAGGGGGGATTGATTAGTGCTTTTGTAAAAATTACGTCGATTTAAAAATCTCATTTGATAAAGCCCATATCGAAAGGATGAGTTTAACTTGAAAGTGTTCGTAAGCGTAGTAAATAAGTAAATCAATTTGCAATATGAATGAAAAACATAAAGTAAATGCAAACAAGATTTACAGTAGTTAGGTCATTGTGACCTACGTCCACTTCTGATTCCTCTTCACTCGAGGCCATCGGCTTCCACTATCGATCTTCTTCCAACGGGCGAAGATCAATTATCTTTACAACTCTTTCTCCTTTTTACAGGCTCAGGAGAGAACCTTTACACTTCTCTTTTACACCTCACTTCTCATTTAGAAAACTTTTAACTCTAAGAAGTGTTAGGATCAAGTCGGCACTAGGGGGGGTGGGGGTGGGTGAATTAGTACTTATGATAAAAATTTTGTCGATTCAAAAAACTTCAATGATTTTAAAAAGTTTAATTCAATGAAATATGTATCAGAATTGATATCGAAAGTGTGTTTCACTTGAAATAAATGTAATAAACAATTAAAAATAGAGAATAGTAGTAACGAAGAGCAAAAGAGAGTGCATACCAAATTTATAATGGTTCGATCGTCATGACCTACATCCACTCCCGATTCCTCCTCTGTTGAGGCCATCGGCGTCCACTAACAGTCTTCCTTCAATGGACGAAGATCAACCACCCTTTTGCAATGCTTTCTCCTTTTTACGGGTTTAGGAGACAACTCTTACAAGCCTCACACCTCTTCTTGAATGATTATAAAACTAGAAAGAGAGGAAAGAGGACCCTAGCAATTTTACAACCCAAAATCTCAAGATTTTTATTCACACTTTCATGCTCTTTCATGTAGGAAAGAGTGAGGTATTTATAGGCCCCAATGGCTTCAGAAATGGAGCAAAAAAGTATCTCATCCTAGGTTTCCGGGGTACTAGCAGTACCACCACCATTATTGGGCGGTACCAACGCCTACTAACTGACATTGGGTGGTACGATCACCTAATAGAACCTCGGAGACCGGGTTCTAATAGTACCACCACTTGATAGGATGGTACCACTACCTGTCAGCATTAACTATTGATGGTACCACCACCTAGTCTAGGCGGTACCACCTGGGAGGCTGAGCCTCAAGTGGTGCCATCGCCCAGTATGGGCGGTGCCACCTCCTGACGTGGCTCCAAGTGGCTGAATGAGCCATCCAACTGATCCAATTTAGCCCTTTTTAGGCCCAATTAGCCCCTAATTAAGTTAGTAAGATTTTTTCCAAAACTAACTCAAATTAAAGTCCTAACTATGATAGTTAAGGTTAAAATAATTACATATAATCTAAGTTGTCTGATACATCAATTGTTCAACTGAACTCTCATTGAACTTCTGACGAACTCCTAGTGATCTTTCGATGAGCTTTCGGCGAACTCCTGACGAACTTCCGGTAAGCTTTCAGTGAACTCATGATGAACTTCTAGTGAGCTTTCATTACATCGTATGATCCTTCAGTATATCACCTGATTCATCCGACCCGATGCCCAATCATTAACTCTGGCCCAACATTGGATTCATCTTTAATCATTTTGCCTATCTCATGATCGTAGTTAGTCCTGCATCACTTATCTCAACACATGGATTAGATCATTAATTCACCAATTTACTTCATCATCAAAATCCAAGATTCAAAAATCTTTCATTTTTTGATGATGGCAACTAATTGATGACGGAGTTAACTTTAACTCCCCTTATCTATATGCCATATTGAGATAAGGCAAATTTGAATTCAAAAGAAATCACAACCTTTGAATTTAAATGAAACTATTTCAATTATAGTGATCAAATGTATTATATCATATTAAAATTATGCATTATTATAACTTCCAATTATCAAAATGTAATACACACAATATCAAAACATTATAACTCATCACTTCGATACTAAAAATAAATTAACATTACTTTGGCCATAACATACATGATACTAAAGCATTCATCATTTCATGCATTGCATCATATCAAAGTGTGTAGAACATCATGCATGGTAACATTAAAGAATACATGGAAGAATCCATTGCATCATATCAAAGTGTGCAAAACATCATGCACGGTAACATTAAAGAGTATATGGAAGCATCCATCAACTTCTCCCTCTTTATCATCAATAAAAAGAAGACATACATGATAAGACCCTAAAGTTTTATCGTCGCTATGATACCAAATGATAAGACTCTAAAGTCTTATCGTCGCTCTGATACCAATTGATAAGACCCTATAGGGTCTTATCGTGGAAAAAAGGGGCGAAAAGGGAATGATAATGATCGCTTCAAGGGGATCGGCCTCCTTGATCACTTCGAGGGGATCGACCCTTCTTGATTAGTTCGAGAGGATCGGCCTCCTAGGGTTTATCCACATAGTGGAATAACATTTTGATTGATTGATTCATTGATTCCAAAAGAAAGGGTTACATCACTATTTATAGAGTTCCACCTAGAGTCCACCAAGACTTGGACTCTTAATAATAAATAAATGTTAAATAAACTTCTACCTGACTCTAACTGAACCAAAATGACTCAATAAACAATTAAACTAAATAGACTCAATAAACATTATACAAACGCACAGAAAAAAAGTCCTAACAGTTCCCCCCTCTTCAAATCAGCCTTGTCCTCAAGGCTGAGCAACATCAATCTCGGGGAGCTTCTCTTTCAACCCTTCAATCATAAGCTATTTGCAATGCACCACAACCCATTGATCAAGTAAGTATAGTCTCCACTTTTTGACAGTGTAAGCAACAGGTCGGTCTTTTAGTGTAGTAATCGTTGTAAGAAATTCTTGGCCTTTGCTATCACAAGTTAAAATCCGTCCATCAGCAATCTTTACTTCGAATCTATCACAGCCTTCAATGTGGTAAGCTAATCGGGCTGCAATTTTCCTATCCATAAAATTATTAGTACTGCACGTATCAATCAAAATAGTGACAGGCTGATACATCAAAGTTCCTCTGATTTTCATAGTTTGTGGGTTAGCATAGCCAGCCAATGCATGCACTGTATGTGTGATGGCTTCAATATCTTCATCAGTTTCCACACCTTCATAATCGAAGTCCAACTCTTCTGCATTCGGTTCCTCTCCGATTGGCTCAATCATCATATGTTACCCTTGTTTACATTGGTGCTCCATACTCCACTTTTTATCATAGTACAAACCCTTTGCTGATCATTCATTGAGTTCTTCTTGGGTTAGTCTTCAGGTGTCAAGGCTTTGGTAGGGAATAGATGGGGCGGGTGGCTTACTGATCATCTGGTTGTTGTCACTTTTATTTCCATGATTTTCCCTGTTGATTTTTTTCTCATGTAGATATACGAATGAGATCGCAGCTATCATAGTGCGGGGTTGACGAGCCTTAACTTCACACCGGATCTCTGGAATAAGCCCTTCAATAAATATATCCAGAAGTTGTCGTTCCAACCAATCTCTATCTTGATTTGATAATCTTTCAAACATACTATGATATTCCAACACTGTAGAAATCTGACAAATTTTGGCAAGTTGTCCATCCACCTTCATGTATGAGTAGATTGTGTCATAATCTTGGGGCCCTTTTCTAGTATTTCTAGATCTGTGCAACATAGAACTTGAGCTCCCACCTTGTTAAAATTTACTAAGGCTCCCTAATAAGTCCTTTTTGAAATCATTAGGTATTTCTTGCAACCGGTTCTTAATTCTAATTTCCAATGCTTCCATTTGTGCTTTCACTGAGTTATCAGTGGCTATTTCGTAAGACTGCAAATCTGTAATCTCAACTCTTGTTTCTGGTGTCAAGACTAGGGCATAAATCACTGCCCTACTCGGTGCTGTTGTTATGATGCAATCAGTGGTAGCACTATTGGAATAAAGGGTTGCTGCGAGGATATAGCTGCGTTCGCTGCATGGGAGGCAACGATGCTTGCTGTGGTCGCTGCGTGGAGGGATCGCTACTGTTAAGGGCTGGGAGGCAGCGATGATGGTGCGGCTGGGGGCAACGTCGCCAAGGGCCTGTCATTTTGGTGGTTGCGATGGCGCGGATGGAAGGCAGCATTGCTCTATCTCTACCGCAGTATGGAAGGAGGTGTTGGTGATGCTGAGGGATCGCGTGTGGTTAAGGACACGACGGTGCCGTTGAAGAAACCGAGGTTGAGAAAAGGAGTCGGTGCATGCATTGCCGAGGTTGAAGCGGCCACACAAGAGCTTGCTGCATGTGCTGTTGGAGGGCGGCTGTGGTGGCGTTGCCAAGATTGAGGCTGTAGTGGAAAATAGGAATCGACGATGGCAGGCTGGGCGGCGAGTGGCGTCGTCGTTGAATGGGCAGCAACTGCGACGGTGGTGGCAACCGACGTTCGCAGCAGCAAGAGGACTGACGACTGCTTCGTAGCAGCAAGAGGATTGCCCTGTTTCGGTCACCAAGGGGGCAGAGCAAGGGGGAGTGGCGGTGGTCGTTCTCGCCCGAGCTAGGGGGAGAGGTGGCTGGGAGGCGAATGACGGTCGCCGCACAATGGCTGGCAATGGTGGTGGGTCAGTTGGAAGGCGATAGTGCTCGAGGCGCGGCTGCGATCGACGAGGGGCTGTGGCAACAGAGGAAGCTCTATTTCTCCAACCGTTGCAAGAAGGGGCTGCGGCAACCGACGATTGCGGCTGCGACCCAAGGGGGCGGCACAATGGCGGACTAGGGCAGCATCGCCGACGGTATAAGTGGCGATAGGGTGATCCGCTGGTTGGGAAATGGCGCCGGTAGTCCTTCTCGCTCAAGCGAGATGGGAAAGCGAGGAGGAGAGGTCACTAGCCGGGTGGGGGCAGTGGCGGTGGCGACGGTGGCTGCTAATTGGGCAACAACGGTGGCAGTGGTGGTCCCTCGACCAGGAAGCAACGGCGGCGGGTGGGTTGGCCGGAAGTAGGGGTCTGGTAGGGGAAGCAAGGGTGGCTGCAGCTTCTTCTTCTTCTTCCTTCTATTATTATTATTATTATTTTTTTAAGGTGAAGATAACTGTAGCAAGGGGGTAGCGGCGGTGGTGGCGACTACTGGCTGCAACACTACAGCGAGAATGCCAAGGTCGAAGAAATTTCCTCATAGAATTTTTTTTGTTTTTTTGATAGCTATGGTAACACTGCAGCGAGAATGCCAAGAATCGCCGCTCTAATACCAAATGATAAGACCCTCAAGTCTTATCGTCGCTCTGATACCAAATGATAAGACCCTAAAGTCTTATCGTTGCTCTGATACCAATTGATAAGACCTTGTAGGGTCTTATCGTGGAAAAAAGGGGAGAAAAGGGAATGATAATAATTGCTTCGAGGGGATTGGCCTCCTTAATCTCTTCGAGGGGATCAGCCCTCCTTGATCACTTCGAGGGGATTGACCCTCCTTGATCACTTCGAGGGGATCGGCCTCCTAGGGTTTGTCCACAGAGTAGAATAACATTTTAATAAATCTTTCGGTTTTAATAAATCTTTCGTACGATAAGAACGTAACTTGAAAAGCTTAACTTGAAAGCATATTCTTAAATATGCACAGCAAAGGTAATAAGGAACTAAAACATGTAAGAAGGTTTGCAGTAATGTAAATAGCAATAATGAAATGCAAACCAAAGATCACGCCGATTTTAGAGTGGTTCGGTCAAATGACCTACATCCACTTGCGAGGCCCCTCTTCGATGAGGCTCCCACCTTCCACTAGCAAATCTCTTGAAATGGAAGGGCAAATACCCCTCTTACAACCTTTTACAAACAGTTCAACCTCTTACAAATTTTCAGCAAGAAAGGAGGAGAACTTTCTAGCAAATTGAAAACTAGACTTGCTAAGACTTTCTAAGACTTTTCTCTCAATCAATTGCTGCTCAAAAAAGTTGTAATCTCAGCTGAGATTTGAGGGGTATTTATAGGTTTTAAGAGGATTCAAATTTGGGCTCCAAATTTGAATTCTCGTGGAGTTTCGATCTTTGGCGGTGCCACTTTGCCTTTGTCGATGTGATTACCACTTTGTCGATGTCGGCCGACAAGTGCTAAGGGCGGTGCCATCGCCTAGCTTCAGGCGATGCCACCGCACTGCTCTTGGGCAATGGGCGGTGCCACCACCGCCTCTCGGTCTGTTTGGCGGTGCAAAGCGATCCGATCTGATAGCCACTTGATTCCGGGTTGACTGGTTGGGCTTCAAACTTAGCCCAAACCCAGTCTAATTTTGGGCCCAGATTGGCCCCTAACCAGGATATAGGATTATTTCTTAATCCTAATCCTAATTACAAGTTAACTACTTAACAAAACACATCCTAAGCAATATTTCAACCGCGAACGTCGAGTCTTGTTCCGGTGAGCTTTTTCTGACGAGCTCCTAGCAAGCTCTCAAACTTGTGATGACTTTAATGAGTAGCTGAGCCTTCTCGATGATCTCTGTGAACCTCCGACGATCTCTTCGGCGAACTTCCGAAAATTTCGACAGGTTCCCGATTTCTTCTCGGTTGGTTCCGGCAGCATCTCCGACGATTCTTCGGACTCTTAAACGTCCATCGAACTTGACTCCGGTATCCTTGATTTGTGTTTTCTGGTTATCGTAGTTAGTCCTGCACACTTAACTCAATAATATGAATTAGATCAAATAACCCATCAATTGATTTTATCATCAAAATCCGAGATTCAACAATCTCCCCCTTTTTGATGATGACAATCAATTGATGACGGAGTTAAACATAACTCCCCCTATCTATATGTCATATTATGAGAAGATAAAACACTTGAATTCCATCCCATTGAATTCAAGCATAAACCGATAAGTTCTAACCGTAGAACTTATCGTTGTTCTCATTAAGTATAATGTAAATGCGAAACTTCGATGAAAATCTTTTTCAAGTCAAAAGATAAGAGACAAATTTTACTCCGACAAAAGATTTTCAACATGATTATACATTTTAGACATGCATTCAATATGATCAATCGATTGTGCGATATACTCAAAGATTATGCAAGGCACATAAGACATTCATATCACATTAGCTTATATAAGTTATGTTATTAAAATAATATAAGTCATCACTTTTCTCCCCCTTTGTCATCAACAAAAAGGAAAAACTATTTTATAGAAAAATTAGCATTCATTCTATCAAAAATTCAACTTCGTTAATTTGAAACTCGTCATTTAGTCATCCATTCATTCATATTTAAAAAGAAAAATCAGCATTCATCCAGAAGCATATATCCAGAATTTAAATATATAACAAAAGTTCGGTTTTTGTTCAAAAGATGACCAGCTTGGAACATGAGATCAAGAGTAAAACAGAACAGAATAAAAAGATACAACAATCCGTATGAGGTAATCCATAGTGCTGATATATAACATCTATTTTTTGGTTTAGCTGTCGTAGTTCCTTTAAAATTTCCATTTGCTGGAGTTGAATTTGTTCCTGCTGCGATTTGAGTTGGTCTTGTTGGAATTTGATCTGAGATAGTTCTGCCATAATGATTCCTTCAGAGGATGAAACATGAGCTGAAAGCGCTGCATCAAAGAGACTAGGAGGAGATTCATTTCCCATAAAAATTGGCGTTTCTGGTTGTTCTACTGGTGGAGGAATAGGATCTGTTCTTCTAGGTTGCCTTACCCATATTCTATTGTTAAATATGCACCTAAGTCTCTTTAGTAGATTTTTATTGATGACGTTATATCTATTACTCTGAATTGTTTCTTCATCGGGTGGGATGCAAATGTTATAGGAACGAAGAAATCTAGTGATTAAACCCCCATATGGCAACATAATATCTTTAGCTGTAATTTCCTGCATGTGTTGCCGTATTGAGTATCCAAAACAGTTTTGTTGACCAGTCATGATCCAATACATGGTGCTTATCTCTATTGTAGTCATTTCATCAAGATGATATTGCTTAGGGAATAGTATGCTTGTCATGATATGATGAAGAATCTTAGAGTTAAAAGGTAGTAAGTGTTCGCAACTCTTGGGTATTATTCCGAAGTTTGAGTTTGCAAAAATGGTTTCGACAACTTCGGCGTAGGTTGCTCCTATTATATTAACATCCCATTTTGCTCTAAAATAGCAGCCCCTATCTTTTTCAGTGATGCCGATTAGTTCACAAATAGAATTATCAGAAATCCTAATTTGTGTTCCTAACATGTAACAACTTAGGCTATCGTTATCTACCCATAGGTTTGCATAAAAGAGCTTAACTAATCTAGGATAAATTGGTTCATCTATTTGTAAGAGAGGTAGGGCCTCTAGATGAGCAAACCACCTAATGGGTTCTAAATCTCCTAGTTCATCGAGATCAACGTATTTTCCCTTGTTGACATATCTTGTTTTAAAATTTGGAAACCTATGGGCGTCTTCTTTGGATCTAAAAAGATTATGGTCATATGAATCTCCTTCAATCCTTTTCCCTTTTGATCTCTTAGGAGCCATTTTCTAGACAAAATAATAAGAGAAATATGAATTGTAATGAATAGGTGAAACAAGAAGAGAGTGAAGGGAAGATTTTACCTTATAGAGTGTTTCTGAGATGGAGAGTTTGGACCAACAATATTCCTTTTCCAAGGTCTGTAGAAGTTAGAATGAGGGATTGAGAGATTTTGGGAGAGTTGGAGCAAGAGTTCCACGGGTTGGGGGCGGTGTCACCGCCGGCCCTAACTCTCTCGGGTTTAAAAGGGCTCTCGGGCGGTGCCACCGCCTGGCGCCCGAGCGCTCAGGCGGTGCTACCGCCGATTCTGGCGGTGCCACCGCTGGCTAGCCACGGAAGAAGGAAAGAAAACTTTTCTTCCTCCTTCTTGATTTCTAGAGGTATTTGACGCAAGCAAAGGTTGAGATATTGAGTTGTATTTTAATATATCATTTGGAATCGAAAGAAGAGGATGAAATCAAATCCACAAATGAGCAGAACAAGGATGAGCCAATCTTCGTAAACTACATTCAAACGTCTTACTCTAAGGGACAATTTAACATGCCTAGTTCCCTTCTAATAAATTCAAATTTGTCGTCATTTAGGGCTTTTGTAAATATATCTGCTAATTGATGCTTTGTGTCAATGAATTCTAGAACAACATCATTGTTAAGGACATGATCGCACATGAAATGGTGCCTAACGTCGATGTGCTTAGTTCTAGAGTGCTGAATTGGATTTTTAGTATGACATATGGCACTAGTATTATCACATTTTATGGGGATATTTTTAAAATGAATTCCATAGTCTTCTAATGTATTTTTCATCCATACAACTTGTGCACAGCATGCACTCGCAGCAATGTATTCGACTTCCGCCGTAGATAGTGCAATTGAATTTTATTTCTTGGAAGTCCAAGAAACAAGTGCATGTCCTAAAAATTGGCATGTTCCGGATGTACTTTTTCTATCTATCCTACATCCGCCAAAATCGGCATCAGCATAAGCCATTAAATCAAAATTTTCGGATTTTGGATACCATAAACCTAAATTTGGAGTTCCTTTAAGATACCTAAATATTCTTTTAACACTTTTAAGATGAGATAATTTAGGATTTGATTGAAACCTAGCACAAAGTCCTACACTAAACATGATATATGGTCTAGTCGTGGTAAGATAGAGTAGACTACCTATCATACCCCTATATGTTTTTTGATTGAAATTTTCACTATTTTCATCCATATCTAACTTAGTCGCAGTACTCATAGGGGTGTTTATTACTTTTGAATTATCCATGTTAAATCGTTTTAACAATTCTAACGTATATTTAGATTGGTTAAGAAATATACCATCCTTAAGTTGTTTGATTTGTAATCCTAAAAAGAAAGTTAATTCCCCCATTAAACTCATTTCAAATTCATGACTCATAGATTTGGCAAATGATTCACATAGTGATTCATCCGAAGAGCCAAAAATAATATCGTCAACATAAATTTGCACAATAAGAAAATTATTTTCAAAATATTTAATAAACAATGTAGTATCAACCTTGCCTTTGGTAAAATTATTTAAAATAAGAAAGGAACTAAGCCTTTCATACCAAGCTCTAGGAGCTTGTTTCAAGCCATAGAGAGCCTTAGTCAATTTGAATACATGATTAGGAAGAAGAGAATTTTCAAATCCCGGGAGGTTGTTCGACATATACTTCTTCGGAAATAAAACCATTCAAGAAGGCACTTTTGACATCCATTTGAAATAGTTTAAAATTATAACAACTAGCATAGGCAAGGAGCATCCTTATGGCTTCTAATCGAGCCACGGGAGCGAAGGTTTCTTCGTAATCGATACCTTCTTCTTGGTTGAAACCTTTGGCCACTAATCTAGCCTTGTTTCTAACCACGATACCATTTTCGTCTTGCTTGTTTCTAAAGACCCACTTAGTACCAATCACTAAATGGTCACTAGGTCTAGGAACAAGCTCCCACACCTTGTTTCTCTCAAATTGATTCAATTCCTCTTGCATTGCAATAACCCAAAAATCATCTTTTATGGCCTCGTCAATGCACTTAGGTTCGATTTGAGAGAGGAAGGCGGCATTAGCACAAAAATTCTTTAAAGAGGAACGAGTTTGAACCCCTTTAGATGTATCCACTATAATTAGCTCCTTTGGATGCACATCTATATACTTCCATTCCTTAGGTAAGGAAATTTCGGAAGAAGGTGCATCCAAGTTGCTATTTTGAGGAGGGGGTTCATTTAAATTCAAATTATCAAAACCAAGATCATCATCAAAATTATTTTTCTTTAAATTTGAAACTTCACTAAAAACTACATGAATAGACTCTTCAATTACTAAGGTTCTTTTATTAAAAACCCGAAAAGCTTTAGAAGCGGAAGAGTAACCAAGAAAGATGCCTTCATCGGATTTAGCATCAAATTTTCCTAAGGCATCTCTTTCATTTAAAATAAAGCATTTACAACCGAAAACTTTAAAATAGGAAATATTTGGTTTTTTGTTATTTCATAATTCATAGGGAGTTTTTGATAAGGATGGTCTTATTAGGACTCTATTCATGATGTAGCAAGCCGTATTTACGGCTTCGACCCAAAAATACTAAGGTAAACTATGTTCATTTAACATAGTTCTTGCCATTTCTTGTAGGTTTCTATTTTTTCTTTCAACTACTCCATTTTGTTGGGGATTTCTCGGAGTGGAGAAGTTGTGATTGTATCCATTAACTTCACAAAAATTTTGAAAGTCACGGTTTTGAAATTCGCCACCTTGATCACTCCGAATTGATGAAATCATGAACCCTTTTTCGTTTTGAGTGAGTTTACAAAATTTAGATAAACACTTGAAATAATCACTTTTGTGAGCTAACAAATAGGTCCAAGTGTATCTAGAGTAGTCATCCACAATCACAAAAGCATATTTGCTTCCACCTAGACTAGTTGTATCAATTGGTCCAAATAAGTCCAAATGGATCAATTGTAACGGTCTAGTGATGCTAATTTGATTTTTTGGTTTGAAGCTTGTTTTTATTTGTTTCCCTAGTTGACATGCATCGCATACCTTATCTTTAATAAACTTCATATTCGGAATCCCTCGTACTAATTCTTGAGATGAGATTTTAGATATTGTTTTCATGCTTGCATGGCCTAATCTCTTATGCCAAAGCCAAGCATCATCATTTATGGCGGAGAAACACATTTCATTACTTAGTTCATCAAGATTGATGGTATAGACATTATTTTATTTTAAAGCAATCATAGTCATGTTATGATTTGGTTTTTCAATAATGCACATATTTGATTCAAATCTAACGATATAACCTTTATCTCATAATTGACTAATGTTCAATAGATTATGTTTTAATCCATCAACTAGAACACATCATCAATGGAAAAACTTGATTTGTTACCTATGGTTCCCTTGCCAATGATTTTCCCTTTGTTGTTGTCTCCGAAGGTGACATAGCCTTCGTCCATGCTAGTGAGCTTGGTGAATTGGGATGGATCTCCGGTCATATGCCTTGAGCATCCACTATCAAGATACCATCTCTTGCTCCTAGCATGTGATGGTGTATGTTTCTACAAGAAGGAATTATTTTTAGGTACCCATTTACTTTTGGGTGCCTCAAAATCTAATATAACTTGTTTATCATGTTGCATAGACTTGATCATGGTTCCTTTAGGAACCCAAATCAATTTGTTTGGACTAATTTTCTTGAATGGACATTGGTAAGTTATATGTCCATATTTGCAACAAAAGTTGCAATTGCTTTGGTGTTGAACATGTAAGATAGGACCTTTAATGAAGGTGGTTGGATTTTGGTGAGTACTTCTCACAAATCCGATTCCACTCCTTTTAGGGACGTGACCCTTATTTGTAAGGATCATGTTTAAGGACTTGCTACCGACCTCGAATTTCTTCAAGGTGTCCTTAAGTACCAAGTTCTCATTTTGGAGAGTTTTTAAATGATGACATTTAGCACATGGAGCTAGACTATCATGATATTCAGTTTTTAATTTATCAAAAGCACAAGTAAGACTATCATGCTCCTTTTTTAGCAATTTGTATTTTCTACTAATTGTCTTACATTCATCAAATAACTCATGGAAGGCATTTAATAATTCATGATAAAGTAAATCTGCATTAATTAAATTCATTACCTCTTCTTCGAAGGCCATTAGGGCGTAGTGAGCAACTTGCTAGGTGTTGGACTCCTCTTCTTCGGACGTGCTTGAATCATCCCATGTTGCCTTGAGCGCCTTCTTCTTTGGTGTTCTCTTTTTGGCTTGAGGGCAATCGTTCTTGTAGTGTCCCGGTTTTTTGCATTCATAGCAAATCACTTGGTCCTTCTTTTGTTCAAATTTATTTTTTGTATTATTTTTAAATTTGTTCTTCCTTAATATTTTTTGAATTTTTGAGTCAAAAGTGCAATGTCATTGTCACTGTCCTCATCACTTGATGTTTCTTTCAAGTGGTCTTCTTGTGATTTGAGTGCCATATCCTTCCTGTTCTTTGGAAGGGGGTTCTCGAGCTCGTCATGAGCTTGATATGTCATTTCGTAGGTCATTAGAGACCCAATGAGTTCTTCAAGAGGGAATGTTTTAAGGTCTTTGGCATCTTGAATGACCGTAACTTTTGGATCCCAACTTTTAGGGAGGGATCTTAAGATTTTAGTTACTAGTTCAAAGTTAGTAAAATCTTTACCAAGAGCATTGAGTCCATTGATGACATCCGTAAACCGGGTGTACATGTCTCCGATGGACTCACTTGGTTTCATTCGGAAAAGTTCGTAAGAGTGCACAAGAATGTTGATTTTGGACTCTTTCACTCGACTAGTGCCTTCATGAGTGACCTCAAGAGTTCTCCAAATATCAAAAGCCGAATCACAAATTGAAACACGATTAAATTCATTTTTGTCTAGTGCACAAAACAAGGCATTCATAGCCTTTGCATTTAAAGCAAAAACCTTCTTCTCCGATTCATTCCATTCGCTCATCGGAAGAGAAGATTTTTGAAATCCGTTTTCAACAATAGTCCAAAGCTCGAAATCCATAGAAATGAGGAAGATCCTTATCCGAGTCTTCCAATACGTGTAATCCGACCCATTAAACATGGGTGGACGTGTGATAGAGTGTCCCTCATGCATGCGGAGTAAGCCATCTCTCTTGGATATTAAACCAAATATGAGAATGAGCTTAGCTCTGATACCAATTGTTAGGATTGGAGCGGCACTTAGAGGGGGGGGTGAATTAGTGCAGCGGATTAAAACTTCGGTTTTAATAAATCTTTCGTACGATAAGAACGGAACTTGAAAAGCTTAACTTGAAAGCGTATTTTTAAATATGCGCAACAAAGGTAATAAGGAACTAAAACATGTAAGAAGGTTTGCAGTAATGTAAATAGCAATAATGAAATGCAAACCAAAGATCACGCTGATTTTAGAGTGGTTCGGTCAAATGACCTACATCCACTTGCGAGGCCCCTCTTCGATGAGGCTCCCACCTTCCACTAGCAAATCTCTTGAAATGGAAGGGCAAATACCCCCTCTTACAACCTTTTACAAACAATTCAACCTCTTACAAATTTTCAAGAAGAAAGGAGGAGAACTTTCTAGCAAATTGAAAACTAGACTTGCTAAGACTTTCTAAGACTTTTCTCTCAATCAATTGCTGCTCAAAAAAGTTGTAATCTCAGCTGAGATTTGAGGGGTATTTATAGGCCTCAAGAGGATTCAAATTTGGGCTCCAAATTTGAATTCTCGTGGAGTTCGATCTTTGGCGGTGCCACCCTTTGTTAGTGTCGCACTCGACAGGTGCTAGCCGGTGACATCGCCCAGCTCGGCGGTGCCACCCACTGGGCTCTCGGGCAATGGTGCCACCGCCCGCTCTCGGGGTGCTGGCGTTGCCGCCTTGATCTAAGCAGTGCACCGCCGGACTTTTTTTGTTGCTGGTTGGGCTTCAAACTTAACCCAAACCAGTCTAATTTTGGGTGATTGGCCCCTAACTAGGGATATAGGATTATTTCTTAATCCTAATCCTAATTACAAGTTAACTACTTAACAAAACACATCCTAAGCAATATTTCAACCGCTAACGTCGAAGTCTTGTTCGGCATGAGCTTTATCCGACGGGCTCCTAGCAAGCTCCCGAACTTGTGATGACTTTAATGAGTAGTAGAGCCTTCTCGGTGATCTCTCCGTGAACCTCCGACAATCTCTTGGCTGAACTTCCTAAAAATTCGATAGGTTCCGATTTCTTTCGGTTGGTTTTTGACATCTCTCGACGATTCTTCGGACTCTTAAATGTCCATCGAACTTGACTTCGGTATCCTTGCTTTGTGTTTTCTGGTTATCGTAGTTAGTCCTGCACACTTAACTCAATAATATGGATTAGATCAAATAACCCATCAATTGATTTTATCATTAAAATCCGAGATTCAACAAGAGTAAGAGGAATGACGGGTTTGGAGTAGTTTAGAGGGGTGTAGAGAGGGTTGGGGTAGTGCTACCATTAGCCCTAACTTTAGTTTTTATAGGGTAGGGTTGTAGGTAGTGGTACCGCCAACTGGACGGTGCTATCGCCTATAAGCTATGTATACTGGCGGTGCTACCGCCAGTCCAGCGATGCCACCGCCGGTGCACTGTTTTGCTCAAGTTATTGCTGTTGATTGTCTTCGTCTAGTATATTTTCTTGAGATGCGGCACGTAAGTACTCTTGCCTCCTTTTCTTTTGAGATAAACAAGATCTTAGATATTATGTAGTGCAAACACTTGTTTGTGTAAATATTATATCAAGTCATTCCATGAAACGAAGTTCTACTTTCGTAAATAGAAAGATGAAGGATTCATATGGAAAATATCAAATATACCAATGATCCATGAATTAGATCTCTTATTTTATGAATTATAAAGAGAAGGAATGATGGTAAACGATCTCGGAAAAGAAAACTAAATTTTCAAAAGTTAAGATATCCAAAAAATATAAAAGAGGAACTCATGCATAAAAAAGATTTAACATATCTAATTCTCTTCTAATAAAATCAAATTGTTCCTCATTGAATGGTTTTGTAAAAATATCAACTAATTGATATTTAGTATCAATAAAGACTAAAGATATATCATGATTATTAATATGATCTCTAATAAAATAATGCCTAATGTCAATATGTTTAGTTTTAGAGTGTTGATTGAGATTTTTTTGTTAAACATATTGCACTAGTGTTATCAGATTTTATAGATATGTTTTTCAAGTGAATTTCATAATCTTCTAATGTGTTTTTCATCCATATAACTTGTCTACAACATGCACCTACTGCTATATATTAAGCTTCGGTTATAGATAATGTAACCAAGTTTTATTTCTTGAAAGACCAAGAGACAAGTGCATGACCTAAGAGTTGACATATTCCGAATGTGCTTTTTCTATCTATTTGACAACCAACAAAATCAGCATCGACATTAGCAAGTAACTCAAAGTTTTTGGATTTTGGATACCATAATCCTAGATTAGGAGTTCCTTTTAGGTATCTAAAAATCATTTTAACAGATTTTAAGTGAGATTACTTGGGATTAGATTGAAACCTAGCATATAGTCAAACACTAAATAGAATATTAAGTCTTTTGATCAAAACATTCTTCATTAGTGTCCAAATCTAATTTTGTAAAAGTGCTCATTGGTGTATTAATAGCTTTAGCACTATCCATATTAAATTGTTTCAATAGATCTATGTTAGGATCAAGAGCGCACTAAGAGGGGGGGGGGTGAATTAGTGCAACGGAAAACTTTCGACATTTCAAAAAACTTATTTCGATTGAAACCGATTCCAATGAGAATGGTTTCAATTCAATCCGTTTCGGAAGAAATTTAAACTCGAAACTTTTCGTGAAAGTGCAAGAGAAGACTAAGGTGATTTGCAGCAATATAATTTACACAAATGAAAAGCATTGGTTTCGTAAAGTCTTCGTACGATTAAAGTCGATCTTGGAAGATGTTTATATGAAAGTGTATGTAGACATAGTTAAAGCACAGTAAGGAGGAGTGCCAGTTTACTATAAAAGAAAGTTGCTCAAAGTAAATTCAACCCAAGTTTTTAGAGTGGTGCAGTCAACATGACCTACATCCACTTTTGGCTTCCTCCTTTGACAAGGTCACCGGCATCCACTAGAGGCTTTTCTTTAATAGGTGAAGGCCAACCACCTTTTACAGCTTTTCTCCTTTTGCCGGGCTTAGGAGATAACCCTTACAAGTTTCACTCCTCTCTTGAATGATCTCAACACTTAGAAAGGGAGGAGGAGAACTCTAGCATTTTTACAACTCCTTAATACTTCAAAGACTCAAGAATATATCAAGATTTCAGTGCCCTTTCATGCAGAAAAGGGTAGGGTATTTATAGACCCCAATGACATTAAAAAATAGAGCCAAGAAGTGTCTCATCCTAGTTTTTCGGGGTCCTGGCGGTACCACCACCATTAATGGGCAATACTACCGCTTAGTCTAGGTGGTACTACTGCTTGATAGAGCTTGGAGACCGAGCTCTGGCGGTACCACTGCCTGACAAGGGCAGTACCACCGTTGGTAGCAATAACTACCGGTGGTACTACCGCCTAACAGGGGCGGTACCATCGCACAGAATTCCTAGGAGACAGAGTCTCCCAAGCGGTGCCACCACCGACCAGGAATTCAGGGGCCAAATGGGCTGCTCCATTCGGCCCAATTTACCCCTGTTAAGAGCCTAATTGGCCCCTAATTAAGTTAGTGGGATTACTTTCCAACCCATTCAACCCAATTTACCCCTATTAAGGGCCCAATTGGCCCCCTAATTAAGTTAGTGGGATTACTTACGAATCCTAACTTAATCTATACTCTAACTATGACAATTAAGACATGATTATTGCAATTCATGTTCCGATGCGTCAATCGCTTTTCCGACGAGCTTCCAGCATACTTCCGGAGAACATCCGATAAACTCTTGGCAATGCTCCGGTGGACTCCTAGCAAGCTCCTATACTTTGCGATGATCTTCTTGGCAAGTTTTGATGAGCTTCTATGGCAAGCTTCTGGACTTCTTGGTTGGTTCCCGTAGAACTTTCGACGAACGTCCGGACTTCCGACAAACTCTCGAACTCCCAACATGATCTCGATCTTGACTCCGACATAACACCTGCTGCATGTCTTACTACCATCATAGTTAATCCTGCACACTTTTCTCAACATATAGATGAGATCAAATAAATTACAATTGACTTCATCATCAAAATCCGAGATTCAACAATCTCCCCCTTTTTGATGATGACAATCAATTGATGATAGAGTTAATCTTAACTCTCCCTATCTATATGCCATATTTGAGAAAAGTTATTCTTGAATTCAAAGCATTTGAATTCAAGAGACATATTGAAAAGTTAAGTTCATTTAAACTTATCAATACTCACATCATGATTCCTATCATGATCTAAAATGATGTCAAGGAATGACATCCATTTTCAAGTCTTATATTTCAAATTATGAAGGATGACAAACATAGCAATTCATCATTCTAAGATATCAATTTGTAAAATTACAAATTAAGCTCTAGATATCTTATCATAATGAAGAAAAGTTAACATGCAACCTTTTCAAGGGTAAAATTTCATACATTTATTATCAATTTATCATATTTTGGAATTATTTATCCCCCTTTGTCATCAACAAAAAGGAGAATGATTCAATAATAAATGCAAGTGTGGTAAAAATTTATGTCATATTTCGAATTATAAAGAAATTCATACAAATCATATTTTAAGCGTTCATGACATGATATCATTCAAAAGTTCTCATTAAAAGTTATAAATATTTAACGAGATGGCTTCCATTAACTTCTCCCTTTTTATTTTTCATTAAGACTTCGTATGAAGGAGGAAAGTAAGGAGGAAAAATCATTGAGAACCAACTTTGAAGGAAGTCAAAAACGATAAACGAGTTTCATTAAATTATGCTTCATTTTTCACAAGGATCAAGATATTCATGTGAAATTAAATCCTCATTCTTGCAAGCATTAAAAAAAAATTTCTTCCTTCATTAAGAAGGAATTCATGTGAAAGAATCATCATTTTAAATCCAATTTTCAATAAAAATTTACAAGAGATAAATCCATGAGAGATGCATTTGTCAATGACTTCTATGTATCAAAAATCATTAAGTGATGGAGCAAGGATATAGAATAAACTTGATATGGCATAGACTCATGAAAGCTCCATTCAAGAAATACATTAAGTGAAAGATAGTCTGGAAAGAAAATATGCATCAAATTCATGCATTTATAAAGTGTTTTGTCATAGCTTTCATCACTACTTGCATGAGGCAAAATCATTAGTGCTTTATAGTACTCAAAGATTAAGAATCCGATGTATGATTAAAACTTATTAATATCAATCAAGAAAGTAAACATGATATTGAGGCACATAATCTTATCATCATGTAAAATTTGTAGTGCAGAATTTAAGTGATTGATCAAAGAATAAAAAAAGTATGAAAATGAAATTTAACAAATTACATATTAACATTCCTAACTCTCTTCTAATAAAATCAAATTATTCTTCACTTAAAGGCTTTGTAAAAATATCGGCTAATTGATGTTTTGTATTGATAAACTCTAGGATTACATCATGAGTAGTGACATGATCTCGAATAAAGTGATGCCTAATATCAATATATTTTGTTCTAGAGTGTTGAATGAGATTCTTTGTTAAATATATTGCACTTGTATTATCATATTTTATGGAAATATTTTTAAGATGAATCTTATAATCCTCTAAAGCGTTTTTCATCCACATAACTTGTGCACGACATGCACTAGCTACAATGTACTTAGCTTCTGTTGTAGATAGTACAACCGAGTTTTATTTCTTAGATGACTAAGAAATAAGTGTGTGTCCTAAAAACTAACATATTATAGATGTACTTTTTTTTATCTAATCTATATCCAATAAAATCCGCATCAGCATATGCAATTAGTTCAAAGTTCTCGGATTTTGGATACCATAATCCTAGATTTGTGGTTCCTTTAAGATATCTATGTATTCTCTTAACTTCTTTGAGATGAGATATCTTAGGATTAGATTGAAACCTAGCACAAAGTCCTACACTAAACATGATATCCGGTCTAGTTACGGTGAGATAAAGTAAACTTCCTATCTACCCCTATAAGCTTTTTGATCAAAGCTTTCTCCACTTTCATCAATTTCTAACTTAGTGGAGGTGCTCATAGGAGTGTTGATAGCCTTTGAGCTATCCATATTAAACCTTTTTAGCAAATCTAAGGCATAGTTTATTTGACTAAGAAATATATCATTACTTAGTTGTTTGATTTGTAAGCCTAAAAAGAAAGTTAATTCCCCCATCAAACTTATTTCAAATTCAAGACTCATACTTTTAGCAAATGATTCACAAAGAGATTCATTTGTAGAACCAAAAATGATATCATCAACATAAATTTGAACAATAAGAAAATTATTTTTAAAATTTTTGATAAACAATGTAGTATCGACCTTGCCTATAGAGAAATTATTTTCAATAAAAAATGAACTAAGTCTCTCATACCAAGCCCTTGGGGCTTGTTTTAAACCATAGAGAGCTTTAGTTAATTTAAACACATGATTATGGAGACTATCATTCTCAAATCTGGGAGGTTGTTCGACATAAACTTCTTCGGAAATAAAGCTATTAAGAAAAGAACTTTTAACATCCATTTGAAATAATTTAAAATTATTACTACTAGCATAGGCAAGGAGCATCCTTATGGCTTCTGATCGAGCCATAGGAGCGAAGGTTTCTTCGTAATATATACCTTCTTCTTAGTTGAAACCTTTGGCCACTAGTCTAGTCTTATTTCTAACCATGATACTAGATTCATCTTGCTTGTTTCTAAAGACTCATTTAGTACCAATAACTAAATAGTCATTTGGCCTAGAAACAATCTTCCACACCTCATTTCTCTCAAATTGTTTTAACTCATCTTGCATTGCAATGACCCATGAATCATCTTTCAAGACCTCGTCAATGCATTTTGGTTCAATATGGGAGAGAAAAGCGACGTTGACATAAAAATTTTTAAGAGAAGAATGTGTTTGAACCCCTTTGATGTGTCTCCTATGATTAGCTCCTTAGGATGAGCATCTACATACTTCCAATCCTTGGGTAAGGATGTTTCAGAAGTAGATGCATCCAAGTTGCTAGATGGAGAAAGGGTTTCATTTAAATTCAAAGCATCAAAATTAACATCATCATCAAAATCATTTTTCGTAATTTTGGAAACTTCATTAAAAACAACATAAATAAATTTTTCTATAATCAAAGTTCTTTTATTAAATATATGAAATGCTTTAGAAATAGAAGAATAGCCAAGCAAAATTCCTTCATCAGATTTAGCATCAAATTTTCCTAAGGTATCTTTTTCATTCAAGATAAAACACTTACACCCAAAAACTTTAAAGTATGAAACATTGGGTTTTTTGTTGTTCCATAACTCATAAGGAGTTTTGGTGAGTAAGGGTCTTACTAGAACTATATTCATGACATAGTATGCTGTGTTTATGGCTTCGACCCAAAAATATTTGGGTAGGCTATGCTCATTCAACATGGTTCTTGTTATTTCTTGTAAATTTTTATTTTTTGTTTCTACTACGCCATTTAGTTGAGGATTTATTAGAGTAGAGAAGTTATAGTTGTATTCATTAGATTCATAAAATTCTTGAAAATCTTGATTTTAAAATTCACCACTATGATCACTTCGAATTGACGAAATCATAAAACCTTTTTTATTTTGAACAAGTTTACAAAACTTAGAGAAATACCTAAAGCATTCACTTTTGTGTGTAGAAAAATAAGTCCATGTATATCTACTATAATCATCCACGATGACAAATACGTATTTGCTACCTCCTAGGCTTGATGTAGAAATTGGTCTGAACAAGTCCATATGGATTAATTGCAAAGGTCTAGAGGTGCTTTTTTGGTTCCTAGGTTTGAAGCTCTTTGATTTGTTTTCCTAGTTGACATGCATCACACACATTATCTTTGATGAACTTGATATGAGGAATTCCTCTTAAAGTTCTTTAGATAAAATTTGAGAGATTAGTTTCATGCTAGTATGACCTAATATCCTATACCAAAGCCAAACATCGTCATTTAAAATTGAAAAACACATTTCATTACAAAGACTATTGATATCAATAGTGTATATATTATTTTATTTTAATGCAATCATAGATATGTTTTTGTATGGTTTTTCAATAATGCAAGCATTAGATTCAAATTTAATAATATATCCTTTATCACAAAATTGACTAATGCTCAAAAGATTATGTTTTAAGCCATCAACTAACAATACATTTTCAATAAAGAAGTTGGATTTGTTATCTATGGTTACTTTGCCAATGATTTTACCCTTGTTGTTTTCGAAGGTGACATATCCTTCATCTATACTAGTGAGCTTAGAGAATTGAGATGGATCTTCGGTCATATGCCTTGAGCATCCACTATCAAGGTACCATCTCTTGTTCCTAGCTTGTGATGGCAAATATTTCTACAAAAAAGGATGATTTTTAGGTACCCATTTGACCTTGGGTGCCTCAAAAATTGATCTAAATTGCTTATCATGTTACATTGAGTAATTTGATGTTCTTTTAGGAACCTAAATTAATTTATGTGGACTACATTTCTTGAATGGACAATGATAAGCTACATGCCCAAATTTGCAACAAAAGTTATATTTCTTTTGTGGTGAAACATGCAAGGTAGGGCCTTTAACAAAGGTGATTGGATTATGGTGAGAGCTACTCACAAATACGATTCTGCCTTTTCTATGAACATGACCCTTATTGGCAAGGATCATGTTCAAGGATTTGCTACCAACCTCAAACTTCTCTAAGGTTTTCTTATGTAGCATATTTTCCTTTTGAAGTTTTTCTAAATCATGGCATTTCAAACATGGAGCTATACTATCATTATGCTTAATTTTTAATTTATCAAAATCACTAATAAGAGAATCATGCTCCTTTTAATAATTTATATTTTATACTAATTGTTTTACATTCATCAAATAAATCATGAAAAGCATTTAATAGTTCATCAAATGATAAATTTGCTTCTATTGAACTTGTTACCTCATCTCCAATGGCCATTAGTGCCTAGTGAGCAACTTGCTCGGTGTTGGTTGGCTCCTCTTTTTCGGTTGCGCTTGAGTCATCCCATGTTGCTTTGAACGCCTTATTCTTTGGTGTCCTCTTCTTGGCTTAGGGACATTCACTCTTGTAGTGTCTCAGTTTTTTGTATTCGTAGGAAATTACTTGATCTTTCTTGGGTTCAAATTTATTTTTAGTATCATTTTTAAATTTATTTTTTTAATTAATTTTTTAAATTTTCTTGTTAAAAGTGCCATGTCATCATCAAAGTCCTCATCACTTGAGTTTTCTCTTAAGTGATCTTCTTATGTTCTCAGTACCATATCCTTCCTGTTCTTTGGAAGGGTGTCCTCAAGCTATTCATGAGCTTTACATGTCATTTCATAGGTCATTAATGACCCAATTAGTTCTTTAAGAGGGAAATTATTTAGATCTTTGGCCTCTTGAATGGTCGTGACTTTAGGGTCCCAACTCTTTGGAAGGGATCTTAAAACTTTATTAATGAGCTCAAAATCTAAGAAACCTTTACAAAGTCCTTTTAGACCATTAACGACATCCGTAAATCGGGTGTACATGTCTCCAATGGTCTCACTCGGTTTTATTCGAAATAATTCATAAGAATGCACTAAAATGTTGATTTTTGACTCTTTCACTCTACTAGTGCCTTTATGAGTCACTTCGAGTATGCCAAATCTCAAAAGCCATTTCACAAATCGACACTCGATTAAACTTGTTTTTATCTAATGTACAAAATAAGGCATTCATAGCCTTTGTGTTTAAAGTAAAAGTCTTCTTTTCCAACTCATTCCAATCGTTCATTGGAAGAGAAGACTTTTGAAAACCATTTTTGACAATGTTCCAAAGCTCAAAATCTATTGAAATTAGAAAGATTCTTATTTTAGTCTTCCAATAGGTGTAATTCATCCCATTGAACATGGGCGGACGTGTAATTGATTGACCCTCTTGGTTGTTGGCAAATGCCATCTCTCTTAGGTTGTAAACTAAATGAGAGTGAACCTTGCTCTGACACCAATTATTAGGATCATGAGTGCACTAAGAGGGGGTGAATTAGTGCAGCGAAAAACTTTCGACGTTTCAAAAAACTTATTTCGATTGAAACTGATTCCAATGAGAATAGTTTCAATTAAATCCATTTTGAAAGAAATTTAAACTCGAAACCTTTTATGAAAGTGCAAGAGAAGACTAAGGTGATTTGCAGCAATATAAATTATACAAATGAAAAGCATTGATTTCGTAAAGTCTTCATATGATTAAAGCTGATCTTAGAAGATGTTTACGTGAAAGTGCATGTAGACGTAGTTAAAGCACAATAAGGAGGAGAGGTAGTCTGCTATAAAAGAAAGTTGCTCAAACTAAATGTAAACTGAGTTTTTAGAGTGGTTCGGTCAATGTGACCTACATCCACTTTCGGCTTCCTCCTCCGAAGAGATTATCGGTGTCCACCAGAGGCCTTCCTTCAATAGGCGAAGGCCAACCACCTTTTATAGCTTTTCTTCTTTTGTCGGGCTTAGGAGACAACCCTTACAAGTTTCACTCCTCTCTTGAATGATCTCAACACTTGGAAAGACTCAAGAATATATCAAGATTTCAGTGCCCTTTTATGTAGAAAAGGGTGGGATATTTATAGACTCCAATGACATTCAAAAATGGAGCCAAGAAGTGTCTCATCTTGGTTTTCCGGGGTCCTAGAGGTACCACCGCCATTATTGGGCGATACTATCGCCTGACATCTGACACTGGGCGGTACTACTGCTTAGTCTGGGCGGTACTACCACTTGACAGAGTTCGAAGACCGAGCTCTAGTGGTACCACCGCCTGATAGAGGCGGTACCACCACTGGTAGCAATAACTACCGGCGGTACTATCGCCTGACAGGGGTGGTACCACCACCCAGAATTCATGGGAGACCGAGTCTCCTTAGCGGTGCCACCACCGGCCAAGAATTCAGGGGCCGAATGGGCTGCTCCATTTGGCCCAATTTACCCCTGTTAAGGGCCCAATTGGCCCCTAATTAAGTTAGTGGGATTATCTCCTAATCCTAACTTAATCTACACTCTAACTACGATAATTAAGACATGATTATTTCAATTTATGTTCCAATGCATCAATCGCTCTTCCGGCGAGCTTCTGGTGTACTTTCGGTGAACATCTGACGAACTCTCGACAATGCTCCGGCGGACTCCTAGCAAGCTCCTGGACTTTACGATGATCTTCTTGGCGAGTTCCGACAAGCTTCTATGGCAAGCTTCTAGACTTCTCGGTTGGTTCCCGTAGAACTTCCGATGAACGTACGGACTTCTGACAAACTCTCGAACTCCTAACATGATCTCGATCTTGACTCCGACACAACACCTACTGCATATCTTATTGCCATCATAGTTAATCCTACCCAATTTTCTCAACATATAGATTATATCAAACAAATTACAATTGACTTCATCATCAAAATCCGTGATTCAACAATCTAAAGCATACTTAGTCTGTCTAATAAAAATTTCATCACTTAATTGTTTAACTTATAATCCTAAGAAAAAAGTTAATTTTCCCATTAAGCTCATCTCAAACTCTTGACTCATACTTTTGACAAACGATTCACACAAAGATTCATTTGAAGAATCAAAAATGATATCATCAATTTATATTTGGAAAATGAGAAGATTATTTTCAAAATGCTTAATAAACAATATAGTATCGACCTTATATTTCATAAAATTATTTTGCATAATGAAAGAACTAAGTCTCTCATACCAAGCCCTAGGGGCTTGTTTTAATCCATAGAGAGCCTTATACAACTTAAATATATTATTCAAAAAAATTACATTCTCAAATCCAGGTGATTGTTTAATATAAATTTCTTAGTAAATAAAGTAATTAAGAAAAGCACTTTTTGTTAGGATCAAGAGCAACACTAAGAGGGGGGGGGGGTGTGTGAATTAGTGCAGTAGAAAATTTTAAAGCATACCAGAATTTAGAGTGGTTCGGTCAATGAGACCTACATCTACTTCGGATTCCTCCTCTATCGAGGTTACCGTCGTCCGCTAAAGACCTTCCTTCAATAGGCGAAGACCAACCACCTTTTATAGCTCTTTCTCCTTTTGCAGGGTTTAGGAGACAACCCTTACAAGTCTCACTCCTCTTTCTTGGATGGTTATAAGGCTAAGAGAGAGAGGAGGAGAACTCTTCTCACTTTACAATGCTTTTCATACCCCAAACACCTAGAATTTTTCACACATATAATAGCACTTTATTGCCCTTTCATGTAGAAAAGGGTGGGGTATTTATAGGCCTTAATGACTTCAAAAATTGGAGCCAAAAAGTGTAATATCCCTAGATTTTAAGGTCTTGGCGATACCACCGCCATTACTGGGTGGTACTACCACCTACAATCTGACACTGGGCGGTACTACTACTTGACAGAGCTCGGAGACTGAGCTTTGACGATACCACCACCTGATAAGGGTGGTACCACCGCTGGCAATATTAACTGCCAGCGGTAACACCGCCCAGACCACCTGGGAGACTAGGTCTCCCAAGCGGTGCCACCATTGGCCATGTTTTCAAGGGCTGAATGGGCTATTTAATCCAGCACAATTCAGCCATAGGGCCCAATTGGCCCCTAATTAAGTTAATGGGATTACCTCTCAATTATAACTCAATCTACTGCTAGTCATAGGTGCCCAGCAAGCCAATCACGTGAGTGATGGCACGTGTGACTTGATACAGAATCTTTTTGCTTATTATATTTTGGCGTATATCACTTTATAACTATTGCATAAATGCATATATATATATTGTGATGTCCTTGGATTTGTGCAATGGGAATCGGATCGTGATGAGATCACGATAATGAGATCGATTCACCTTTAAACACATATCCTAAATAATCCCGGTCATAGGTTACTTTCGAGAGGGACATCGTGATAACCTAGGATAGACTAGTGTGTCTGTATACTGCGTCCATATGATGGATGCATTTGGTCTCATAGCTGCTTTCGTGTAGGGACACTAGGGATACAAGATGAGGGTGCTCATTGGAGAATGAGTTCTTTGATTGATCCGCTTACGAAATCTTTGGATGGTTGATGATGGCTTATTGTCGGACAGCAATTCTGTAGTCCTAGTGGTGTATCTCGGTCCTTAGACTTGAGACAACAAGGATATCCCTGTATGAGTGCTCCACTCTTTGATACCGCGGACTTATAGGTTTGGCTGTCCCTGATCTAGTACAGATTGGTCATTTGGGAGTGGTAGTCGACCTTACGAGGGCTATTGAGTGTCGATAGAGGATCATCCACTCTCGGCGTCATGAGAGGAATATCCCATGTGTTCTTGCTCAGACAAATCCCCACGGCGGGGTCATTCGGGGAGAGAGAAAGAGTTCTCGGGAGAATCCGATTAGAGCGAGACTCGAGTAGAAACCGTATGGGTCCGACAACACCATGCTCGATATACGGTCTTTGAGATATTAGATGGATGAGGCACTATAGGTACATGGTAATCGAGGACGACAGGTCCAATGGATTGATTCAGATCGTCTGGGGACTACTGGGTAGTGGCCTAGCACGTCCGTAGTCGATGAGTCGAGTGAATTATTACAGAGATAATAATTCACCGAGTTAGAAGGAGTTCGACAGGTATGACTCACGGCCAGCTCGATATTGGGCCTAGAGGGTCACACATATGGTAGGCATTGCGATGAGTAGAGGTTGGGATATGAGATATCCGGACGGAGCCCTTGTCTTATTGGATGCAGATCCAATACCCACTAGGGAAGGACCCATTAGGGTTTGACACGGGATCTCTATAAATAGGAGGGATTTATAGCCTCATAGGCTAGAGTCTTTGCTTGCCCTTCCTATTCTCCTCTCCTCTCCACCTCGAGAGGCCTGGAGTTTTGAGGAGGGTGGTCGCCGAACCCTCTTGTGTGTGGATCACCGCTTGAGAGGAGGACGCTTGACCTCCTTCACCCTCTCCTAAGGATCTGCAAGGAAACAGGGATATACGATCTCCCTAGGTAACACAATCTCTATACGCAGTTTTATGTTTTGCGGATTTTTGCGCACCAATCTTCGCACGACGACGAACATCTTTTTGGGAATCGGGGATTTTTGTTTTCTTGTTCTTCCACTGCGCATATGATGTCGCCCCCTTGATTTCCCAACAGTGGTATCAGAGCCAGGTTATTCGTGCGAATGATTGGTTTTGAACTGCGTGTGTTGTGTTTAGGAAGAATATTGACGTCAAAATTATTAACGCAAAAGCGAGGAAGGGCAGCAATTCTTGTGCCCTCGATCGGCATGCTCTTGAGCCCACTGCAAAGAAGAACCGCGAACCATGAGCCGAGCACCATAACGCCGGCGATGCATAGCGTTTGCAGGTACTGCAGCGGCCGGTCGGCGGTCTGCTTTGCAATAGGCTTATACGTACGGGCTGGGCGACCATGAGTAGAGGCGCCATGGCCGGTGACCTCGTGGGCGAGGGCCACGGGGCAACAGCTGGTCGAGGCACCCATGAGGGCAGCGGCGCCTGTGGGTCGCTGCTCCCATCGGCAAAATCAGGCAGGGCGGCGGCCAACGAGGCAAAGACCGCTTTTGGCCCGCCCGGCCAGGCGAACCGCCCATGGTGGGCGCATACCCCACACCGCAACGGCAGCCGTAATCCAAGCGCAGCCGCAGGCAGCGAGGGCATCGCCCTCGCCCTTCCGAAAAGCCGTCGCCAAGGTGGGTGGCGGTGGCGGCAGCAGCAGAGGGAATTAGGGTTTTGGGCAAAAGGACAATTTTGCCCTTGTGAATTTGAGAAATTCTAGTTTCTATCTTTTGTCCAAATTATGAAAATACCCTTAGGAATTGAGAAATTCCCTACATGTCCCTGATTTCAAAAAAATATTAATTAATTAAAAGGTTTAGTTGATTATTATTTTTTATTATTATCTAGTAGTCCTACATGATGATGATTATTTATACATGTGATGTATGATGTGTGGACGGATGATCATGGACCGTGTGATGTGTGTACTTGTGATTAATATTATTGAGGTCTGCGAACCTCCATTATATTTCTCGTTTATTGTCGGGCCTACGTGCCTATGATTAAGTTGTAATCACATGAGGAGGCGCAGCGGGAGCATGGATGCGATAGCTGGACCCACGAGACGGACGATCGTGATGCATGGAGATGCATCAAGATGTCGACGAAACCGATGAGGACGAGATGGACGATCACAAGGCCTTGGAGATGCACCGTTGCACACATAGATCTTGATGTGAGTGATTAGACCTACTGGCTCGGGCCTAATCATATTAGGTTGTGGTCCATGATCATTTGATGTGATTGCTTATACACATACTAGATATGTATATATATTTGCATGCGATGTAGATATATATTAAATATGTATATGTGTGACATGTCATATTAGGAGACTAAATTATAGAAACATCTCTCGATAATATTAAGTCGGTAAACGTGAGGCAATTAGATTGACCCACGTGGCCTTCCATCGTTATGAGTAGGAACCGATTCCCGGTGTAGGTTGAGTTGGTCGAGTCCCTCGAGACTCACCTATATCGCGATTCGCAATCTTGCTTACGACATAGAGATGTCACCGGTGACCTGAGGACATGGTATGCTTGGTCGAGTCCCTCGAGGGTATATCATCAAATCAAACTCATCTTGTAACGAAGGTGTTGACTTAACCGAGCATCATGGTTGGTCGAGTCCCTCGAGGCCATGGTGATTCGGAGGCCGAACAGGACGGGAATCACAAGGAGTTGTGATCGGCAAGAGTCGCCTACCTTTTAGGCTTAGTGTGATTGGTCAAGTCCCTCGAGGTTACACTAAGACGCTGATTGGATCCTGATCTCCACTAGAAGTCTGCTGGAGACTTCCGTTTCACGTGCTGAGGGTGTCGTGTGACTCGTTAGTAAAATAGTGGGAGCATATTAAGGTAGAAGTCCATATCTTGATAGTTTATATCTTGCAAAATCGGCATGTTATTCATTTCTGCTACATCTTTATTTTCAAAAAATGTCGCTTTCAAATCCTTTACGTGGCATACTTGATGTCAACCGCCTTACTGGTCCAAATTATACGGATTGGCTCCGTAACTTGAGAATTGTTCTCACAACAGAGAAAATCGTGTACGTCCGTGATACAGTGATGCCTATGCCCGAAGAAGGGGCAAGCGAGGATGAGATCGCCACGTGAAGTACATTGATGATTCCACTTGCTCGGTGCTATATGTTGGGCTCTATGACTCCTCGAGTTACAAAGACAACATGAAAAGATGGATGCGGATCCATTCTCCTACATGTCCAAAAAAATTGTTTGAGGAACAGGGAAGGACTCAACGATATGAGATATCCAAGAGCCTTTTCCGCTAGGATGACCGAGGGGACACCGGTTGAGAACCATGTCCTAAAGATGATTGAGTGGATAGAGAAACTCACAGGTCTAGGAATGGTCCTAGAGGATAACTTGTGTGTGGACATTGTGCTTCAGTCCCTACCCGATTCCTTTTCACGGGTTCATAATGAATTTTAATATGAACAAGTTTGAGGTGACTCTCCAGAGCTCCTCAATATGTTGAGGGAGGTAGAGAGTACTATTATGAAAGAGAAGCCACTACTCTACTTTGGTGAGACCAGAAAGAAAAGGAAAGCGTAAAAGGTCCCTAAGAAGGGAAAGGGCAAGGGCAAACAAGGTAAAGCAAAGGTTGCTAAGAAAGACCCCAACAAAGGACAAAGGCCAGTGCTTCCACTATGGTAAAGATGGGCATTGGAAGAGAAACTGCAAAGAGTACCTTGCAGAAAGGGCTAAACAAAAGCTTGATGAAGCTTCAAGTACATTCATGATCAGTCTCCATTTTGTCGGACTCTTATGATAACACATGGGTATTGGATACCCAGAGTGCTTATCATATATGCATTCGTTGCAGGTTCTAGCAAGGCCCACGAGACTACTGAGAGAGGCTAGATGGACCTCAAGATGGGTAATGGAGCAAAAGTTACTGTATTAGTCGTTGATGGTTAGGCCCTACATCTGCCTAGTGGAGCTTTTATTGCATTAGATGCATGTTATTTTGTTCCTTCTATTATCAAAAACATTATCTCCATTTCATGTTTAACAGTTAGTGGATATAAATTTGTTTTTGAGAACAATGGTTGTTCGATATTGTTAGATGATAAGATCATCACGAAAGGAACATTACATAATGGTTTATTTATGTTAGACACCACTCCACATATCATGAATGTAAATGTGTCCAAAAGGAAACGAGATGAGTTAAACAGTGCATACCTGTGGCATTGTAGGCTAGGTCACATCCATGAAAGAAGGATTCAAAAGTTGCTAAATGATGGATATCTAGATCCATTCGACTATGTGTCATATGCGACTTGTGAGCCTTGCATTCGTGGAAAACTGACCAAATCTCCATTTAGTAGAACTGGAGAGAGAGCCAATGAGTTGTTGGAACTCATACATAGTGATGTTTGTGGACCCATGTCAACTCATGCCATTGGAGGTTACTCCTACTTCATTATATTTACTGATGATTTCTCAAGGTATGGATATGTGTACTTAATGAAGTACAAGTCTGAGGCCTTTGAGAAATTCAAAGAGTATAAGAATGAGGTGGAGAACCAGACTGAAAAGAGTATCAAAACTCTTCGATCAGATCGAGGAGGTGAATACTTAAGTACAGAGTTTACTCAGTTCCTCAAGGACCATGGGATATTATCCCAATGGACACCTCCTTATACACCTCAGCTCAATGGTGTCTCTGAAAGGAGAAATCGTACATTATTAGATATGGTACGGTCCATGATGAGTTTCGTTGACCTACCCATCTCATTCTGGGGATATGCCCTAGAAACCACAGCTTACCTTCTGAACAAAGTTCCAACTAAGTCGGTAGTGTCTACACCATATGAGATATGGAAAGGGAAGAAGCCTGATCTTAAGGTTGTTAAGATCTGGGGCTGCCCTGCCCATGTTAGAAGACACAACCCCGATAAGTTAGAATCAAGGACAGAGCGATGCAAATTTGTGGGATACCCCAAGGAAACTTGTGGGTATTATTTCTATCATCTCGAGGACCAAAAGGTCTTTGTAGCTAAGAGAGCAGTGTTCCTTGAGAAGGAACACATTCTTGACGGAGATAGCGGGAGAATGATAGAATTGAGCGAGGTTGGAGAACCAAGCTCAAGCACCACTCTACAGCTCGAAGTCCGCTCAGGTACCTAATACACAAGTATCAACTTTACAGTGTCCGATAGAGTATCCTATCCTCCCGAGATATATGTGGGACATATTAGAGCAGAGGATGTAGAGGATATTGATCCTCGAGACCTCCACGAGGAGGCTATTATGAGTATAGACTCAGGAAGTGGAAAGAAGCCATGAATTTCGAGATGGATTCTATGTACTCCAATAAGGTTTGGAACCTAGTTGATGCCCGGAAGGTATTGTACCCGTCGGTTGCAAGTGGATCTTTAAGAAAAGGATCGGGAGTAGATGGAAAGGTAGAGACCTATAAAGCAAGGCTAGTGGCTAAGGGGTATCGTCAAAGGCAAGGTGTTGACTACGATGAAACTTTCTCACCAGAAAGCAATGCTAAAATCCATCGTAATTCTATTGGCTATTGCAGCACACTATGATTATGAGATCCGCGGATGGATGTGAAAACCGCATTCCTCAACGGGAACCTCGAGGAGGAGGTGTATATTGTGCAACCTGAGGGATTCGTGTCCAAGAACTGCCCAGATAAGGTGTGTAGGTTGCTTAGATCCATTTATGGACTAAAGCAAGCTTCCCAAAGTTGGAACATAAGATTTGATGAGGCAATCAGATCTTATGACTTCGTTAAGAACGAAGATGAGCCTTGTGTATACAGAAAGGTAAGTGGGAGCGCTATCACCTTTTTGGTGTTATATGTGGATGACATCCTTATAATTGGGAATGACATAGGAATGCTGTCCACAGTAAAGGCTTGGTTATCTAGACACTTCTCCATGAAGGACTTAGGGGAAGCATCTTATATCTTGGGGATTAGAATCTATAGAGATAGATCCAAGAGGATGCTTGGCTTGTCCCAGTCCAGGTACATAGAAACTATTGTCAAAAGGTTTGGCATGAAAAATTCCAAGAGAGGTCTCATACCGATGAGACATGGGATATCGCTTTCACGAAGTATGTCCCCAAAGACTCCGAAGAAAGGGCTTAACATGGATATGATACCTTATGCCTCAGCAATAGGGTCTATCATGTATGCCATGCTATGTACTAGGCCCGATATAGCGCGATGCTCGAAAGTGTCACGAAAGCGTGTATCAAAGGATCCGTGCTTGGAGACCGGAAAGCAAGAAAGTGTATCCTTAAGTACTTGAGAAGGACTAAGGATCTTTTACTAGTATATGGAGGTAATAGCCTTAAGGTTGAAGGCTACCGACTCAAGTTTTCAGTCCGATGTCGATGATAGCAAGTCGAATTCAGGATATGTGTACACCTTGAATGGAGGAGCAAGTGTTTGGAAGAGTTCCAAGCAAGATACCATCGCCGATTTCGACCACAAAGGCGTGGAGGTACATTGCTGCATCGATGCAGCAAAGGAGGAGTCCGGGTGAAGAAGTTCATCACAGATTTGGAAGTCGATAAAGATAGCGACAAGTCAACTTCCTTATATTGCGACAACTATGGGGTGATTATCAAATAAAAGGAACCCGTGTCTCATCGGTGTTCTCGAGGAGGTTCCAAACTTTATAAGAAAGATCAGAACTTGAGGAGATGTAGCAAAGGGAAAGAGTTCCATCCGAAGATAACATTGCAGATCCACCGACAAAGCCGTTGTCTCATGATTGTCTTTGAAGGCCACAGAGTCCGATGGAGATCGCATATATAGGTGATTGGCTTTAGGGCAAGTGAGAGATTGCTAGTCATAGGTGCCCAAACAAGCCAATCACGTGAGTGATAGTAACACGGTGACTTGATACAGAATCTTTTGCTTATTATATTTTGGCGTATATCACTTTTATAACTATTGCATAAATGCATATATATATATTGTGATGTCCTTGGATTTGTGCAATGGGAATCGGATCGTGATGAGATCACGATAATGAGATCGATTCACCTTTAAACACATATCCTAAATAATCCCGTCATAGGTTACTCGAGAGGGACATCGTGATAACCGGATAGACTAGTGTGTCAGTATAACCGTCCATATGATGGATGCAGCTGGTCTCATAGCTGCTCGTAGGGACACTAGGGATACAGATGTGTGCTCATTGGAGAATGAGTTCATCGATTGATCCGCCACGGAATGCTTTGGATGGTTGATGATGCCTTATTGTCGACAACAATTCCGTAGTCCTAGTGGTGTATCTGATCCTTAGACTTGAGACACCAAGGATGTCCAGATGAGTGCTCCACTCTTTGATACCAGACTTATAGGTTTGGCTGTCCCAGATCTAGTACATGTACCGGGTCATTGGGAGTGGTAGTGACTTTACGAGGGCTTATTGAGTGTCGATAGAGGATCATCCACTCTCAAGGCGTCATGAGAGGAATATCCCATGTGTTCTTGCTCAGACAAATCCCTGGCCGGGGTCATTCGGGTTGAGAGAGAAAGAGTTCTCTAAAGGAGAATCCGATTAGAGCGAGACTCGAGTAGAAACCGTGATGGGTCCCACAACACCATGCTCGATATAACGGTCTCGGGATATTAGATGGATGAGGGACTATAGGTACATGGTAATTGAGGACGATAGGTCCAATGGATTGGATTCCCCAGATCGTCCGGGGACTACTACAGAGTGGCCTAGCACGCCCCAGAGTGAGTCGATGAGTCGAAAGTGAATTATTACAAAGATAATAATTCACTAAGTTAGAAGGAGTTCGATGTGTATGACTCAATTTCCACCAGCCTCGATATTGGGCCTAGAGGGTCACACACATATGGTAGGCATTGTGATGAGTAGAGGGTTGGATATGAGATATCCGACAGAGCCCTTTGTCTTATTGGATGCAGATCCAATACCCACTAGGAAGGACCCATTAGGGTTTGACAGGGATCTCTATAAATAGGAGGATTCACAGCCTCATAGACTAGAGTCTTTGCTTGCCTTTCCTATTCTCCTCTCCCCTATCCACCTCGAGAGGCCTGGAGTTTTTTGAGAAGGGTCGCCGCAACCCTGCTGTATGGATCACCACTAGAGAGGAGGACGCTTGACCTCCTTCACCCTCTCCTAAGGATCTGCAAGGAAACAGGGATATACGATCTCCCTAGGTAACACAATCTCTATACGCAATTTTGTGTTTTGCGGATTTTTGCGCACCAATCTTCGCACGACGACGAAGATTTCGTTTAAAAGCAATCTTCGCACTTTTCGGAAACTTCATACGATAAAAGCAATGTTTTCGTTTAAAACCATTTCGATTGCGTTTTAACTTGAAGATATAAGTAAGACGGAGACAAAGCAGTATAACATTAAAGTGCAAATGGTTTGCAGTAATATAAATGACAATAAGTAAAAGCAAACCAGAGATCACACCGATTTTACAGTGGTTCGGTCAAATGACCTACATCCACTTGCGAGGCCCCTCTTCGATGAGGCTCCCACCTTCCACTAGCAAATCTCTTGAAGGGAAGGGTAAATACCCCTCTTACAACTCTTTACAAGCGGTTCACTCTCTTACAAATTTTCAGCAAGAAATAAGTAGGTGAACACTAGCAAAATGAAAACAAGATTAGCTAGGACATTTTCTAAGACCTTTCTCTCAAACACTTGCTGCTCAAAAAGTTGTAATCTCAGCTGAGATTTGAGGGGTATTTATAGGCCTCAAGAGAATTCAAATTTGGGCTCCAAATTTGAATTTTCATGAAGTTCGATCTTTGGGGTGCACTTACCGATGTCGAAGTCGATAGTACTGGCGGTGCCACCGCCAAACCTGTGCTACCGCCCAGCTCTCGGACATCGGAGTGCTAAGCCCAGCTCTGGAGTCTTGGTAGGTGTATCCACCGCAATGTTACCTGCCGGACTCTTTGGTTGACTGGTTGGGCTTCAAACTTAGCCCAAAACTAAGTCTAATTTTGGGCCCATTGGCCCCTAACCAGGATATAGGACTATTTCTTAATCCTGATCCTAATTACAAGTTAACTACTTAACAAAAACACATCCTAAGCAAATTTTCAACCATGAACGCCGAAGTCTTGTTCCATGAGCTTTTCCTGAACTTCTTCGACGGGCTCCCAAAGAAGCTCCCGAACTTGTGATGACTTTAATGAGTAGCCGAGCCTTCTCGGTGATCTCCGTGAACCTCCGATGATCTCTTCGGCTAACTTCCTCCAAAATTCGACTGTGTTCGATTTTTTTCAGTTGGTTGGTTAAGAAGCATCTCCGACGATTCTTGAACTCTTAAACGTCCATCGAACTTGACTCCGGTATCCTTGCTTTGTGTTTTCTGGTTATCGTAGTTAATCCTGCACACTTAACTTAATAATATGGATTAGATCAAATAACCTATCAATTGATTTTATTATCAAAATCCGAGATTCAACAATCTCCCCCTTTTTGATGATGACAATCAATTGATGACGGAGTTAAGCATAACTCCCCCTATCTATATGCCATATTATGAGGAGATAAAAATACTTGAATTCCATCCCATGAATTCAAGCTTGAACCGATAAGTTCTAACCGTAGAACTTATCGTTTTTCTCATTCAGCATAATGTCCATGCTAAACTTCAATGAAAAATCCTTTTCAAGTTGTAAGATAAAAAATTTTCAACATGATCATACATTTTAGATATGCATTAAATATTGATTAAATGATTGTGCGATATGCTCAAGGATTATGCAAGGCACATATTCATATCACATTTGCTTATATAAGTTAAGTCATCATTTTTCTCCCCCTTTGTCATCAACAAAAAGGAAAAATTATTTTACAGAAAAATTCAGCATTCATTCTATCAAGAATTCATGTTCAAAGAGAAAGATAAGCATTCATCCAGAAGCATATATCCAGAATTTAAACAACAAAAGTTCAGTTTTTGTTCAAAAGACGACAAGCGTGGAACATAAGAGCAAGAGTAAAACAGAATACAAAGATACATCAGTCCGTAGGAGGTAATCCATAGTGATGATATATAACATTTATTTTTTGGTTTAGCTGTCGTAGTTCCTTTAAGATTTCCATTTGTTGGAGCTGAATTTGTTCCTGTTGCGATTTGAGTTGGTCTTGTTGGAATTTGATCTGAGATAGTTCTGCCATAATAATTCCTTCAGAGGATGAAACAGGGGCTGAAGGCGCTGCATCAAAGGGACTAGGAGGAGGAGATTCATTTCCCATAAGAATTGGTATTTCTGGTTGTTCTACTGGTGGAGGATCTATCCTTCTAGGTTGCCTTACCCATATTCCATTGTTAAATATGCACCTAAGTCTCTTTAGCAGATTTTTATTGATGATGTTATACCTATTACTCTAAATTGTTTCTTCGTCGGGTGGGATGCAGATGTTATAGGCACGAAGAAATTTAGTGATTAAACCCCCATATGGCAACATAATATCTTTAGCTGTAATTTCCTACATGTGTTGCCATATAGAGTATCCAAAACAGTTTTGTTGACCAGTCATGATCCAATACATGGTGCTTATTTCTACCGTACTCATTTCATCAAGATGATATTGCTTAGGGAAAAGTATGCTTGTCATGATATGATGAAGAACCTTAGAGTTAAAAGGTAGTAAGTGTTCGCAACTCTTGGGTATTATTCCAAAGTTTGAGTTCGCAAAAATGGTTTCGACAGCTTCGGCGTAGGTTGCTCCTATTATATTCACATCCCATTTTGCTCTAAAATAGCAGCCCCTATCTTTTTCAGTGATGCCGATTAGTTCACAAATAGAATTATCAGAAATTCTAATTTGTGTTCCTAACATGTAAGAACTTAACCTATCGTTCTCTACCCATAGGTTTGCATAAAAGAGCTTAACTAATCTAGGATAAATTGGTTCATCTATTTGTAAGAGAGGTAGGGCCTCTAGATGAGCAAACCACCTAATGGGTTCTAAATCTCCTAGTTCATCAAGATCAACGTATTTTCCCTTATGGACATATCTTGTTTCAAAGTTTGGAAATCTAAGGGCATCTTCTTTGGATCTAAAAAGATTATGGTCATATGAATCTCCTTCAATCCTTTTCCCTTTTGATCTCTTAGGAGCCATTTTCTAGATAAAGTGATAAGAGAAATATGAATTTGAATGAATAGATAACATAAGAAGAGAGTGAAGGGAAGATTTTACCTTATAGAGCGTTTCTTAGATGATGGAGAGTTTGGATCAACAATATTCCTTCTCCAAGGTCTGTAGAGGTTAGAATGAGGGTTTGAGAGAGTTTGGGAGAGTTGGAGCAAGGTTTCCACGGGTTGGGGGCGGTGTCACCGCCGGCCCTAACCCTCTCGGGTTTAAAAGAGATCTCGGGCGGTGCCACCGCCTGAACAAGCGGTGCCACCGCCTGGCGCCCGAGCACTCAGGCGGTGCTACCGTCGATTCTGGCAGTGCCACCGCTGGCTGGCCGCGGAAGAAGGAAAAAAAATTTTCTTCCTCCTTGAATTCCAGAGGTCTTTGACGCAAGCAAGGGTTGAGATATTGAGTTGTATTTTAATATTTCATTTGGAATTGAAAGAAGAGGATGAAATCAAATCCACAAACGAGCGAGACAAGAATGAGCCAATTTTCGTAAACTACATTCAAACTTCTTACTTTAAGGGACAATTTAACATGCCCAGTTCCCTTCTAATAAATTCAAATTGGTCTTCAATTAGGGCTTTTGTAAATATATCTGCTAATTGATGCTTTGTGTCAATGAATTCTAGAACAACATCATTGTTAAGGACATGATCACGTATGAAATGATGCCTAACGTCGATGTGCTTAGTCCTAGAGTGCTGAATTGGATTTTTAGTAAGACATATGGCACTAGTATTATCACATTTTATGGGGATATTTTTAAAATGAATTCCATAGTCTTCTAATGTGTTTTTCATCCATACAACTTGTGCACAGCATGCACTCGCAGCAATGTATTCGGCTTCCGCCGTAGATAGTGCAACTGAATTTTGTTTCTTGGAAGTCCAAGAAACAAGTGCATGTCCTAAAAATTGGCATATTCCGGATATACTTTTTCTATCAATCCTACATCCCCCAAAATCGGCATCCGCATAAGCCATTAAATCAAATTATTTGGATTTTGGATACCATAAACCTAAATTTGGAGTTCCTTTAAGATATCTAAATATTCTTTTAACACTTTTAAGATGAGATAATTTAGGATTTGATTGAAACCTAGCACAAAGTCCTACACTAAACATGATATCTGGTCTAGTTGCGGTAAGGTAGAGTAGACTACCTATCATACCGCTGTATGTTTTTTGATCGAAATTTTCACTATTTTCATCCATATCTAACTTAGTCGCAGTACTCATAGGGGTGTTTATTGCTTTTGAATTATCCATGTTAAATCGTTTTAACAATTCTATCGTATATTTAGATTGGTTAAGAAATATACCATCCTTAAGTTGTTTAATTTGTAATCCTAAAAAGAAAGTTAATTCTCCCGTTAAACTCATTTCAAATTCATGACTCATAGATTTGGCAAATGTTTCACATAGTGATTCATCCGTAGATCCAAAAATAATATCATCGACATAAATTTGTACAATAAGAAAATTATTTTCAAAATGTTTAATAAATAATGTAGTATCAACCTTGCCTTTGGTAAAATTATTTAAAATAAGAAAGGAACTAAGCCTTTCATACCAAGCTCTAGGAGCTTGTTTCAAGCCATAGAGAGCCTTAGTCAATTTGAATACATGATTTGGAAGAAGAGAATTTTCAAATCCAGGAGGTTGTTCGACATATACTTCTTCGGAAATAAAATCATTCAAGAAGGCACTTTTGACATCCATTTGAAATAGTTTAAGATTATAACAACTAGCATAGGCAAGGAGCATCCTTATGGCTTCTAATCGAGCCACGGGAGCGAAGGTTTCTTTGTAATCGATACCTTCTTCTTGGTTGAAACCTTTGGCCACTAATCTAGCCTTGTTTCTAACCACGATACCATTTTCGTCTTGCTTGTTTCTAAAGACCCACTTAGTACCAATCACTAAATGGTCACTAGGTCTAGGAACAAGCTCCCACACCTTGTTTCTCTCAAATTGATTCAATTCCTCTTGCATTGCAATAACCCAAAAATCATCTTTTATGGCCTCGTCAATGCATTTAGGTTCGATTTGAGAGAGGAAGGCGGCATTAGCACAAAAATTCTTGAAAGAGGAACGAGTTTGAACCCCTTTAGATGTATCCCCTATAATTAGCTCCTTTGGATGAGCATCTATATACTTCCATTCCTTAGGTAAGGAAATTTCGGAAGAAGGTGCATCCAAGTTGCCATTTTGAGGAGGGAGTTCATTTAAATTCAAATTATCAAAACTAAGATCATCATCAAAATCATTTTTCTTTAAATTTGAAACTTCACTAAAATCTACATGAATAGACTCTTCAATTACTAAGGTTCTCTTATTAAAATCCCGAAAAGCTTTAGAAACGGAAGAGTAACCGAGAAAGATGCCTTCATCGGATTTAGCATCAAATTTTCCTAAGGCATCCCTTTCATTTAAAATAAAGCATTTACAACCGAAAACTTTAAAATAGAAAATATTCGATTTTTTGTTATTCCATAATTCATAGGGAGTTTTTGATAAGGATGGTCTTATTAGGACTCTATTTATGATATAGCAAGCCATATTTATGGCTTCGGCCCAAAAATACTTAGGTAAACTATATTCATTTAACATAGTTCTAGCCATTTCTTGTAGGTTTCTATTTTTCCTTTCAACTACTCCATTTTGTTGGGGATTTCTTGGAGTGGAGAAGTTGTGATTGTATCCATGAATTTCACCAAAATTTTGAAAGTCACGGTTTTGAAATTCGCCACCATGATCACTTCGAATTGATGAAATCATGAACCCTTTTTCGTTTTGAGTTTACAAAATTTAGAGAAACACTTGAAACAATCACTTTTGTGAGCTAAGAAATAGGTCAAAGTGTATCTAGAGTAATCATCCACAATCACAAAAGCATATTTGCTTCCACCTAGACTAGTTGTATCAATTGGTCTAAATAAGTCCAAATGGATCAATTATAATGGTCTAGTGGTGCTAATTTGATTTTTTGATTTGAAGCTTGTTTTTATTTGCTTCCCTAGTTGACATGCATCGCATACCTTATCTTTAATAAACCTTATATTTGGAATCCCTCGTACTAATTTTTGAGATGAGATTTTATATATTGTTTTCATGCTTGTATGGCCTAATCTCTTATGCCAAAGCCAAGCATCATCATTTATGGCGGAGAAACACACTTCATTACTTAGTTCATCAAGATTGATAGTATAGACATTATTTTGTTTTAAAGCAATCATAGTCATGTTATGATTTGGTTTTTCAATAATGCACACATTTGATTCAAATCTAACGATATAACCTTTATCGCATAATTGACTAATGCTCAATAGATTATGTTTTAATCTATCAACTAGTAATACATCATTAATGGAAAAACTTGATTTGTTCCTATGGTTCCCTTGCCAATGATTTTGCCTTTGTTGTTGTCTCCGAAGGTGACATAGCCTTCGTCCATGGTAGTGAGCTTGGTGAATTGGGATGGATCTCCGGTCATATGCCTTGAGCATCCACTATCAAGATACCATCTCTTGCTCCTAGTATGTGATGGTGTATGTTTCTACAAGAAGGAATTATTTTTAGGTACCCATTTACTTTTGGGTGCCTCAAAAGCTAATCTAGCTTGTTTATCATGTTGTATAGACTTGATCATGGTTCCTTTAGGAACCCAAATTAATTTGTTTGGACTAATTTTCTTGAATGGACATTGGTAAGTCATATGTCCATATTTGCAACAAAAGTTGCAATTGCTTTGGTGTTGAACATGTAAGATAGAACCTTTAATGAAAGTGGTTGGATTTTGGTGAGTACTTCTCACAAATCCGATTCCACTCCTTTTAGGGACATGACCCTTATTTGTAAGGATCATGTTTAAGGACTTGCTACCGACCTCGAATTCATTCAAGGTGTCCTTAAGTACCAAGTTCTCATTTTGGAGAGTATTTAAATCATGGCATTTAGTACATGAAGCTAGACTATCATGATATTCAGTTTTTAATTTATCAAAAGCACAAGTAAGACTATCATGCTCCTTTTTTAGCAATTTGTATTTTCTACTAATTGTCTTACATTCATCAAATAACTCATTGAAGGCATTTAATAATTCATTATAAGGTAAATCTGCATTAATTAAATCCGTTACCTCTTCCTCGAAGGCCATTAGGGCGTAGTGAGCAACTTGCTCAGTGTTGGACTCCTCTTCTTCGGATGTGCTTGAATCATCCCATGTTGCCTTGAGCCTTCTTCTTTGGTTGTCTCTTTTTTTGGCTTGAGGGCAATATCGTTCTTGTAGTGTCGGTTTTTTTACATTCATAGCAAATCACTTGGTCCTTCTTTTTTGTTCAATTTTATTTTTTTGTATTATTTTTTAAATTTGTTCTTCCTTAAATATTTTTTTTGAATTTTTTGAGTCAAAAAGTGCAATGTTATTGTCACTGTCCTCATCACTTGATGTTCCTTTCAAGTGGTCTTCTTATGATTTGAGTGTACCATATCCTTCCTGTTCTTGGAAGGGGGGTTCTCGAGCTTCGTCATGAGCTTGACTTGTCATTTCATAGGTCATTAGAGACCCAATGAGTTCTTCAAGAGGAAATGTTTTTAAGGTCTTTGGCCTCTTGAATGGCGTAACTTTTGGATCCCAACTTTTAAAGAGGGATCTTAAGATTTTAGTTACTAGTTCAAAGTTAGTAAAATCTTTACCAAAACTTTGAGTCCATTGATGACATCCAGTAAAGCGGGTGTACATGTCTCGATGGACTCACTTGGTTTCATTCGAAAAAAAAAGTTAAGTAAGAGTGCACAAGAATGTTGATTTTGGACTCTTTCACTTTCATTTGGTGCCTTCATGAGTGACCTCAAGAGTTCTCCAAATATCAAAAGCCGAATCACAAATTGAAACACGATTAAATTCATTTTTTGTCTAGTGCACAAAACAAGGCATTCATAGCCTTTGCATTTTAAAGCAAAAACCTTCTTCTCCGATTCATTCCATTGGCTCATGGGAAGAGATTTTTTGAAATCCGTTTTCCACAATAGTCCAAAGCTCGAAATCCATAGAAATGAGGAAGATCCTCATCCGAGTCTTCCAATACGTGTAATCCGACCCATTAAACATGGGTGGACGTGTGATAGAGTGTCCCTCATGCATGCCGGAGTAAGCCATCTCTCGTGGGTATTAAACCAAATATGAGAGTGAACCTTGCTCTGATACCAATTGTTAGGATCGGAGCGGCACTAAGAGGGGGGGGTGAATTAGTGCAGCGGTGAAGTGCGATAAACTTTTCACGATTTAAACACTTTTCGGAAACTTCGTACGATAAAAGCAATGTTTTCGTTTAAAACCGTTTCGATTGCGTTTTAACTTAAAGAGATAAGTAAGACGGAGACAAAGCAGTATAGCATTAAAGTGCAAATGGTTTGCAGTAATATAAATGACAATAAGTAAAAGCAAACCAGAGATCACACCGATTTTACAATGGTTCGGTCAAATGACCTACATCCACTTGCGAGGCCCCTCTTCGATGAGGCTCCCACCTTCCACTAGCAAATCTCTTGAAGGGAAGGGTAAATACCCCTCTTACAACTCTTTACAAGCGGTTCACTCTCTTATAAATTTACAGCAAGAAATAAGGAGGTGAACACTAGCAAAATGAAAACAAGATTAGCTAGGACTTTTCTAAGACCTTTCTCTCAAACACTTGCTGCTCAAAAAGTTGTAATCTCAGCTGAGATTTGAGGGGTATTTATAGGCCTCAAGAGAATTCAAATTTGGGCTCCAAATTTGAATTCTCATGAAGTTCCCGATGCTGGCGGTGCCACCGCCTATTAGTGGCGGTGCCACCGCCTGTCAGTGTCAGAAGCTGACAGTACTGGGCGGTGCTACCGCCCAGCCCAGCCGGTGCCACCGCCCAGTCTAGCAGTGCCACCGCCAGACTCTTCGGTTGACTGGTTGGGCTTCAAACTTAGCCCAAACCAAGTCTAATTTTGGGCCCAATTGGCCCCTAACCAGGATATTGGACTATTTCTTAATCATGATCCTAATTATAAGTTAACTACTTAAGAAAAACACATCCTAAGCAAATTTTCAACCGTGAACGTCGAGTCTTGTTCCGGCGAGCTTTCCGATGAACTTCTTCCGACGGGCTCCCAGCAAGCTCCCGAACTTGTGATGACTTTAATGAGTAGCCGAGCCTTCTCGGTGATCTCCGTGAACCTCCGACGATCTCTTCGGTGAACTTCCGAAAATTCCGACAGGTTCCCGATTTTTTTCTCGGTTGGTTCCGACAGCATCTCCGACGATTCTTCGAACTCTTAAACGTCCATCGAACTTGACTCCGGTATCCTTGCTTTGTGTTTTCTGGTTATCGTAGTTAATCCTGCACACTTAACTCAATAATATGGATTAGATCAAATAACCTATCAATTGATTTTATCATCAAAATCCGAGATTCAACAGATTCAACAATCTCTCCCTTTTTGATGATGACAATCAATTGATGATAGAATTAACCTTAACTCCCCCTATCTATATGCTAGACTTGAGAAAATACATTCATGAATTCAAGGCCTTTTAATTCAAGTATCTATTAGGATCAAGTGTTGAATCTTGGATTTTAATGATGAAACCAATCGATAAGTGTTTATGTTTTAATCTATGTTTTGAGTGATGCAGGATGCTTTAATCAGGATGAGACAATTAAAGCAGGAAAAATCATGTTGGGCCAGAGGAACAAGTTAGAAGATTAGACATCGGGCCGATGGATCAGTCGACGTATCGATAGAAGGCTTCGGGCCGTGGATTCGAGCATCAGGCCAAGAAGATCGTACATTGCGCCAAGGATATCGGAGTTGCAAAGCCAATTGGCCGATTGGGCAATAGGCCGCAGGAGACGATGATGCGCCGAAGAATCAGACGAAGCATCGAGGGACCAATGACATGCCGGACAATATGATTATTGCTTAGTATTAATTGTCTAGATCGAAGTGTGTTTTACATGTGTAGGAATTACTACAATAGCAAGGCATGAAGCAAAATGAAGTCCCCGAGTCAAGGACGCGACATCGTTGGAAGTTCGAGAGTTCGTCGGAAGTTCAGACGTTCATCGGAAGTTTTGGAGGAACCAATCGAGAAGTCTCGGAGCTTGCCAGAGAAGCTCAACAGAACTCGCCAAGAGGACCGACGCAAGTCCAGGAGTTTACTGGGAGTCCGTCGGAGCATCGCCAAGGGTTCGTCGGATGTTCGCCGAAAGATCGCAGGAAGAACAAGACTTACAGACTTGTTTAGCTTAGAATATGTCTTAGGATTTCGTAGTTAGTACGTAATTGGGCTTGGATTAGGCCAACCCAATTATGGGCTAGCTAGGCCCATGTAAGAACTGTGTTGGGTCTAATAAGAAGCCTACACAGTGCCCCAAGGAGTCCCACCGTCATGGCACAATCTTCGAGATTATGTCTAGCGGTGGTATCGTCAGTCTGGACGGTTATACCGCCCCTAGCAAGGTGCCAAGCGGTGGTATCACTAGTCTGGTTAGTGGTACCACCCAACACTACGCCTCAAGGGGTGGTACCGCCCAGGGTAGTGTCACTCAAATTGACACGGGGTGGTGGTATCGCCTTTGCCCGGGGAACCTAAGATGAGTTATTTTTAGGCTCCAAGTTTAAATCAACTTGAAACCTATAAATACCCCTCTCATCCCTAGTTAAAGCATATAAGCACAGAGAGCAAAAAAGGAAAAAAACGTTGTAGAAATCACTTTAGAAATTCTCTCATCCACTCTAAGTTTAGAATTTTGTAAGAGGAGTGTGAGTGCCTGTAAGGGTTATCTCCTAAACCCATGAAAAAGAGAAGAGGGGTGTAAGAAGGTGTTGGTCTTCGCCTATTGAAGGAAGACCTCTAGTGGACCACGGTGACCTTGTCGGAGGAGGAAGCCAAAAGTGGATGTAGGTCAAAATTGATCGAACCACTCTAAATCTTGGTTTGCATTTACATTATGCTCTTTATCTTATCTGCAAACTGCCTCCATTGCTTTACATCAACTATACTTCCATTTTGATCTTAAGTTAAATTTTTTTATGAAACGACTTTTATGTCAGAATTGGTTTTCAACGTACGAGAGATTTAACGAAATTGATATTTTTATCCGCTGCACTAATTCACCCCCCCCCTCTTAGTGCCGACCTTGATCCTAACAATTGGTATCAGAGCCTCGTTTTCTAATTTAGTTTAACATCCAAATAGAAATGGCTCATATCGGCTTTCAAGAGGGTCAATCTCTCATTCATCCTCCCTTTTTCAATGAGACGGACTACACTTATTGGAAAACTCGAATGAGAGTTTTCTTACTTTCGTTGGATTTAAATTTATGGAATATTGTCGAGAACGGTTTTCGAATGTCTTCTCTTCCAATAAATCATTAGAATGATTTGGAGAAGAAGACGTTTTCCTTAAATGCTAGAGCTATGAATACTCTATTTTGCACCTTAGATAAAATGGAGTTTAATAGGGTTTCTTTGTGCGAAACGACTTTCGATATTTGGTGCACTCTTGAAATCACACATGAAGGCACAAGTAGTGTAAAAGATTCTAAAGTAAATTTTTTGATGCACAATTTTGAGATGTTTCGTATGGAACCAAGAGAGACTATTGGAGACATATACACTCGTTTTATGGATATCGTCAATAGTCTAAAAGGACTTGGTAAAACCTTTTCGAACTTTGAACTTGTTAGTAAAGTTTTGCACTCACTCTCTAAAACTTAGGATTCAAAAGTAATCGCTATCCAAGAATCAAAAAATTTAAATACTTTTTTTATCGAAGAACTTATCGGGTCTTTGATGACCTATGAAATGACATGCAATGACGTGAAGAACATGAGAACCACCTTCCAAAGAACAGTAAGGATTTGGCACATCGAACAAAAGAAGACCACTCGAGTATAAGCTCAAGTGATGGTGAACTTGAACTACAAATGAAATCTAAAAAGTTCATAAAACAAAAATTAAAGAACAAAAAGAACACAACTACTTGCTTTGAATACAAGAAGAAGAATAAAAAGTGGGATGAATAGAGCTCCTCCGAAGACGAGGAGAAAATCAATAAAGGTGAGGCGGCAAACTACGCCTTAACGGCTTTCAACGTTGAGGTAATCAAAATGCCTTTAGTTTATTTTGAAATTACTTGATGCTTTCCATGATGCATTTCTTTTTTATTTAGTTTAGAAAAATTATTTTTTAAAATTACATAATGTAATGAAAATGCAAAAAATTAGTAATCATGCTTATCCTTCTAAGTAATTTTTGAAAATGATCATGAAAATTATAAGAAAATATAATTAAATATGAATCTAATGCTTGTACAACAAATATGATTAATCCTATGTATATGCTTGAGAAGCAATAATGTATATCTTAATTATTTTCATATTGTCTTTTGATTTTAAAAATGATGCATGGCTTTTTTACGGAAACTAAGCATGAAAAGTTAGATTCATCTTGAAAGAAAAATGCATGACTACAATGAACTTGATTAAAATTGCCATATGAAATCATGCTATATGTGGTTAAGAAGTAATAATGTGTATCATATTGATTTCCATTGTTGTTTCTCGATTTTGATTAAATAAAATCATGTTTGATTTGAAGTAATGCATAATGATATAATGAGAATATTAAATGTTTTGATACCATAATTGATGATTTTATGCATGAGATTTTAAAGTTATACATGATGATTTTTATGATTTATTGGTCTTGATGGTTTTTATGATGAAATTCATTTTTCGATCCTAAATGTTTATGCACATTTTTATTTGGCAAAAATAAAATAAATCACATGAATTTAAACAAATAAAAAAGGAAAAGCATTGTTCTTGAAAATTCTCTTTCTCTATCTTATTGATTTGTATGAATCAAGATCCTCTTGGCGAGTTCCGATGAGCTTCTTTAGCAAGCTCCTAGACTTCTCGGATTATTCTCGCAGAACCTCCGATGACCGTCTGGACTTCCGATGAACTCTCGAACCCCCAACGTGATCTTGGTCTTGACTCCGGCGCAACACCTACTGCATGTCTTACTACCATCGTAGTTAATCCTGCACACTTATCTCAACATATGGATTAGATAACCAAATGACAATTGACTTCATCATCAAAATCCAAGATTCAACATGGTCGACATCCAATCTTCTAACATATTCACTCTGCCCCAACGTCCGATTCTTCCTGCTTTAATCAATTTGCCTTTTCTGATTGAAGTTAGTCCTATGTCACTCAAAATGCAGATTAGATCGTAAACCCATCAACTGATTTTATCATCAAAATTCAAGATTCAACAATCTCCCCTTTTTTATGACAATCAATTAATGATAGAGTTTAAACTAAACTCCCCCTATCAATATGCCATATTGATAGAAACTTTAAATTTAGAAAATTATAACTATTTCATCATTGCATGGATCATGAATATTGAAATAACCAATTAATCACATCATTGCTTGCATCTTAAAATCATATGTATTTCATATATAATCATAATTTCAAAACATGAAAGTACACCATGCATGATTATCATCATAACTTCTCCCCCTTTGTCATCAACAAAATGGAGAAGTGTAACTAGCAAGTTTTCAAGCTAATAATTTAGTAAGATTTACATTACTTTAGAACATGCAAGCTAATAAGTTGCTAAGTGTTACTTCTCTTTGAAGTATGAAGGCTAGCAAGTTTTGCTTCTCTTGAGATGAGTAAGCTTACACTTTTCTTTTGAGATGTGCAAGATAACAAGTTTTTGCTTCTTTAAAATATGCACCCTAGCAATTTTGCTTCTTTTTGCAATGTGTAAGCTAGCAATTTTTTCTTTTCTTTCTGATGTGTAAGCTAGCAAGACTTTCTCCCCTTTTGTTATTGTCAAAGAGAAGGGAAGAATACAATAGTATAATTTATCTCTTTTTACATCAATGATTCAATCATATCATAAGATATACAAATCATAAATACAAGGTAATTGTATATAATAAAATTCAAGTCATAAACATTAAGAAGTCAAGTGACATATCATGGTTAATTTGAATAAATCTCTTCTTTAGTAAATACCAAGAAGAATCATAGGAGGATGAATAATGAAATATCTTAATTTATAATAAATCTCAATTCATAAATATCAAGTGAAAGAATCAAGATTTGTTTGGATGAATCTCTTCTTTAGTGAAAGGAAAAATCTTGATTTATAGAAAACTTTCAAGTTGAAAAGAAAAAAATCATAATTCATTTGGATAATTTTCATCTTTAGTAAATGGAAAAAAGAAACACAAAAGATCAAATAAGAGATCTTGATTCACAAAAAAAATCTCAAGTATCAAATATCGAGAAATCAAGATCATGATCTGAAAAATATATAAGAAGAATTTATGCATTTGAGAGATTTAATATAACTAAGTTTAACATTCAAGCTAGCAATTATGGTTCTCTTGATATACTAGCAATTTTCTTTCTCCCCTTTATAATTGCAAACAAGAAAGAAGAAGAGGGGAGGTACAAAAATTTACATCAATGGTTATCACATGAAAGATATCAAAGATCACAAAAGATCAATACAAAAGTTCATTAGTCTTTTGTATTATCAAGAAAAACTTCAAAAATATAAGAGATCAATTTGATGATCAATACAAAAGAGTCATAATGAATCTCAAGTTGAGAAATTAAGATTATAATTTGTATAAATCTCCTCTTAAATAAAAATATCATAGAGAATTTTAAGAATATCGAGAAATCAAGAGAAGGATCATGATTAAAAGAAATATCCTTTTTAGTGAATAGCAAAAGGAAGAACCATAATAAATGATCTTGATTCAAATGAAAAATGCAAGTCATTGAAAACTAAAAAATCAAGATAAAAATCATGATTCATTTGGATAAGTATTCTCTTTAATAAAATGCAAGAGTCATATGAGAATAAAGAGTAGGGGATCTTGATTCATATAAAGAAAATCTCAAGTTATAATTCCAAGAATTTAAGATCATGATATAGATAAAACTCATTCAAATTCAAATCATCAAATCATCAAAATCACTTTCAAGAGATTCAAAATGATATAAATAGATTTATTAATCTCTTATTGAAAACTAGATAAGATTTTAAGGATAGAGACATTTTCAAGAATAATGCATTCCTTTTTTTTATGTGTTTCAATTTATGTGATCTATTTCATACAAGCATACCTTTGTCTTTTATGCCAAACAAAAACATGCATCATTGTTTAAAACCAAAAAATAAGATTTATTACAAGAGTCATTAAGATCACTAAATCGTAAATCATAAAAATGATCATTACTTCAAATCATAATGTATCATTAAATCATCAAGCATGATTTCATTAAATATAAAGCATTTTCACTCAAAATCATTTTATTTGTTGTAGTAATACATTTTTCTTCTTAAGTGAATCTAACTCTTCATACTTAGTGCTAGGAGTTAACATATAATTGTCATGCTTAATTTTTAAAATTTTTTAAAATCAGTAGAAAGAGAAGTATGATCCCCCCTTTTTTTTTGCATTTTATATACTAATTTAAAAACAACTCATAAAATGCATCAAGTAATTTCATAGTAAAGTAAAGGGGTTTTGGTTGAGTCATTTACCACATTGTCGAAATCCACCAAGGCGTTGTTCACCACATCTTCTTTGTTAGTTTGCTCATCGTCTTTCGATATAGTCGAATCGTCCTAAATAGCCTTGAGTGCTTTCTTCTTCTTTTGCAGTTTCTTCTTCACTTGCAAACATTCACTTTTGAAGTGCCCTAGTTGATTGCATTAATAGCAATTTGTTTTATCCTTTTTAAGTTTATTTTTATTTTTTGATTCTTGTTTTATAAACCTTTTAAATTTACTTGTAAGTGTTGAATCTCGGATTTTGATGATGAAATCAATTGATGTGTTTATGATCTGATCTGCATTTTGAGTGATGCAGCAATCTTCAATCAGGAAGAGACAAATAAAAGCAAAAGAATCATGTTGGGTTAGAGTGGAACATGTCAGAAGATTGGACGTCGAGCCTGAGGATCGGTCGACGTATCGGTAGAAGGCTTCGAGCCATGGTTTTGGGCATCGGGCCAAGAAGAGCAAAAATCATGCTAAGAAAATCGGAGTTGCAGAGGTTAACTAGTCGATTAGGCAGTAGGACGCAAGAGAGGATGATGCGTTGAAGAATCAGATGAGGCATCGATGAACCAATGACATGCCGGATAACATTTGATTAGCTTTGTAATAATTGTTTAGATCGAAATAGGTTTTAGGTTTAATTGGGTTGGAATTGGGCCAACTCAATTACGAGCCAATTGGGCCCAAATATAGGTTGTGTTGAGCCAAGTGAAAGGCTCAAACAGTGACCCAACAAATGAAACCATCGATGGCATAGTCTCCAAGACTATGTCAAGCGGTGGTACCACCCAGACTCAGTCTCCGAGATTGTCAAGTGGTGGTACCGCCTAGACACAGTCTCCCAAGTGATGGTATCACCTAGTGTCAGTGCTGTAGGCAGTGGTACGACCTAGTGTTAGTGCTGTAGGTGGTGGTACCGCCCAGCACTAGCGATGGTACCACCAGTACTCGGAAGACCTGATATGAGACTAGTTTTGGCTCCAAGTTTGAATCCATTTGGATCCTATAAATAACCCTCTCATCCCTGGTTAATATACACAAACAAAGAGAACTTAAAAGTGAGAAAACGCTATAGCAATCACTTGAAAAATCCCCTCCTCGAGCTCCTAAACCTATGAAAAGGAGAAGAGGGGTGTAAAAGGGTAGTTGATCTTCACCCATCGAAAGAAGATCGTTAGTAGATGCCTGAGGACTTAATGGAAGAGAAATCAAGAGTGGATGTAGGTCACGATGACCGAACCACTTTAAATCTCGATTTGCTTTTTTATTTGTGCAATTTACCTTTACTACATATTGCCTTACTTATTTTACTTTCTCATCACACTCTTCTATAAACTTTCAAGTCAAGCACATTTCTAATATGATTTTTTATCGAAACGAAGATTTTTTGAACCGACGTAAGTTTTATCCGTTGCACTAATTCACCCCCCCCTCTTAGTGTTGACTCAATCCTAATAGTTGGTATCAGAGCCATGTTTTTCTTATTTGGTTTAACATCAAAGAGAAATGGCTCTTTTTGGCTTTCAAGAGGGTTACCCTATCATTCGTCCTCCTATGTTCAATGGGATGGACTACACTTATTGAAAAACTCGGAGGAGAGTTTTCTTACTTTCATTGAATCTCGATTTCGATTTATGAAATATTATCAAAGACAAATTTCAAATGTCTTATTTTCCAATGAATGATTGGAATGATTTGGAGAAGAAGACTTTCTCTTTGAATGCTAAAGCTATGAATGCTTTATTTTGCACCTTAAATAAAAATAAATTTAATTAGGTTTCTATTTGTGAAACTACACATGATATTTAGCATACTCTTGAAATCACACATGAAGGCACTAGTAGAGTTAAATATTCTAAGATAAATATTTTGATGTATGATTTTGAGTTATTTCATATGAAACAAAGCGAAACCTTTGGAGACATGTACACCCATTTTACGGATATCGTCAATGGTTTAAAAAATCTTAGTAAAAGTTTTTCTAATTTTGAACTCATTAATAAGATATTAAGATCTCTTTCTAAAAATTGGGAATCGAAAGTAACAACAATACAAGAATCATAAACTTAAATCATTTTCCGATTGACGAACTTATTGGGTCTTTGATGACCTATGAAATGACGTGCAAGACATATGATTAACTTGATGAACTTGAAAAAAACCTTCCAAATAACAAGAATGATTTGGCACACAGAACTCAAGAAGACCACTCGAGCGAAAGCTCAAGTGATGATGACATAGAACTCCTCACAAGTAAATTTATAAAATTTATAAAACATGAAACTAAGAAGAAAAATGAACTTAAAAAGAAAAAGATGCTAAAGAATAAGAAAGCACTCAAGGTGACATAGTACGAAACGAGTGCATCCGAGGATGAGGAGCAAACTGAAGAAAACAAAGTGGTGATCTTTGCTTTGGTGACTCTAAAAAATTAGGCAAACAACTCAAACAAAACTCCTTTACTTTATTTTGAAATTACTTGATGTTTTTTCATGAGTTATTTTTAAACTAGTTAGTATAAGAAAATAAAAAAATTTACAAAAAAAAATATATCATGCTTCTTTTTCTAGATATTTTGAAAAAATGATCATGACAATTGCATGTTTCATGATAAAGGAACAAAATGTTAGATTTAAATCTAATGCTTGTACATCAAATAAGATTAATTCCTTATATGTTTTAAGAAGTAATAATGTGTATCTTGATGATTTCCATAGTACTTGAAGATGCCTTATTTTTAATGAAATCATGCTTAATTAGTTCATATTTAGAAATTATGCATGATGATTTTTGTGATTTATGCCTTATTGATCTTTGTTGTAATGAAAGTTACTTTTTCGATTTTCAACGATGATATATATATTTGATTTGGCATAAAAACACAAAGGCATGCTTGCATTAAATCAATCACAAAATTTAGAACTAAAAGAACTTGAGCTATTTTTAATTTTATAGGAATCTATCTACGTTGCCTTTATTGAATTTTTTGAAAAGTGATTTTGATGATGATTTTGGATCTATTTTCATATGACACATTTTACTAATGAGATGATATATCCAACTAAATCATTTATCGTATTTATGACTTGTGATATATTCAACATGAAACATCTTTCTTGATGCACGTATGATTAACTCTTTTAAGAGAATATTTATCAAATCATGATAAGTTGAGATTTTGTTTATATAAATCAAGACTTTTCATTATTCTCCTATGATTCTAGTTGCTATATATTTAAGAGGAGATTTTCTATATAAATCATGAGATTTCTTATGCATGAATCAAAAAATTCTACCATTTTATTCTCCTATGATTCTTTTTGTCAGTTACTAAAGAGGAGAATTATCCATATGAATCATGGTTTCTCTTAATTTCTCAAAATCAAAACTTGATATTTTCCTATGTGAATCAAGATCCCTCACCTTTTATTCTCGAATGATTTCTTGCTTTGTATTAAAGAGAATATTTATCAAAATAAATTATATCTTTTGGTATTCATATGATCTCATCTTTCATGATATGATTTTTCTTTGTATTATTCCTTGTATTCATGAAGTATATTTCATCATCAAATTTTTGTTGATATCTTTCATTTGATGACTTGAATATTTACACCTTTGTGCTATTCCCCTCTTTTTGTCAATGACAAAGGGGGAGAAAATAAATGATGAATGTTTGGTATCATGATCAAAATATTGATTTAATGCATGAAGTGATAAATGCTTAAAAATATTGATTTAATGGTTAGTATCATGAATGCTTTAGTATGATGCATGGGAGTAATGATGAATATTTGGTATCATGATCAAAATTTTGATTTAAGGCACGAAATGATAAATGCTTAAAAATTTTATTGTCTTAGCATCATGAATGTTATACTCAAATTGATGTATCATGAATGCTTGAGTATCATGTATGATATGCCCATAGTGATGATTGATTTATTTTTGGTATCATGTATGAAGGATGAAATGTAGGGTTTTGAAATTGTGCACATTTTAATTTGAAACTATAATGATGCACAAACATATTGAATTAAGAATGCTACTTTATCTTTATCATGATTTGAAGATTGAAGTAAAGGGAAAAGATTTATAATATTGTATTCTTCCCTTCTATTTGACTATGAAAAAGGAGGAGTAAAATTTGCTAGCTTGCATATTCTAAAATGATGCATTGCTATCTTGCTAGCTTACTATCTTGCATTCTTTTTCAAAAACTTGCTAGCCTTCATCCTTCAAAGAGAAGTAACACTTGCCAAATTGCTAACTTGCATGTTGTAAAATGATATAAAATTTTGTTAGCTTGTGCTTTGCTAGAAAGGCAAACCTTGTTAGCTTGCACTCCTCAAAAGAGAAGAAAGAACTTGCTATCTTGATCATCACCAAAAATTGTTAACTTGCCTATCTTAAGAAGCAAAAGTGCAAACTTGCAAAATTTGCAATCTTACACATCTTTAAAATTAATGATGATTTGGAAATTATGCATGTTGTCTAAGTGATGAAAAATTTACTAGCTTGTATATTGTAAAACTTGCATATCTCAAAAATTGGCTAGATGAGCTTCTCCTTTTTGTTGATGACAAAGTGGGAGAAGTATGATGACAATATTAAAATCTTATGCATGATTTTATGATGACATATTGCTTGGATTTTTGAATTCAAGAGTTCTATCAATATGACAAATAGATAGGGGGAGTTTAGTTTAAACTTTGTCATCAATTGATTGTCATCATAAAAAAGGGGGAGATTATTGAATCTTGGATTTTGATGATGAAATCAATTGATATGTTTATGATCTGATCTATGTTTTGAGTGATGGAGGAAGCTTCGATCAGGGAGAGACAATTAAAAGTAGGAAGAATCATGTTGGGCCAAAGTGGAATAAGTTAGAAGATTGGCCGTCGAGTCGGAGGATCGGTCGACGAATCGGTAGAAGGCTTTGTTAGGGTCAAGAGCACTAAGAGGAGGGGGGGGGGGTGAATTAGTGCAGCAAAAAACTTTCGTCGATTAAAAAGACTTTCATATGAAAACCATTTTGGAATGAACTTTAACTTGAGAGCAAACAAAAGTATAGATGATGTAAAGCAACGGAGGCAGTTTGCAGTTAAGATAAAGAGCAGAATATAAATGCAAACCGAGATTTATAGTGGCTCGATCAATCTTGACCTACATCCACTTTTGGCTTCCTCCTCCAACGAGGTCACCGACATCCACTAGAGGCCTTCATTCAATAGGCGAAGGCCAACCACCCGTTTATAGCTTTACTTCTTTTGACAGGCTTAGGAGACAACCCTTACAGATTTTCACTCATCTCTTGAATGATCAACACTTGAAAGAAAGAGGGAGAAGAACTTTTAGCCTTTTACAACACTTTTAATATCTCAAATACTCATAATAAAAGTAAGCTTTTAGTTTTCCATTCATGTAGAAAGGGTAGGGTTTATATAGGCCCTAGTCAATTTGAATTCGGAGCTCAAAAGTGTTCATTCATGGATCTATGGGGTCTTGATGGTACCACCATCATAACTGGGTGGTACTACCGCCTGTCAATTGTCACTGAGCGGTACTATCGCTCAATCTAGGCGGTACTACCGCTTGACGTCGCTCGGAGATTGAGCTCAGGCGGTACCACCGCTTGACAGGGGCGGTACTACCGTTGGCAGTAATAACTACCGACGGTACCACTGCCTGACAGGGGCAGTACTACCACCCAGAATTCCTAGGAGACCAATTATCCTGGGCGGTACCACCGCCGACCAGGAATTCTGGGTCCGAATGGGCTATTCTATTTGGCCCAATTTGGGTTTGCTAAGGACCCAATTGGCCCCATATTAAGTTAATGGGATCATCTCTCAATCCTAACTTAATCTACATACTAACTATGACAATTAAGACATCAATACTATAGATCATGTTCCGGTGCGTCAATCGCTTCTTTTGGTGAACTTCCGGCGAACATCCGATGAACCCTCGGTGATGCTCCGGCAGACTCCCGGTAAACTCCTGGACTTGCGATGATCCTTTTGGCGAGTTCTAACGAGCTTCTTTGGCAAGCTCCTGGACTTCTCGGATTGTTCCTACAGAACCTCTGATGACCGTCCGGACTTCCGACGAACTCTCGAACCCCCAACGTGATCTTTGTCTTGACTCCGGCTAAACACCTACTGCATGTCTTACTGCCATCGTAGTTAATCCTGCACACTTATCTCAACATATAGATTAGATAACCAAATGACAATTGACTTCATCATCAAAATCCTAGATTCAACAATCTCTCCCTTTTTTATGATGACAATCAATTGATGACGGAATTAACCTTAACTCCCCCCATCTATATGCCATACATGAGATAAGTCATTCTTGAATTCAAAGCCTTTGAATTCAATAGACATATTGATAAGTTAAGTTCATTTAAACTTATCAATACCCCCATCATGATTCCTATCATGATATATCGTTCTGAAAATGATGTCAAGGCTTGACATCCATTTTCAAGTCTTATATTTCAAATGTGAAAGATAGCAATCGTAGCAATTCATCATATTGCAAGATATCAATTAGTAAGATTGCAATGCATGCTTTTGATATCTTAACGTAATACAAATATGGCAATCATAGCAATTTATCATGTGTCAAGATATCATCATTGTAAGAAATCAATTTATCACATGGTAAGATATCAATTTGTAAAATTGCAATGTAAGCTCTAGATATCTTAACATAATGCAAATATGGCAATCATAGCACTTCATCATATGGTAAGATATCAACTTTGTAAAATTATAAATTGAGCTCTAGATATTTTAACATAATGCAAATATTTCATGTGCATAGCAATCGTAGCAATTCTATCATTAATTTACCACATATTTCTCCTCCTTTGTCATCAACAAAAAGGAGAATGATTCAAGCATATTTAAAGCATAAGTGTGGTAAAGATTCATGTCATAAAAAGATTCATATCATTTTTCAACAATAAGTGGTAAGATACCATTCATACAAATTTTTTTCAAGCAATCATTGTTAGGATCAAGAGCACTAAGAGAAGGGGGTGAATTAGTGCAGCGAAAAACTTTCAATGTTTTAAAACTGCGTTCGTACGACAAAGGTGATTTCAGTAGAAAAGCCGATTCATAAATCACTTTAACTTGTGATTAGGCAAGAAGTAGTTAAAATGAATCTGTTAAGGCAGTTTGCTATTGTGATGGAAATCAGAGTGTAAGCGCAAACTGAAATACGATGTTCGTATGAGAAAAATGATTTATGTCTAAACACGATTTGGAAAATATTGAGCTTAGAAACATAATCATAAAAGCGCAGAAGGTAGTAAGCTATGAAGGAGGTTTGCAGTAAGGATAATAAGCTCAAAGTAAATGCAAACCAGAGAGTAGCGCAATTTAGAGTGGTTTGGTCAATCTTGACCTACATCCACTTCTGGCTTCCTCCACCGATGAGGTCGCCGACGTCCACTAGAGGTCTTCCTTCAATAGGCAAAGGCCAACCACCCTTTTACAGATTCACTCCTTTTGACGGACTTAGGAGACAACCCTTACAAACTTTTCTCTCCTCTCTTGAAAGATCGGAACTTGGAAGAAAAGAGAGAAGAACCTTTAGCTTATTACAACACTTTTGAGCTCAAAAATCTCAGAGTAAGATCAGGATTTTGGTGGTTTTTCATTGCTCTTTCATTACTGAAAGAGTGGGGTATTTATAGGCCCCAAACCAGTTTGAATTCCGAGCTTAAAACTATCAATTCTCGGAATTCTAGGGTCTGGCGGTTGCACCGCCTAACTGGGGCGGTTGCACCGCCTAACTGGGCTCGAAGACTGAGCCTCTAGGCGGTGCCACCGCTTGTCAGGGGTGGTTGCACCACCTGGCAGAGCTCGGAGACTGAGCTCAAGCGGTGCCACCGCCTGACTAGGGCGATTGCACCGCCCAGCCAGAGCTCGGAGACCGAGCTCAGGCGGTTGCACCGCTGTCAGAGGCGGTTGCACCGCCCAGCCAAAACTCGGAGACTGAGCCCTGGGCGGTGCCACCGCAGACCCAGGCGGTGCAACCTCTGGGCAAGTGATCTGGGTCTGAATGGGTTGATCCATTCGGCCCAATTTGATTCTTTCAAGGGCCCAATTGCCCCTAGATTAAGTTAATGGGATCACCTCCCAATTCTAACTTAATCATCATGCTAACTACGACAATTCTAAAGACTTTTACTACAGCTTGCTCCGGTGCGTCAATCGCTTCTTCCGGCGTGCTTCCGGCGAACTTCCAGCGAACATCCGACGGTCCTCCGACGATGCTCCTACGGACTTCCGGCAAACTCCTGGACTTGCAACGATCCACTTGGCGAGTTCCGACGAGCTTCTTTTGGCAAGTTCGTGGACTTCTCGGATTTGTTCCCGTAGAACCTTCGATGATCGTACGGACTTCCGTCATGCTCTCGAACTCCCAACGTGATCATAGTCCTGACTCCGGCGTAACTCTTGCTGCATGTCTTACTTTCATCGTAGTTAATCCTGCACACTTATCTCAACATATGGATTAGATAACAAATGACAATTGATGTCATCATCAAAATCCGAGATTCAACAATCTCCCCCTTTTTGATGATGACAATCAATTGATAACGGAATTAACCATAACTCCCCCTATCTATGTGTCATAATTGAGATACGTCATTCTTGAATTCAAAGCCTTTGAATTCAAGAGACATATTGATAAGTTAAAGTCATTTAACCTTATCAATACTGCCATCATGATTCCTATCTTGATGTATCTTTCTGTATGATGTCAAGACTTGACATCCATTTTCAAATTTCAAATGTGAATTATTGTAATGATAGCAATTCATCATATGGAAAGATATCAACATGTAAAATTACAATACAAGTTCTTGATATCTTAATATGATGCAAATATGGCAATCATAGCAAACATGGCATAGCATCAATAATCATATGTCTGTTTTTTTCAACATAATATGGCATTTATAGCATCAATTCATATACTTCTCCCCCTTTGTTATCAACAAAAAGGAGAATGACATAAACATCTCTTGAATATACATGTGATGTCATAAATAGGTTCATGTCACTTATAGGATATAATCATCTCAAGAAGACCATGACATGGAGATTATCTACATAGAGTGAAAACTTATTCCTTTTTATTTATTATTATTCTTTTTGCATGAAGGAGGAAAGCCATTTGTGTAGTTCAAATCGATAGCATGCTTTACAAGGATTAGGATATTTATATGAGTAAAGTCCTTGCAAAAAAAATATCTTCCTTTTACAAGAAGGAATCATCAAATTTATTTCTCAAAGACAATATTTTTCACGTGATAAGTCTAAAAGCCATCAATATGCTAGATAATAATCTTTTTTTTTTTTGTCAAGAATTAATGATGTGAATCAAAATCCGAAAGAGAATATTGAAATCTGATTGGAAGTGAAAATTTAATTTAACACTTTCATGCAAGACTAAAGTTATGACAATTTAACACTTTCATGCAAGACTAAAGGACATGCTCATCGTTTATGACAAATTTTCCAACATATTATTTTTGTCATGTAATTCAATCAATAAAGTCCGAATAATAATTTTAACAAGTTTATGCATTCGAACACATCAATATTGCTAATTCTCTACTTATGAAATCAAATTGTTCTTCACTTCGAGGTTTTGTAAAATTATCAGCTTGTTGATGCTTAGTATCTGTGAATTCTATAATTACATCATGATTTGTAACATGATCTCGTATAAAGTGATATCTAATATCAATATGTTTTGTTGGAGAGTGTTGAATGAGATTCTTTGTTAAACATATTGCACTTGTGTTATCACATTTAATGGGAATGTTTTTAAGATAGACTTTATAATCTTCTAAGGTGTTTTTCATCCACACAACTTGTGCACAGCATGCACTAGCTGCAATATATTCAGCTTCAGTTGTTGATAGAGCAACTGAGTTTTGTTTCTTAGATGACTAGGAAACAAGGGAATGTCCCAAAAATTGACATGTTCCTGATGTGCTTTTTCTATCTAGTCTACACCCGGCAAAATCCGCATCAGCATAAGCAATTAACTAAAATTTTTTTGATTTTGGATACCATAATCCTAGATTTGTGGTTCCTTTAAGATATCTAAGTATTCTTTTAACCGCTTTGAGATGAGATATCTTAGGGTTCGATTGAAACCTAGCACAAAGTCCTACACTGAACATGATATCTGGTCTGGTTGTAGTGAGGTAAAGTAAACTTCCTATCATACCCATATAAGTTTTTTGATCGAAGCTTTCTCCACTTTTATCAACTTCTAACTTCGTGGAGGTGCTCATAGGAGTGTTAACAGCTTTTGAGCTATTCATATTGAATCTATTTAGCAGATCTATGGCATATTTAGTTTGACTAATAAAGATGCCATTGCTTAGTTGCTTAATTTGTAAGCCTAAGAAAAAGATTAATTCTCCCATCAAACTCATTTCAAATTCGAGACTCATGGTTTTAGCAAAAGATTCATAAAGAGATTCATTTATAGAACCGAAGATAATGTCATCAACATAGATATGAACAATGAGAAAGTTATTTTCAAAATTTTTGATAAATAATGTAGTATCGACCTTGTTTTTTGTGAAATTATTTTCAATAAGAAAAGTACTTAGTCTGTCATACCAAGCCCTTGGGGCTTGTTTTAAACCATAGAGAGCTTTGGTTAATTTAAATATATGATTAGGGAGGCTATTATTTTCAAATCCGGGAGGTTGTTCAACATAAACTTCTTCAGAAATAAAGCCATTTAGAAAAGCGCTTTTAACATCCATTTGAAATAACTTAAAATTATTATTACTAGCATTGGCAAGGAGCATCCTTATGGCTTCTAATCTAGCCACAAGAGCGAAGGTTTCTTCATAATCGATACCTTCTTCTTGGTTGAAACCTTTGGCCACTAGTCTAGCCTTATTTCTCACCACGATATCATATTCATCTTGCTTGTTTCTAAAGACCCATTTAGTACCAATAACTAAATGGTTATTTGGCCTAGGAACAAGCTTCCACACCTCATTTCTCTCCAATTAATTTAACTCATCTTGCATTGCGATAATCCATGAATCATCTTTCATGGCTTCGTCAATACATTTACGTTCAATTTGGGAGAGAAAGGCGGCATTGGCACAAGAATATTTAAAAGATGAACGTGTTTGAACCCCCTTAAATGTGTCTCCTAGGATTAGCTCGTTAGGATGATCATCTACATACTTCCAGTCCTTAGGTAAGGAAGGTTCGGAAGTGGATGCATCCAAGTTGCTAGTTGGAGAAGGGGTTTCATTTAAATTCAAAGAATCAAAATTAATATCATCATCAAAGTCATTTTTCTTGATTTCAGAAGTCTCATTGAAAACAACATGAATGGATTATTCTATTATTAAAGTCCTTTTATTGAAGATACGAAAAGCTTTAGAAACTGAAGAATAACCAAGAAAAATTCCTTCATCGGATTTAGCATCAAATTTTCCTAAGGCATCTTTCTCATTCAAGATAAAACACTTACACCCAAAAACTTTAAAATATGAAACATTGGGTTTTTTATTGTTCCACAACTCATAAGGAGTTTTGGTGAGTAAGGGTCTTACTAGAACTCTATTCATAATATAGCATGCCATGTTTATGGCTTCGGCCCAAAATTATTTGGGTAGGCTTTGTTCATTCAACATGGTTCTTGCCATTTCTTGTAAATTTTTATTCTTTCTTTCTACTACTCTATTTTGTTGAGGATTTCTTGGAGTAGAGAAGTTGTGGTTGAATCCATTAGATTCACAGAATTCTTGGAAATCACGGTTTTGAAATTCGCCACCGTGATCACTTCGAATTGATGAAATTATAAAGCCTTATTCATTTTGAACAAGTTTGCAAAACCTTGTGAAATATCTAAAGTATTCATTTTTGTGTTTCAAAAAATAAGTCCATGTGTATCTACTATAGTCATCTACAATGACGAGGGTGTATTTGCTACCTCCTAGGCTTGATGTAGAGATTGGTCCAAACAAGTCCATATGGATCAACTGTAAGGGCCTTGATGTGCTTATTTGGTTCTTAGATTTTAAACTACTCTTAATCTGTTTTCCTAATTGACAAGCATCACACACATTATCTTTGATGAACTTGATGTGAGGAATTCCTCGTACAAGTTCTTTGGATGATATTTGAGTAATTAGTTTCATGCTAGCGTGACCTAATCTTCTGTGCCATAACCAAGCATCCTCATTTAAAACCAAAAAACATATTTCAACACAAATCATTGATGTCAATGGTGTATACGTTATTTTGTTTTAATGCTATCATAGATGTGTTGTTGTGTGATTTTTTAAGGATGCATGCATTAGATTCGAATTTGACAATATATCCTTTATCACATAATTGACTAATGCTCAAGAGATTATGTTTTAAACCATCAACTAACAAAACATCTTCAATAAAGAAGTTGGATTTGTTACCTATGGTTCCTTTGGTATTGATTTTACCCTTGTTGTTGTCTCCGAAGGTGACATAGCCTTCGTCTATGCTAGTGAGCGTAGAGAATTGAGATGGATCTCCAGTCATATGCCTTGAGCATCCACTATCAAGGTACCATCTCTTGCTCCTAGTTTGTGATGGTGTATGTCTCTACAAGAAAGGATAATTTTTAGGTACCCATTTACTTTTGGGTGCCTCAAAAATTGATCTATATTGTTTATCATGTTGCATAGAGTTTATCATGGTTCCTTTAGGAACCCAAATTAATTTGTTCGGACTAATTTTCTTGAATGGACAATAATGCGTTTTGTGTCCATGCTTACAACAAAAGTTGCATTTACTTTGGTGTCGAACATGTAGGATGGGGCCTTTTATGAAGGTGGTTGGATTTTGGTGAGAATTTCTCACAAATCCGATTCCGCTTCTTTTGGGAATGTGACCCTTGTTTGTAAGGATCATGTTCAAAGACTTGCTACCAACCTCAAATTTCTTCAAGGTGTCCATGAGTAGCAAGTTTTGCTTTTGGATAGTTTCTAGATCATGGCATTTTATACAAGAGCCTAAACTATTATGATATTCAGTTTTTAACTTATCGAAATTACAATTAAAACTATCATACTCCTTTTTTAGCAATTTGTATTTTCTACTAATAATCTTGCATTCATCAAATAAATCATAGAAGGCATTTAATAACTCATCAAATGATAAATCTGCATCAATTAAATTTGTTACCTCCTCTCCGATGACCATTAAGGCGTAATGAGCAACTTGCTCGGTATTGGACTCCTCTTCTTCAGATGCGCTCGAATCATCCCATGTTGCTTTGAGCGCCTTCTTCTTTGATGTTCTTTTCTTGGCTTGGGGACAATCACTCTTGTAGTGTCCCGGCTTTTTGCACTCAAAGAAAATAACTTGATCCCTTTTGGGTTCAAGTTTATTTTTTATGTAATTTTTAAATTTGTTTCTCTTAATGAATTTTTTGAATTTCCTTGTTAGAAGTGCCAAGTCATTGTCACAGTCCTCATCACTTGAGTTTTCTCTCAATTGGTCATCTAAAGTTCTAAGTGTCATATCCTTCCTATTCTTTGGAAGGATGTCTTCTTGCTCTTCATAAGCCTTGCATGTCATTTCATAAGTCATTAACGACCCGATTAGTTCTTCAAGAGGGAAGTTGCTTAAATCTTTAGCCTCTTGAATAGCAGTGACTTTAGGGTCCCAACTCTTAGGAAGGGATCTTAGAATCTTATTTACAAGCTCAAAATCCGAAAAACTTTTGCCGAGTCCTTTTAGACTATTGACGACATCCGTGAAATGGGTGTACATGTCGCCAATAGTCTCGCTCGGTTTCATTCGAAAAAGTTTGAAAGAGTGTATCAAAAGATTGATTTTTGATATTTCACTCTACTTGTGCCTTCGTGAGTCACTTCGAGTGTATGCCAAATATCAAACGCGGTTTCACAAACCGAAACACGATTAAACTCATTTTTATCAAGCACACAAAATAAGGCATTCATAGCCTTTGCATTAAGAGCGAAAGTCTTCTTCTCCAATTCATTCCAATTGATCATTGGAAGAGAAGATTTCGAAAATCCATTTTCGACAAGATTCCAAAATTTAAAATCCATTGAAATAAGGAAGATCCTCATTCGGGTCTTCCAATAGGTGTAGTCCATCCCATTGAACATGGGTGGACGTGTAATAGAATGGCCCTCTTGGTTTCCGGCTTATGCCATCTCTCTTGGGTTTTAATCTATTTGAGAGTGAACCCTACTCTGATACCAATTGTTAGGATCAAGAGCACTAAGAGGGGTGAATTAGTGCAGCGAAAAACTTTTAACGTTTTAAAACTGCGTTTGTACGACAAATGTGATTTCAGTAGAAAAGCCGATTCGTAAATTACTTTAACTTGTGATTAGGCAAGAAGCAGTTAAAACGAATCTGTTAAGGCAGTTTGCTGTTGTGATGGAAATCAGAGTGTAAGCGCAAACTGAAATACGATGTTCGTATGAGAAAAGTAATTTACGTTTAAACACGATTTGGAAAATATTGAGCTTGGAAACGTAATCGTAAAAGCGCAGAAGGCAGTAAGCTATGAAGGAGGTTTGCAGTAAGGATAATAAGCTCAAAGTAAATGCAAACCAGAGAGCAACGCGATTTAGAGTGGTTCAGTCAATCTTGACCTACATCCACTTTTGGCTTCCTCCACCGATGAGGTCGCCGACGTCCACTAGAGGCCTTCATTCAATAGGCGAAGGCCAACCACCCTTTTACAGATTCACTCATTTTGACGGGCTTAGGAGACAACCCTTACAAACTTTTCTCTCCTCTCTTGAAAGATCTGAACTTGGAAGAAAAGAGGGAGAAGAACCTTTAGCTTATTACAACACTTTTGAGCTCAAAAATCTCAGAGTAAGATCAGGATTTTGGTGGTTTTTCATTACTCTTTCATTACTGAAAGAATGGGGTATTTATAGGCCCCAAACCAGTTTGAATTCCGAGCTCAAAACTGTCAATTCCCAGAATTCTGAGGTCTGGCGGTTGCACCGCCTAACTGGGATGGTTGCACCGCCTAACAGGGCTCGAAGACTAAGCCTCTGGGCGGTGCCACTGCTTGTCAGGGGTGGTTGCAATGCCTGGCAGAGCTCGAAGACCGAGCTCAAGCGGTGCCACCGCTTGACTGGGGCGGTTGCACCACCTAGCTAGAGCTCGGAGACCGAGCTCAGGCGGTTGCACCGCTGTCAGAGGCAGTTGCACTACCCAGCTAGAACTCGGAGACTGAGCACTGGGCGGTGCTACCACCGACCTAGGCGGTGCCACCTCTGGGCAAATGATCTGGGTCCGAATGGGTTGATCCATTCAACCCAATTTGATTCTTTCAAGGGCCCAATTGCCCCTAGATTTAGTTAATGGGATCACCTCCCAATTCTAACTTAATCATCGTGCTAACTACGATAATTCTAAAGACTTTACTACAGCTTGCTCCAGTGCGTCAATTGCTTCTACCGACAAGCTTCCGGCGAACTTCCGGCGAACATCTGACGGTCCTCCGACGATGCTCCTATGGACTTCCGGCAAACACTTGGACTTGCGACGATCCACTTGGCGAGTTCTGACGAGCTTCTTTTAGCAAGCTCCTAGACTTCTCGGATTTGTTCCCGCAGAACCTCCGACGACCGTCCTGTCACGAACGGTCGTCGCGCACCCGCAACAACTCTATTCAACGAACCGTTCGTCGCTCACACCTGCTTGTACTGCTGCTTGACAGCTTGTTTTCTCTTAGTTTTGGGTCATTTTGCTTGTAAATATGTAAATTCGAACAAGCTGCAGTGTTACAAAGAGACCACTCACCGAACCGAGCAAAACAGCCCCAAAACAATCCAAAACAGCTCTGTTTTCGCGTGCACGGGAGGCTTGCGGAAAACTGCCTCCGCTCACTAAAACATCAGCCATCTCAGCCCCTTTGAACCCTCCGAGTGGCATAGGGCTGGATGGGGCTTCGGTTATATACCGGGCGTTGAACTCTCTTTCACAAGTTCGCACATGGCCTTTACGGGAACTTGTCTTCATGCCCGGGACCAGGTGAGCGGCTGTTTTGTGGGCTTGCAACTGTTTGTTCATCCTTCTAAAGCCTTATTTTCTCCTTCTCCCTCTTTTCTCTTGTGCACGTAAGGTGTTCGTCGAATTGCTTGTAAAGCTTCCCCTTTTCGCGAGACTTCGGGACGTGTCCGTTTCTCGTTCTTTCGATCTAACCAACTTTCTCTTTTACAAGTCCTTCTGGACTTGCGAGAGGTTACAAGTGGGCTGATCCTTGCGGAGCAATATTGCAAGGGTGAAGCGCGACTTAGGCAACACAAGCTAAGTTCGCGTCTTTGCCACAAGGGTGACTCGCGACTTAGGCAACGCAAGCTAAGTTCGCATCTTTGGCTGCAAGGGTGCCTCATGCCTTAGGCAATTCCAGCTAAGGCCGTGACATTGTGGTATCAGAGCGGGCAAGCACTTCAAGTGAGCAGCGAACGAACTTCGCAACTTCGCCATGGCAAAGCATCGTGGCGAATCAAGCAAGACAGGGCAAGCCGGACCCTTGCCCCAAGCAGCTACAGGTGGGCTGCATGTGCACACTCGCTCTCATGCTGTTGGAGCCGCTCAAGAGGAGCGCAGCAGCGAACACGATGAGCGAGAAGGTGGCTACTCTTCGTGAGCGGAGGAAGCGCAATCTGGAGCGCTAACTGGGAAAAAGAGCCACAAGGAGAGACTCACAACGGCGAAAACCCGCCTGGATGTTCTTGAAGCGAGCATGGAGGAACTCTACCATGGCCAACAAAGACTTGTTGGGGTAGAGAGCTCGCAAGAGGAAGCAGAGTCTAGGATCGACAAGGTCGAGGCCCTAGTCAATTGACTATCTAATGACACCAAAGACTCCGTGCAACACTTACAGGATGTTGTGGCGGAACTCACTGCAAAGGTGGCCATGCTTACAAGAACACTAAATGCGGGAGGAGGCAACACCCACGTTGCACCACCACAAAAGTTGAGGGCACCTGAGCCTCATGGATATGGAGGGGCTAGAGATGCCAAAGAGCTCGAGTACTTTCTGTTCGACATGGAACAATACTTCCGAACTACGAGGTCCGATTCTGAAGATACCAAAGTTTCAATAGCAACAATGTATCTGAACGGAGATGCGAAACTTTGGTGGCGAACTCGTTGGGAGGAGATCCAGCAAGGTCGGTGTCGAGTCGACACATGGGAGGACTTGAAGCGGGAGTTGAGAACTCAGTTCCTACCGGAGAACACAGAATTCATCGCAAGGAGGAAGTTGAGACAACTCCGCCAAAGTACCACCATCTGAGACTACATGAAACAATTTTCTGCACTAACGCTGGACATACAGGACATGTCCGAAAATGACAAGTTGTTCAGCTTCCTCGATGGTTTGAAACCGTGGGCTCAACAGGAGCTAAATCGAAGGAATGTTACCGATGTAGTCGGGGATATTGCCGCTGTAGAAAGGCTCACCGACTTTGTTTCCTCTGAAGACCCAGCAAGAAGGAAATAATCTTCAGGCAATCGCCCTCCAAAACATTCTCGAGGGAAGGAGCAAGGGGGCGAGCAAAAGAAGAAAAGCTCCCACAAAGGGCCGAACCCGAAGGGCAAGGCCTCAAAACCTAGAGGATGTTTCTTTGCGGAGGACCGCACATGGTGAGGGAGTGCCCACAAAAACAGGCACTCAATGCTTTAACGGCTTCCATCCACCCCCCCCCCCGATCGGACAAGGGCAAAGCTGTTGCTCTTAGTTTGAGCAATTCGGAATCCAGCAGTGACGACGAGGAGTCGCAAGGACCCCGAATGGGAGCAATGCATTTGTTGAACGCCATGCGGGGTCAAGTGGGGGAGAACATCAAGACAAAGCAATAGAAAGCAGGAAGTAGTGAGCTGATGTATGTGGACATCAAGCTAAATGGCCAAATGACCCGTGCAATGGTGGACACGGACGCTACCAACAACTTCATAGCCGATCGTGATGCACAGCGACTTGGGTTGATCTTGGAGAAGAGCCCAAGCCGAATAAAGGCAGTGAACTCGGAGGCCAGGTGAATCTCTGGGTTGGCGAAGGGAGTTCCCATCAAAATCAGGACTTGGAGCGGAAACACCAACATGATGGCCGTGCCACTGGACGACTTCCAAGTGATTCTTGGAATGGAGTTTATGCACGCGGCGAAATTGGTGCCGATGCCGTTCGTAAACTCCCTATGTATGATGGGAGGCGATGACCCCTGCGTGGTTCCCGTCTCTCGGAGAGGAACCAAGGAGCCCCAACAATTCGGCATTACAGTTGAAGAAAGGGGTACGAAAAGGCGAATTGACATTCGTGGCTGCCATGAAGCTAGAGCCACTCAACGAGGAGGCCATTCAAGAACCTGCTGTGGTGGTGAATGTCCTGAAAGAGTTCAAAGACGTCATGCCACCCGAGTTGCCAAAGACTCTTCCACCACGCAGAGGTGTGGATCACAGTATTGAGCTGGAGCCAGGAGTTAAGCCTCCAGCGAGACCACCCTACCGCATGCCCCCGCCAGAGTTGGCAGAACTCAGGAAGCAGTTAGGTGAACTGCTAAGTGGTGGTCTCATCCGCAGCTCTAAAGCACCTTTCGGAGCTCAGTTCTCTTCTAGAAGAAATAAGATGAGAGCCTTCGATTATGCGTTGACTACCGAGCCCTCAACAAAGTGACAGTGAAGAACAAGTATCCCATCCCGCTCATTGCGGACTTGTTTGATCAATTGGGCAAGGCTAAGTATTTCTCAAAACTCGACCTTCGGTCGGGGTATTGGCAGGTGCGCATTGCTGAAGGCGACGAAGCGAAGACTACCTGTGTGACCAGGTATGGAGCATTCGAGTTCTTGGTGATGCCTTTCGGCTTAACCAACGCTCCGGCCACATTCTGTACTCTTATGAACCAGCTATTCAAGGAGTATTTGGATAAGTTTGTGGTCATCTACTTGGACGTTATCATCGTCTATAATTAAACATTCGAGGAGCACGTCAAGCACCTACGGACGATTTTCAAGGTTCTCAGGGAGAACACTTTGTTCGTGAAGAGGGAGAAATGCTACTTTGCTCAAACTGAGATCCTATTCTTGGGGCATCGAATCAGTGATGGCTCCATTCGGATGGATAAGTCGAAGGTGCAAGCAGTCGCGGAATGGCGAACTCCAACGAAGGTGCCAGAGTTGAGATCCTTCTTTGGTTTCGTCAACTACTATCGACGCTTCATAGTGGGATATTCAAAGCGGGCAACCCCACTGACGGAGTTGCTGAAGAAGGAGCAGCCTTGGAAGTGGTCTGACAAATGTGAGAGAGCATTCCAAGATCTGAAGGCTGCTGTTCTGGAAGAACCGGTGCTCAAATTGCCAGACTATGGAGAGCCCTTTGAAGTCCATACAGATGCTTCGGACTTCACTATTGGGGGGGTACTCATGCAGGAGGGTCATCCGGTGGCCTACGAGAGCCGCAAACTCAACGAGACCGATCGGCGGTATCCAGTGCATGAGAAGGAGATGACAGCAGTGATCCACTATCTACGAGTTTGGCGACACTACCTCCTCGGGTCGCGATTTGTGCTGATGATGGACAACATTGCCCTGAGCTATTTCCAAACTCAGAAGAAGCTCTCCCCAAAGCAAGTGCGATGGCAGGACTTCCTGGCTAAATTTGATATGGCAATGGAGTACAAGCCCGGGAAGGCGAATGTCGTAGCCGATGCGCTGAGTCGGAAAGTAGAACGCGTGAATGCCGTGCAACTAGAGGGCAGAGGCCAAGCAAGTCAGTTACACTCCAACTTCCTTTCCCAAATCAGGGATGGACTGTATGGTGATCCCTAGGCAGTTATCCTGATGCAACTCATCAAAGAAGGCAAGACACGACGATTTTGGGTCTAGGAGGGACTTGTTTACACAAAGGGAAATAGGGTTTATGTCCCCCGAGTGGACAATTTAAGACGTGAGTTCTTAAAAGAGTGTCACGATTCCCTTTGGGCTGGACACCCAGGCATTCACAAAACATTGGCTCTTGTAGAGAGGGCCTTCTATTGGCCGAAGATGGGGACTGATGTGGAGGAATATGTTCGAATGTGCCTTACTTGCCAACAAGACAAGGTAGAGCAGCGGAAGCCGGTGGGACTTCTGGAGCCGTTGCCCGTACTAGAAAGGCCGTGGGAGAGCATTTCCTTGGATTTCATATCAAGATTGCCACCTATAGGGGGACTCAGATCGATACTCGTGGTGGTCGATCGGTTTTCAAAGTATGCAACTTTCATCACTGCTCCCCTACAATGTTCAGCAGAAGAGGCAGCTAGGCTGATGATGAAGGATGTAGTGAAGTATTGGGGAGTCTCGCACAATATCATTAGTGATCGAGACGCTCAGTTCCTGGGATGATTCTGGACCGAGCTATTCAAATTGTTGGGGTCAAAGTTATACTTCTCTACAAGCCTCCACCCCCAGACAGATGGCTAGACTGAAAGGATCAACTCGCTCTTGAAGCAATATCTCCGGCACTACGTGAGTGCCAATCAACGAGATTAGGTGAAGCTGTTGGACATTGCCCAATTCTTCTACAACTTGCAGCGGAGCTCTGCATCCAACAAGAGCCCCTTCGAGATTATCACAGGACAACAACCGTCAACTCCACACACCATGGCAATTGGGTATACTGGGAGTAGTCCATCAGCTTATCATTTCGCAAAGGAATGGCATCGAAATGCAGATATTGCGCGGGCTTACTTGGAGAAGGCGGCAAAAAGGATGAAGAAGTGGGCAGACTTGGGAAGGCGACCGCAAGAGTTCAAAGTTGGCGATTTGGTGTTGGTAAAGCTCCAACCAGCATCACTCCAATTCTTTAGGAACAGAGTCCACAAAGGATTGGTGTGCAAGTATGAAGGGCCCTTACCAATTATCAGCAGGGTAGGCAACGTCTCTTACAAGTTGCAGCTGTCGGCGTGGTTCAAAATTCACAACGTTCTTCATGCCAGCAACCTAAAAGCCTACCACTCGAATCCACAAGACGCTTCCCGAAGAGTTCCAACTCGGCCACCTCCCATCATAGCCTCATACGAGAAGCGAGTGGAAACCATTCTGGCGGATCGCAAGATAAAGCTACCCAACGGAGCTGAGCAGACAGAGTACTTGGTGAAGTGGCGAAAGCTTCCCCGAACTGAAGCCAGTTGGGAGCCTGAAGATGCCCTGCGACATGAAGAAGAAGTCATCAACAACTACCAACAAGCGTCGACGAGGGCGTCAACAGTTTAAGTGGGGGAGAATATCACGAACGGTCGTCGCGCACCCGCAACAACTCTGTTCAATGAACCGTTCGTCGCTCACACCTACTTGTATAGCTGCTTGGCAGCATGTTTTCTCTTAGTTTTGGGTCATTTTGCTTGTAAAGCTTCCCCTTTTCGCGAGACTTCGGGACGTGTCCGTTGCTCGTTCTTTCGATCTAACCAACTTTCTCTTTTACAGGTCCTTCGGGACCTACGAGAGGTTACAAGTGGGCTGATCCTTGCGGAGCAATATCGCAAGGGCGAAGTGCGACTTAGGCAACACAAGCTAAGTTCGCGTCTTTGCCGCAAGGGCGACTCGCGACTTAGGCAACGCAAGCTAAGTTCGCGTCTTTGGCCGCAAGGGTGCCTCACGCCTTAGGCAATTCCAGCTAAGGCCATGACAGTCCGGACTTCCGTCAAGCTCTCGAACTCCCAACATGATCATAGTCTTGACTCCAGCGCAACTCCTGCTGCATGTCTTACTTTCATCGTAGTTAATCCTGCATACTTATCTCAACATATGGATTAGATAACAAATGACAATTGATGTCATCATCAAAATCTGAGATTCAACAATCATGACATGGAGATAGCTTTTATTACTTCTTCCTTTTTATTTGTCATTAACGTTTTGCATGAAGGAGGAAAGCCATTGTGAACTAATTTTGAATGAAGTTAAAAATGATAAGAGATTAAATCATGCTTCATTTTTACAAGATTCAAGATATACATGTGAAATTAAATTCTTGCAAGGGTTCATTTAAAAAAAATCTTCCTTCATCAAGAAGGAATTCATTTCATCAAATCCATTTCTCAATTAAAAATCATTTTTCACAAGGTAAATTCATGAGAGATGCATTTGTTAATCAATTCCATATGGAAAAAATCATGGAGCATTGATATGAAACAACTTTGATATGACATAGGCTCATGAAAGCTACATCATATAAAATTTTATGTCTGGAAGAGAAAATCATGTATTGTTAGGATCAAGAAAGTCCAAAAATGAAGTTTAACAAATTCATGCATTTGGATAAGGTTTTTCCATATTTTTCAAACACAATCATGAAGGTAAAACATGCTTATCATCATGGAATTTTTTGCATCAAGACACATAATTTCCAGTATGTTATTGAAGCATATAATCATGTAAATTTTTTATCATTTGATTTTCAGCATTAAGTGATTGATCATAGAATCAAGGAAGTCTGAAAAACCAATTTAATAAGTTAATGTATTCTGAAAATTCAACATTCCTAATTCTCTTCTAATGAAATAAAATTGTTCTTCACTTAAAGGCTTTGTAAAAATATCAGCTACTTGATGTTTAGTATTAATAAATTCTATAATTACATCATGATTAGTGATATGATCTCGTATAAAGTGATGTATAATATCAATATGATTTATTCTTGAGTGTTAAATGAGATTCTTTGTTAAGCATATTGCACTTGTGTTATCATATTTAATGAGAATATTTTTAAAATGAACTTTATAATCTTCTAACTTGTTTTTCATCTACACAACTTGTGCACAGCATGCACTAGCTGCAATATATTCAGCTTCGATTATTGATAGTGCAACCGAGTTTTATTTTTTAGATGACTAGGAAATAAGGGCATGTCCTAAAAATTGACATGTTCCTGATGTGCTTTTTCTATCTAGTCTATACCTAGTAAAATCTGTATAAGCATTAGCAATTAGCTCAAAATTCTCAGATTTTGGATACTATAATCCTAGATTTGTAGTACCTTTACGATATCTAAGTATTCTTTTAACTGCTTTGAGATGAGATATCTTAGGATTAAATTGAAACCTAACACAAAGTCCTACACTGAACATGATATCCGATCTAGTTGTAGTGAGGTAAAGTAAACTTCGTATCATATCCCGATAAGTTTTTTGATTGAAGCTTTCTCCACTTTCATCTATTTCTAACTTAGTAGAGGTGCTCATAGGAGTGTTGATAGCTTTTGAGCTATCCATATTAAATCTTTTTAGCAAATCTAAAGTGTATTTAGTTTGACTAATAAAGATGTCATTGCTTAGTTGCTTAATTTGTAAGCCTAAAAAGAAGGTTAATTCTCCCATCAAACTCATTTCAAATTCAAGGCTCATAGTTTTAGTAAAAGATTCACAAAGAGATTCATTCGTAGAACTGAAGATAATATCATCAACATAAATCTGAACAATGAGAAAATTATTTTCAAAATTTTTGATAAATAATGTAGTATCAACCTTGCCTTTAGAGAAATTATTTTCAATAAGAAAAGAACTAAGTTTCTTATACCAAGCCCTTGGGGCTTGTTTTAAACCATAAAGAGCTTTAGTTAATTTAAGCACATGATTAGGGAGACTATTATTCTCAAATCTGGGAGGTTATTCAACAAAAATTTCTTCGGAAATAAAGCCATTAAGAAAAGTGTTTTTAACATCCATTTGAAATAAATTAAAATTATTACTACTAGCATAGGCAAGGAGCATCCTTATGGCTTCTAATTGAGCTACAGGAGCGAATGTTTCTTCGTAATTGATACCTTCATCATGGTTGAAACCTTTGGCCACTAATCTAGCCTTGTTTCTAACCACGATACCATATTCATCTTGCTTGTTTCTAAAGACCCGTTTAGTACCAATAACTAAATAGTCATTTGGCCTAGGAAGAAGCTTCCATACCTCATTTCTCTCAAATTGATTTAACTTATCTTGCATTGCGATAATCCATGAATCATCTTTCATGGCTTTGTCAATACATTTAGGTTTAATTTGGAGGAGAAAAGTGGCGTTTGCACAAAAATTTTTAAGAGAAGAACGTGTTTGAACCCCCTTAGATGTGTCTCCTATGATTAGCTCCTTAAGATGAGCATCTACATACTTCCAATCCTTGGGTAAGGATATTTCGGAAGTGGATGCATCCAAGTTGCTAGTTGGAGAAGGGATTCCATTTAAATTCAAAGAATCAAAATTAGCATCATTTTTAAAATCATTTTTCTTGATTTCGAGAATCTCATTGAAAACAACATGAATGGATTCTTCTATAATTAAAGTTCTTTTATTGAAGATACGAAATGCTTTAGAAATCGAAGAATAACCAAGAAAAATTCTTTCATCGGATTTAGCATCAAATTTTCCTAAGGCATCTTTTTCATTCAAGATAAAATACTTACACCCAAAAACTTTAAAATATAAAATATTGGATTTTTTGTTGTTCCACAACTCATAGAGAGTTTTGGTAAGTAAGGGTCTTACTAGAACTCTATTCATAATATAGCATGTAGTGTTTATGGCTTCGACCCAAAAATATTTGGGTAGACTATGTTCATTCAACATGATTCTTTCTACTACTCCATTTTATTGAGGATTTCTTGGAGTATTGAAGTTGTGGTTGTATCTATTAGATTCACAAAATTCTTGAAAATCATGGTTTTGAAATTCACCAACATAATCACTTCAAATTGATGAAATCATAGAACCCTTTTCATTTTGAACAAGTTTACAAAACTTGGTGAAATATCTAAAGCATTCACTTTTGTGTTTCAAGAAATAAGTCCACGTGTATCTGTTAGGATCGGAGTGGCACTAAGAGGGGGGGGTGAATTAGTGTAGCGGATTAAAACGTTGATTTCGATAAATCTTTCGTGCGATAAAAATCGGAGTGAGAAGTGCTTAACTTGAAAACGTATTCGCAAAGTTGTGCAACAAAGGTAATGATGAAATAAAGCAAGTAAGAAGGTTTGTAGTAATGTAAATAGCAGTAATGAAATGCAAACCAGAGATTATGTCGTTTTTAAAGTGGTTCAGTCAAGTGACCTACATCCACTTGCGAGGCCCCTCTTCGATGAGGCTCCCACCTTCTACTAGCAAATCTCTTGAAAGGGAAGGGTGAATACCCCTCTTACAACTTTTTACAAGCGGTTCACTCTCTTATAGATTTTCAGTAAGAAAGAAGGAGGTGAACACTAGCAAATTGAAAACAAGACTATCTAAGACTTTTCTAGGGCCTTTCTCTCAAACAATTGCTGCTCAAAAAGTTGTGATCGCAGCTGAGATTTGAGGGGTATTTATAGGCCTCGAGAGGATTCAAATTTGGGCTCCAAAATTTGAATTCTCTTGGAGTTCCTGATGCTGGCGGTGCCACCGCCTGTCAGTTTCTGACCTTGACAGTGCTGGGCGATGCCACCGCCTAGCCCAGGCGGTGCTACCGCCCAGCTCTCGGGCACTGGGTGGTGCCACCGCCTACAGTGTTTTTAGCCCACTAGTTGGGCTTCAATCTTGGCCCAAACTAGTCCGAACTCGGGCCCAATTGGCCCCTACTTGGGTTATAGGATTAATACCTAATCCTAACCCTAATTAACATGCTAACTATGAATTTAAAGACATTTTATAAGCTATTACAAAGTCCATAAGTCAAGACTTCTTCCGACGAACTTTCGGCGGTCTTCCGATAAACTCTCGGAAACCATTCTACGGACTCCCAGCAAGCTCTTAAACTTCACGAATTAATCTTGGCGAGTTCCAACGAGCTTCTTCGGCAAGCTCCGCGAACTTCCCATGAACCTTTCGGCGAGCTTCCAAAAAACCCTTCGGCAAGCTCCCTACTCATTCTCGGCTAGTTCCGACAGCATTCCCGATAAACCTTCGGACTTCCGTCGAACTCTCGAACTCCCAATGAATCCTTCGCGCTTGACTCCGCACTTTATTTTGCTTTATGTCTTTCTCATTATCATAGTTATTCCTGCACTCATAAACTAAAACTCTACTCCGATCTAGACAATTATTACAACGCGAATCAACATTTCGTTGCTCGGCACGTCATTGGTTGGCGCTTCGTCTGATTCTTTAGCGCATCGTCCTCTCTTGCAGCTTGTTGCCCAATCGGCGGTTGACCTCCGCAACCCTAATATCCTTGGCGCAATTCCACTCTCCTTGGCCCGATGCCCAACGTCCGAAGCCTTCTGCCGTCCAATATCCTGACGTGATCTCCTTCGGCGCAACGTCAATTCCTCCTGCGTTAATTGTCTAATCCTGATCGAGTAGACCTGTATCACTCAAAATGCAGTTTAAATTATAAACACATATCAAGTGGTTTCATCATCAAAATACGAGATTCAACAATCTCCTCCTTTTTGATGATGACAACCACTTGATGACGGAGTTAACCTTAACTCCCGGAGTTTAAACAAACTCCCCCTATCAATATGCCATATTGATAGAACCTTGAATTCAAGCATAATTCAAGTCATTGCAATATTTATCATGAATACTTGCAACACATTATCATGAATATATGCATAAAACTTATGCATCACATGTTATGTCATCAACATACTTCTCCCCCTTTGTCATCAACAAAAAGGAGAAGTACCACAATCAAGTATTTATTATATGGGTTCAACTCATTGCATGAAAAACATAATATCAAGTTTTATCATCATGCAATCTAATGATTAAAGATGTGTAAGCTTAGCATGTTTGGTCTTCTTGAGATAGCTATTGATTGCTTCTCTTTAGACTATAAGCTAGCAATTTTTACGATATGCAAGTTTTACTACATACAAGCTAGCAAAAATTTACGAAAGCAAATACAAGATAGCTTTCTTGTGTAAGCTCATGATTCTTGCTTCCTATTGCAATGTGCAAGTTGCAAGTTTTGCTTCTTTTGCAATGTGCAAGTTTTCAAATTTTGCATCTTGAGCGAGCAATATTTCTCCCCCTTTGTCATTGTCAAAAAGAAGGAAAGACCCTTTACATCAATTATAACAAAGGTAAATATCAATCTCATTTATGCATCATTATATTTTCAAATTGAAACATGCACTATTTCAAAAACCGTATATTTCATTCATGCACGATATTGAATAAATCAATCAACATTATGAGCATATCATACATGATACATCATTTTGGTAATAAATCGTAGCATTTATCAATATTTTGATTATGATACCAAGCATTCATTATTTAGAGAATTTATGATGCACATTATATGCATATATCATCACAATGAAAAGTAATTACGTACATAATTTCAAATCATAAATGTTTCAAATCATGATGGTATTAACTTGTCAAATTTCATCCGACCATTCATGATCATAACTTTTCATTTGTATGTATCAAAATAATATCAAGAGTATTTCATACATAATTTTATATCACCACATAAGGAATATCAAGAAGAAAGTAGTTGGGTGATGCGATAAACATTTCATGAATACAAGGAATATAAAAATCATATCATGAAATATTAGAATATGTGAATACCAAAATGCATAATTTCTTTTTGAAAACCCTACTCATAAATAATCAAAAGAAAATCTTGGGAGATCGATAAATGAAAAAAAAATCTTGATTCATAATAAATCTTAATTTATAAATATCACGGAATCAAGATCACGATTTTGGATAAAACTCATTCAAATTCAAATCGTCCAAATCATCAAAATCTTAATATTACTTTCAAGAGATTCAAAATGATATACATAGATTTATCATAAAGTAAATTAATTTTCAATCATCACATAAGGCATTTAAAGAATTTTCGAAACATAGGAGAATGATTAATTTGAGCATGCAATGTTTCAATCAAATTCAAGTCATGAATAACAATACTTTCATATTTTGAGTATCAATTCATGAATACTAAAAGACATTATTTGGGATTCCAATTTTGCAAGATCAAGATTATGATTTAGATAAAACTCATTTAAATCAAATCGTTAACTTGAAATTCATAATCAAATCATCAAAATCAATTTCGAGATTCACAAAATTAGTAAAATAAATTCATTAATTTCAATAGGATAGAAAATTTATTTCCATTTCATACAATTAATTTCATATGAGTGTATTCGAGTCTTTTGTGAAAACATGTATCATCATCGAAACATAAGTTTCGTCATGAAGCCATTAAGACCAAACACATCATGATATCACATCTATCATCAAAAGACTATCAAGAAATTCATATATAGATGTACATGCACTATGTCATCTTAATATGTCAAAAAAAATGATTAGTCTAAAAACATGTTAATCTAAAATGAGAGTTTCAAATCAACATTTACATAAAAAAAACTCATATATGTCATAAAATCATCAAGATACACATGTATGGATTAATCCTAAGCATTATCACATATCATATAATTATCATCCCTAATGTTGCATATATCATTCAACATTTCAAAACATAACATACAAGAACCTTAGCAATATACTTTTCATTATCAATTTTTTAATTTTTCAAAGATGCTAAAAAGAGAAACATGATATAATTTTTGAAAAATAATTTTTTATTTTCTACTCCTACTATCTAAATTAAGCACTCATGAAAAACTTCAAGTAACTTCAAAGTAATTCAAGAGAGTTGAGTTACTTACCTTGTAGTCGAAGCCCATCAAAGCCCAATTCGCCGTTTCATCTTTGGAAGTTTTTGATTCATCATTGGTTGCCTTCCTCTTCTTTGGCCTCTTCCTCCGTTCAAGTTCATTGTTTATTTTAGATTTTTGTTTAATGAACTTATTAAGATTTAGTGTTCGAAGTTCAAGTTCATCATTGTCCTCATCACTTGAGTCATCGCTCAAGTGGTATTCATTTGTCCAGAGTTCCAAATCCTTCCTGTTCTTTGGAAGGTGATTTTGTTCATTATGTTCATCGTGTGCATTGTGCACCATTTCATATGTCATCAATGAGTCGATAAGTTATTCAAGTGGAAAAATATTTAAATCTTTTATTTCTTGTATTGCCATTACTTTTGATTCCCAAGCTTTAGAAAGTGATCGTAAAACCTTACTAACAAGTTCAAAATTCGAGAAACATTTGCCAAGAGCTTGTAAACCATTGACGATATCCGTAAAACGGGTGTACATGTCAACAATGGTTTCACTCGGCTTCATTCAAAAAAGCTCGAAATCATGTATTAAAAAGTTGATTTTTGAATCTTTAACTCTAGAAGTGCCTTCGTGTGTGATTTCAGGAGTGTGCCATATGTCAAAAGTCGTTTTGTACAAAGAAACCCGATTGAACTCATTTTTGTCCAAAGCGCAAAATAAGGCATTCATAGCCTTTGCGTTTAAAGAAAAATACTTCTTCTCCAAATCCGACCATTCGTTCATCGGTTTAGAGGGAAGTTGAAAACCGTTTTCAACAATATTCCATAAATCTAAATTCATAGAAATCAAGAAAACTCTCATTCGAGTTTTCCAATAAGTGTAGTCCAATCCGTTAAACAACGGTGGACGAAAAACCGATAAGCCCTCTTGAAAGCCATGAAGAGCCATTTCTCTCGAGTGTAAATCCGAAATGAGAAATACCGGGCTCTGATACCAATTGTTAGGATCGGAGCGGCACTAAGAGGGGGGGGTGAATTAGTGCAACGGATTAAAACGTTGATTTCGACAAATCTTTCGTGCGATAAAAAATCAGAGTCGGAAGTGCTTAACTTGAAAACGTATTCACAAAGTTGTGCAGCAAAGGTAATGATGAAATAAAGCAAGTAAGAAGGTTTGCAGTAATGTAAATAGCAGTAATGAAATGCAAACCAGAGATTACGCTGTTTTTAAAGTGGTTCGGTCAAGTGACCTATATCCACTTGCGAGGCCCCTCTTCGATGAGGCTCCCACCTTCTATTGAATCTCGGATTTTGATGATAAAATCAATTGATGGGTTATTTGATCTAATCCATATTATTGAGTTAAGTGTGCAGGACTAACTACGATAAACAGAAAACATAAAGCAAGTATACCGGAGTCGAGTTCGATGAACGTTTAAGAGTCCGAAGAATCGTCGGAGATGCTGCCGGAACCAACCGAGAAGAAATCGGGAACCTGTTGGAAGTTCACCGAAGAGATCGTCGGAGGTTCGCAGAGATCACCGAGAAGTCTCAGCTACTCATTAAAGTCATCACAAGTTCGGGAGCGTGCTTGGACCCTATCGAAGGAAGTTCGTCGGAAAGCTCGCCGGAACAAGACTTGACGTTCGCGGTTAATAAATTGCTTAGGATGTGTTTTGTTATGTAGGTCACTTGTAATTAGGATTAGGATTAAGAAGATAATCCTATATCCTGGTTAGGGGCCAACTGGGGCCAAAGTCAGATTTAGTTTGGGCTAAAAGTAAGCCAAACCAAGTGAACCGGAGGGCCAGGCGGTGGCACCGCCTGGCTGGGCGGTGACACCTCCTGGGCTGGGCGGTGGCACCGCCAGCATCGGGAACCCAAAGAGAATTTGAATTTTGGAGCCCAAATTTGAATCCTCTTGAGGCCTATAAATACCCCTTAAATCTCAGTTGAGAACACAACTTTTTTGAGCAGCAAGAGTTTGAGAGAAAGGTCTTAGAAAAGTGTTAGCTTGTCTTCTTTTCAATTTGCTAGTGTTCACCTCATCTCTTCTCGAAAATCTGCAAGAGAGTGAACCGCTTGTAAAGAGTTGTAAGAGGGGTATTTACCCTTCCATTTCAAGAGACTTGCTAGTGGAAGGTGGGAGCCTCATCAAAGAGGGGCCTCGCAAGTGGAGTAGGTCATTTGACCGAACCACTCTAAAATCGGCGTGATCCTTGGTTTGCATTTCATTATTGCTATTTACATTATTGCAAACCTTCTTATATGCTTTAGTTCCTTATTACTTTTGCTGCACATATTTAAGAATACGCTTTCAAGATTAAGCTTGTAAAGTTCCGCTCTTATCATACGAAAGATTTTTTAAAAACTGAAGTTTTAATCCGCTGCACTAATCCACCCCCCCCTCTTAGTGCTGCTCCGATCCTAACAATTGGTATCAGAGCAAGGTTATCTCTCATATTTGGTATAATACCCAAGAGAGATGGCTTACTCCGGCATGCAAGAGGGCCATTCTATCACACGTCCACCTATGTTTAATGGGTCGGATTACACGTATTGGAAGACTCGGATGAGGATCTTCCTCATTTCTATGGATTTTGAGCTTTGGACTATTGTTGAAAACGGATTTCAAAAAATCTTCTCTTCCGATGAGTTTAATGGAATGAATGGGAGAAGAAGGTTTTTTGCTTTTAAATGCAAAGGCTATGAATGCCTTGTTTTGTGCACTAGACAAAAAAACGAATTTAATCGTGTTTCAATTTGTGATTCGCTTTTGATATTTGGAGAACTCTTGAGGTCACTCATGAAGGCATTAATGAAAGTGAAAGAGTCCAAAATCAACATTCTTGTGCACTCTTACGAACTTTTCCGAATGAAACCAAGTGAGTCCATCGGAGACATGTACACCCGGTTTACGGATGTCATCAATGGACTCAAAGCTCTTGGTAAAGATTTGACTAACTTTGAACTAGTAACTAAAATCTTAAGATCCCTCCCTAAAAGTTGGGATCCAAAAGTTACGACCATTCAAGAGGCCAAAGACCTTAAAATATTCCCTCTTGAAGAACTCATTGGATCTCTAATGACCTACGAAATGACATGTCAAGCTCATAACGAGCTCGAGAACCCCCTTCCAAAGAACAGGAAGGATATGGCACTCAAATCACAAGAAGACCACTTGAAAGGAACATCAAGTGATGAGGACAGTGACAATGACATTGCACTTTTGACTCAAAAATTCAAAAAATATTTAAGGAAGAACAAATTTAAAAATAATACAAAAAATAAATTTGAACAAAAGAAGGACCAAGTGATTTGCTATGAATGCAAAAAACCGGGACACTACAAGAACGATTGCCCTCAAGCCAAAAAGAGAACACCAAAGAAGAAGGCACTCAAGGCAATATGGGATGACTCAAGCATATCCGAAGAAGAGGAGTCCAACACCGAGCAAGTTGCTCACTACGCCCTAATGGCCTTCGAAGAAGAGGTAACGGATTTAGTTAATGCAGATTTACCTTATCATGATTTATTAAATGCCTTCCATGAGTTATTTGATGAATGTAAGACAATTATTAGAAAATACAAATTGCTAAGAAAGGAGCATTATAGTCTTACTTGTGCTTTTGATAAATTGAAAACTGAATATCATGATTGTCTAGCTCCATGTGCTAAATGCCATGATTTAGAAACTCTACAAAATGAGAACCTAGTACTTAAGGACACCTTGAAGAAATTCGAGGTCGGTAGCAAGTCCTTAAACATGATCCTTACAAATAAGGGTCACGTTCCTAAAAGGAGTGGAATCGGATTTGTGAGAAGTACTCACCAAAATCCAACCACCTTCATTAAAGGTCCTATCTTACATGTTCAACACCAAAGCAATTGCAATTTTTGTTGCAAATATGGACATATAACTTACCAATGTCCATTCAAGAAAATTAGTTCGAACAAATTGATTTGGGTTCCTAAAGGAACCATAATCAAGTCTATGCAACATGATAAACAAGTTAGATTAGTTTTTGAGGCACCCAAAAGCAAATGGGTACCTAAAAATAATTTCTTCTTGTAGAAACATACACCATCACATGCTAGGAGCAAGAGATGGTATCTTGATAGTGGATGCTCAAGGCATATGACCGGAGATCCATCCCAATTCACCAAGCTCACTAGCATGGACGAAGGCTATGTCACCTTCGGAGACAACAACAAAGGCAAAATCATTGGCAAGGGAACCATAGGTAACAAATCAAGTTTTTCCATTGATGATGTGTTACTAGTTGATGGATTAAAACATAATCTATTGAGCATTAGTCAATTATGCGATAAAGGTTATATCGTTAGATTTGAATCAAATATGTGTATTATTGAAAAACCAAATCATAACATGACTATGATTGCTTTAAAACAAAATAATGTCTATACCATCAATCTTGATAAACTAAGTAATGAAGTGTGTTTCTCTGCCATAAATGATGATGCTTGGCTTTGGCATAAGAGATTAGGCCATACAAGCATGAAAACAATATCTAAAATCTCATCTCAAGAATTAGTACGAGGGATTCCAAATATAAAGTTTATTAAAGATAAGGTATGCGATGCATGTCAACTAGGGAAGCAAATAAAAACAAGCTTCAAATCAAAAAATCAAATTAGCACCACTAGACCGTTACAATTGATCCATTTGGACTTATTTGGACCAATTGATACAACTAGTCTAGGTGGAAGCAAATATGCTTTTGTGATTGTGGATGATTACTCTAGATACACTTGGACCTATTTCTTAGCTCACAAAAGTGATTGTTTTAAGTGTTTCTCTAAATTTTGTAAACTCACTCAAAACGAAAAAGGGTTCATGATTTCATCAATTCGAAGTGATCATGGTGGCGAATTTCAAAACCATGACTATCAAAATTTTTGTGAAATTAATGGATATAATCACAACTTCTCCACTCCAAGAAATCCCTAACAAAATGGAGTAGTTGAAAGGAAAAATAGAAACCTACAAGAAATGGCTAGAACTATATTAAATGAACATAGTTTACCCAAGTATTTTTGGGTCGAAGCCGTAAATACAGCTTGCTACATCATAAATAGAGTCCTAATAAGACCATCCTTATCAAAAACTCCCTATGAATTATAGAATAACAAAAAACCGAATATTTCCTAATTTAAAATTTTCGGTTGTAAATGCTTTATTTTAAATGAAAGGGATGCCTTAGGAAAATTTGATGCTAAATCCGATGAAGGCATCTTTCTTGGTTACTCTTCCGTTTCTAAAGCTTTTCGGGTTTTTAATAAAAGAACCTTAGTAATTGAAGAGTCTATTCATGTAGTTTTTAGTGAAGTTTCAAATTTAAAGAAAAATGATTTTGATGATGATCTTGGTTTTGATAATTTGAATTTAAAATGAACTCCCTCCTCAAAATGGCAACTTGGATGCACCTTCTTCCGAAATTTCCTTACCTAAGGAATGGAAGTATATAGATGCTCATCCAAAGGAGCTAATCATAGGGGATACATCTAAAGGGGTTCAAACTTGTTCCTCTTTCAAGAATTTTTGTGCTAATGCTGCCTTCCTCTCTCAAATCGAACCTAAATGCATTGACGATGCCATAAAAGATGATTTTTGGGTTATTGCAATGCAAGAGGAATTGAATCAATTTGAGAGAAACAAGGTGTGGGAGCTTGTTCCTAGACCTAGTGACCATTTAGTGATTGGTACTAAGTGGGTCTTTAGAAACAAGCAAGACGAAAATGGTATCGTGGTTAGAAACAAGGCTAGATTAGTGGCCAAAGGTTTCAACCAAGAAGAAGGTATCGATTACGAAGAAACCTTCGCTCCCGTGGCTCGATTAGAAGCCATAAGGATGCTCCTTGCCTATGCTAGTTGTTATAATCTTAAACTATTTCAAATGGATGTCAAAAGTGCCTTCTTGAATGGTTTTATTTCCGAAGAAGTATATGTCGAACAACCTCCGGATTTGAAAATTCTCTTCTTCCTAATCATGTATTCAAATTGACTAAGGCTCTCTATGGCTTGAAACAAGCTCCTAGAGCTTGGTATGAAAGGCTTAGTTCCTTTCTTATTTTAAATAATTTTACCAAAGGCAAGGTTGATACTACATTCTTATTGTGCAAATTTATGTTGACGATATTATTTTTGGCTCTTCGGATGAATCACTATGTGAATCATTTGCCAAATCTATGAGTCATGAATTTGAAATGAGTTTAATGGGGGAATTAACTTTCTTTTTAGGATTACAAATCAAACAACTTAAGGATGGTATATTTCTTAACCAATCTAAATATACATTAGAATTGTTAAAACGATTTAACATGGATAATTCAAAAGTAATAAATACCCCTATGAGTACTTCGACTAAGTTAGATATGGATGAAAATAGTGAAAATTTCGATCAAAAAACATATAGGGGAATGATAGGTAGTCTACTCTACCTTACCGCTACTAGACCAGATATCATGTTTAGTGTAGGACTTTGTGCTAGGTTTCAATTAAATCCTAAACTATCTCATCTTAAAAGTGTTAAAAGAATATTTAGGTATCTTAAAGGAACTCCAAATTTAGGTTTATGGTATCCAAAATCTGAAAAATTTGATTTAATGGCTTACGCGGATGCCGATTTTGGCGGATGTAGAATAGATAGAAAAAGTACATCCGGAACATGCTAATTTTTAGGACATGCACTTGTTTCTTGGACTTCCAAGAAACAAAATTCAGTAGCACTATCTACGGCGGAAGCCGAATACATTACTGCGAGTGCATGCTGTGCACAAGTTGTTTGGATGAAAAATACATTGGAAGACTATGGAATTCACTTTAAAAATATTCCCATAAAATGTGATGATACTAGTGCCATATGTCTTACTAAAAATCCAATTCAGCATTCTAGAACTAAGCACATCGATGTTAGGTATCATTTCATACGCGATCATGTCCTTAACAATAATGTTGTTCTAGAATTCATTGACACAAAGCATCAATTAGCAGATATATTCACAAAAGCCTTGAATGAAGACCAATTTGAATTCATTAGAAGGGAATTAGGTATGTTAAATTGTCCCTAAACAATAAACTTGTTTGATTGGATTTTCCGTAAAGTCTTTCATCTTCTTTCCATCTCTCGGTGAATCTAATCATTCTCCTTCAAATTCCATATGACATGTTGTGAAATCTCGAAATCGATTTTGATGACTTGATTATGAATTTCAAGTTACCGATTTGATTTAAATAAGTTTTATCTAAATCATAATCTTGATCTTGCAAAATTGGAATCACAAATAATATCTTTTGGCATTCATGAATTGATACTTACAAATATGAAAGTATTGGCATTCATGACTTAAAACATTGTATGCTTAAATTAATCATTCTCCTATGTTTCAAAATTCTTTAAATGCCTTATATGATGATTGAAAAGTAATGTTGAGATTTTAATGAATTTAACGATTTGAATGAGTTTGTATTCGAATTATGATCTTGACTTTGTGAAATTACTACTTGAATTTTTTTTTATCCCAATCTCTCTCTTGTACATCTACAATTTCTATTATTTATAGAAAGAAGAGATTAGATAATATGAATGCATGCTAAATTTTCCTCTAAAATGAACTCTGCGTAAATATTTTTGCATACTTAATTTTCAATGATAAAATCGTTGTATGACAAAATATGTGCTTCAAGTCTCATTTCCCTTTTTGTTGATGACAAAGGGGGAGAAAAGTGATGACTTATATCATTCTTAATAGCATGACAAAATATGAATTACAAAATCTTTGAGAAAAGTGATTGATATGAATGACTTATATACCTTGCAAAATCCTTGAAAATATCACAAGATTGATTGATCATATTGAAAGCATGCCTTACATCTAAATCATAAAATTTATATTGAAAATCTTTATCTTTTGTCGTAGTAAAATTCATCCCTTTTCATTTAACTTATGATTTTCATAGAAGTTTTGTACTCACTATTGTTTAATGAGGATCACGATAAGCTCTACGGTTAGAACTTATCGGGTTATGCTTGAATGCAATAGGATGGAATTCAAGTGTTTTTTATCTTCTCATAATATGGCATATAGATAGGGGGAGTTATGTTTAACTCCGTCATCAATTGATTGTCATCATCAAAAAGGGAGAGATTGTTAAATCTCGGATTTTGATGATAAAATCAATTGATGGGTTATTTGATCTAATCCATATTATTGAGTTAAGTGTGCAGGATTAACTATGATAAACAGAAAATACAAAGCAAGTATACCGGAGTCGAGTTCGATGAACGTTTAAGAGTCCGAAGAATCGTCGGAGATGTTGCCGGAACCAACCGAGAAGAAATCGGGAACCTGTTGGAAGTTCACCGAAGAGATCGTCGGAGGTTCGCAGAGATCACCGAGAAGTCTCAGCTACTCATTAAAGTCATCACAAGTTCGGGAGCGTGCTTGGACCCCGTCGAAGGAAGTTCGTCGGAAAGCTCGCCGGAACAAGACTTGACGTTCGCGGTTAATAAATTGCTTAGGATGTGTTTTGTTATGTAGTTCACTTATAATTAGGATTAGGATTAAGAAGATAATCCTATATCCTGGTTAGGGGCCAACTGGGTCCAAAGTCAGATTTAGTTTGGGCTAAAAGTAAGCCAAACCAAGTGAACCGGAGGGCCAAGCGGTGGCACCGCCTGGCTGGGCGGTGGCACCACCAGCATCGGGAACCCAAAGAGAATTTGAATTTTGGAGCCCAAATTTGAATCCTCTTGAGGCCTATAAATACCCCTCAAATCTCAGCTGAGAACACAACTTTTTTTAGCAGCAAGAGTTTGAGAGAAAGGTCTTAGAAAAGTGTTAGCTTGTCTTCTTTTCAATTTGCTAGTGTTCACCTCATCTCTTCTCGAAAATCTGTAAGAGAGTGAACCGCTTGTAAAGAGTTGTAAGAGGGGTATTTACCCTTCCATTTCAAGAGACTTGCTAGTGGAAGGTGGGAGCCTCATCAAAGAGGGGCCTCGCAAGTGGAGTAGGTCATTTGACCGAACCACTCTAAAATCGGCATGATCCTTGGTTTGCATTTCATTATTGCTATTTACATTATTGCAAACCTTCTTATATGCTTTAGTTCCTTATTACTTTTGCTGCACATATTTAAGAATACGCTTTCAAGATTAAGCTTGTCAAGTTCCGCTCTTATCATACGAAAGATTTTTTAAAAACCGAAGTTTTAATCCGCTACACTAATTCCCCCCTCTTAGTGCTGCTCCGATCCTAACACCTTCCATTAGCAAATCTCTTGAAAGGGAAGGGTGAATACCCCTCTTACAACTTTTTACAAGCGGTTCACTCTCTTATAGATTTTCAACAAGAAAGAAGGAGGTGAACACTAGCAAATTGAAAACATGACTATCTAAGACTTTTCTAGGGCCTTTCTCTCAAATAATTGCTACTCAAAAAGTTGTGATCTCAGCTGAGATTTGAGGGGTATTTATAGGCCTCAAGAGGATTCAAATTTGGGCTCCAAAATTTGAATTCTCTTGAGTTCGATGTTGGCCGGTGCCACCTTGTCGGGATTCGACCACCGACAAGGTTGGGTGGTGCACCGCCCCAGCCCGCGCGGTGCTACCACCCAGCTCTCGGGCACTGGGCGGTGCCACCACCCAGCCCAGGTGGTGCCGCCGCCTACAATGTTTTCAACCCACTAGTTAGGTTTCAATCTTGGCCCAAACTAGTCCAAACTCGGGCCCAATTGGCCCCTACTTGGGTTATAGGATTAATATCTAATCCTAACCCTAATTAACATGCTAACTACGAATTTAAAGACATTTTATAAGCTATTACAAAGTCCATAAGTCAAGACTTCTTTCGGCGAGCTTCCGGCGAACTTTCGATGGTCTTCCGATAAACTCTCGGAAACCATTCTGCGGACTCCCGGCAAGCTCTTAAACTTCACAATTTGATCTTGGCGAGTTCCAACAAGCTTCTTCGGTAAGCTCCAATCTCACTCGGCGAGCTCCGCGAACTTCCCACGAACCTTTCGGTGAGCTTCCAAAAAACCCTTCGGCAAGCTCCCTACTCATTCTCGGCTAGTTCTGGCAGCATTCCCGATGAACCTTCGGACTTCCGTCGAACTCTCGAACTCCCAATGAATCCTTCGCGCTTGACTCCACGCTTTGTTTCGCTTTATGTCTTTCTCATTATCATAGTTATTCCTGCACACATAAACTAAAACTCTACTCCGATCTAGACAATTATTATAACGCGAATCGACATTCCGTTGCCCGGCACGTCATTGGTTGGCGCTTTGTCCGATTCTTCAGCGCATCGTCCTCTCTTGCGGCTTGTTGCCCAATCGATGGTTGACCTCCGCAACCCTGATATCCTTGGCGCAATTCCGCTCTCCTTGGCCCGATGCCCGACGTCCGAAGCCTTCTGCCGTCCAATATCCTGACGTGATCTCCTCCGGCGCAACGTTAATTCCTCCTGCGTTAATTGTCTAATCCTGATTGAGTTGACCTGCATCACTCAAAATGTAGTTTAAATTATAAACACATATCAAGTGGTTTCATCATCAAAATACGAGATTCAACAGTATCTACTATAATCATCTACAATAACAAAAGCGTATTTGCTACCTCCTATGCTTGATGTAGGGATTGGACCGAATCAGTCCATATGAATCAATTGTAAAGGTCTAGAGGTGCTTATTTGATTCTTAGATTTGAAGCTACCCTTTATTTCTTTTTCTAATTGACAAGCATGACACATATTATCTTTGATGAACTTGATATGAGGAATTCCTCTTACAAGTTCTTTGGATGAAATTTGGGTGATTAGTTTCATGCTAGCATAACCTAATCTCCTATACCAAAGCCAAGCATCATCATTCAAAATCGAGAAACATATTTCATTACAAAGATCATTGATGTCAATGGTGTATACGTTATTTTATTTTAATGCAATCATAGATGTGTTCTTGTGTGGTTTTTCAATGATGTAAGCATTAGATTCGAATTTGACAATATATATTTTATCACAAAATTGACTAATGTTCAAGAGGTTATGTTTTAAACCATCAACTAACAAAACATCTTCAATAAAAAAGTTGGATTTGTTACCTATGGTTCCTTTGCTAATGATTTTACCCTTGTTGTTGTCTCCGAAGGTGACATAGCCTTCGTCTATGCTAGTAAGCTTAGAGAATTGAGATGGATCTCCGGTCATATGCCTTGAGCATCCACTATCAAGGTACCATCTCTTCCTCCTAGCTTGTGGTGATATATGTTTCTATAAAAAAGGATGATTTTTAGATACCCATTTAATCTTGGGTGTCTCAAAAACCGATCTAATTTGTTTATCATGTTGTATGAAGTTCTTTATAGTTCTTTTTGGAACCTAAATCAATTTGTTTGTACTAACTTTCTTGAATGGACAATGATAAGTTCTATGTCCATGTTTGCAACAAAAGTTGCATTTGTTTTGGTGCGAAACATGCAAGATAGGGCCATTAATGAAAGTGGTTGGATTTTGGTGAAGACTTCTCACAAATCCGATTCTACTTCTTTTAAGAACGTGACCCTTATTTGTAAGGATCATATTCAAAGACTTGCTACCAACCTCGAATTTCTTCAAGGTATCCTTGAGTAGCAAGTTCTCCTTTTAGAGAATTTCTAAATTATGGCATTTCATACATGGAGCTAAACTATTATTATGTTTAATTTTTAATTTATCAAAATTACTAACAAGACTATCATGTTTCTTTTTTAATAATTTATATTTTTTACTAATTATTTTGCATTCATTAAATAAATCATGGAAAGCATTTAATAATTCATCAAAAGATAAATCTGTATCAATTAAATTTGATACCTCCTCTCCAATGGCCATAAGTGTCTAATGAGCAACTTGCTCGGTGTTGGACTCCTCTTCTTCGGATGTGCTCAAGTCATCTCACGTTGCTTTGAGCGCCTTCTTTTTTGTTGTTCTCTTCTTGGCTTGGCGACAATCACTTTTATAGTGTCCCGGCTTTTTGTATTCGTAGCAAATAACTTGGTCCTTTTTGGGTTTAAATTTATTTTTAATATCATTTTTAAATTTATTTCTTTTAATAATTTTTTTAAATTTTCTTGTTAGAAGTGTCAAGTCACTATCAAAGTCCTCATCACTTGAGTTTTCTCTCAAGTAGTCTTCTTGAGTTCTAAGTGCCATATCATTCCTGTTCTTTGGAAGGGTGTCCTCATGCTCTTCATGAGCTTTGCAAGTCATTTCATAGGTCATTAATGACCCGATTAATTCTTCAAGAGGGAAGTTGTTTGAATCTTTAGCCACTTGAATAGCAGTGACTTTAGGATCCCAACTCTTTCGAAAGGATCTTAGAATTTTGTTAACGAGCTCGAAATCCGAAAATCTTTTACCGAGTCCTTTTAGAGCATTGACGACATCCGTAAAACGGGTGTACATGTCATCTATTGTCTCACTCGGTTCATATGAAAAAGTTCATAAGAATGTACTAAAAGATTGATTTTTTACTCTTTCACTCTACTCGTGCCTTCGTGAGTCACTTCGAGTGTATGCCAAATATCAAATGTTATTTCATAAATCAAACTACGATTGAACTTGTTTTTATCAAGTGCATAAAATAAGGCATTCATAGCATTTGCACTTAGAGAGAAAGTCTCCTTCTTCAATTCATTCCAATCGATCATTGGAAGGGAAAACTTTGAAAATCCATTTTCAATAATATTCCAAAGTTCAAAATCCATGGAAATAAGGAAGATACTCTTTCGGGTCTTCCAATAGGTGTAGTCCATCCCATTGAACATAGGTGGATGTGTAATAGAGTGACCCTCTTGGTTTTTGGCATATGCCATCTCTCTTGGGTTTTAATCTAACTTAGAGTGAACTCGCTCTGATACCAATTGTTAGGATTAAGAGCACTAAGAGGGGTGAATTAGTGCAGCGAAAAACTTTCGTCAGTTAAAAAGACTTTCATACGAAAACCATTTCGGAAACAACTTTAACTTGAGAGCAAACGGAAGTATAGATTATGTAAAGCAATGAAGGCAGTTTGTAGTTAAGATAAAGAGCAGAATGTAAATGTAAACTGAGATTTAGAGTGGTTCGATCAATCTTGACCTACATCCACTTTTGGCTTCCTCCTTCGACAAGGTCACCGACATCCACTAGAGGCCTTCCTTCAATAGGCGAAGGCCAACAACCCTTTTACAGCTTTTCTCCTTCTGACGGGCTTAGGAGACAACCTTTATAGATTTTCACACCTCTCTTGAATGATCAACACTTAGAAAGAAAGAGGGAGAAGAACTTCTAGCCTTTTACAACACTTTTAAGCTCTCAAATACTCAAAATAAAAGCAAACTTTTGGTTTTCCTTTCATATAGAAAGGGTGAGGTTTATATAGGCCCCAATCAGTTTGAATTCGAAGCTCAAAAGTGTTCATTCCCGGATTTTCGGGGTCCTGACGGTACCACCGCCATAATTGGGTGGTACTACTACCAGTCAACTATCACTGAGCGGTACTGTACCAGTCTATGCGGTACTACCGCCTGATGTCGCTCAGAGACCGAGCTCAGGCGCCACCACCACCTGATAAGGGCGGTACCACTGCTGGCAGTAATAACTGTCGACGGTACCACCACTTGACAAGGGCGGTACTACTGCCTAGAATTCCTGGGAGACCAAGTCGCTTGGGCGGTGCCATCGCTAGTCATGAATTATGGGTCCGAATGGGCTAATCCATTCATCCTAATTTTGGTCTGCCAAGGGCCCAATTGGCCCCAGATTAAGTTAATGGGATCACCTCTCAATCCTAACTTAATCTACATGCTAACTATGACAATTAAGACATCAATACTACATATCATGTTTTGGTATGTCAATCGCTTCTTCCAACGAGCTTCCGGTGAACTTCCGGCGAACATCCGATGAACCCTTGGCGATGCTCTGGTGGACTCTCGGTAAACTACTGGATTTACGACGATCCTCTTGGCGAGTTCCGACGAGCTTCTTTGGCAAGCTCTTGGACTTCTCGGATTATTATCGTAGAACCTCCGATGATCGTCTGGACTTCCGACGAACTCTCGAACCCCCAACATGATCTTTGTCTTGACTCCGGCTCAACACCTGCTACATGTCTTACTGCCATTGTAGTCAATCTTGTACACTTATCTCAACATACGGATTAGATAACTAAATGACAATTGACTTCATCATCAAAATCCGAGATTCAATATGCTTCGGGCCATGGGTTCGAGAATCGAGCTAAGAAGAGCATAAATTATGCCAAGGAAATTGGAGTTGTGGAGGTCAACTGGCCGATTGGGCAATAGGCCACAAGAGAGGACGATGTACTGAAGAATCGGATGAGGCGTCGATGAACCAGTGACATGTTAGACAACATTTGATTAGCTTTGTAATAATTGTCTAAATCGAAGTAGGTTTTAGGTGTAATTGGGTTAGAATTCGGCCAACTAAATTAGGAGTCAATTGGGCCCAAATATGAGTTGTGTTGGGCCAAGTGAAAGGCCCAAATAGTGACCCAACAGATGGAACCATCGATGGCTCAATCTATGAGACTATGTCAAGTGGTGGTACCGCCAATCTGGGTGGTGGTACAACCCAAACTTAGTCTTCGAAACTGTTAGGTGGTGGTACTTCTTAGACACAGTCTCCCAAGCGGTGGTACAACTAAATTGGATGGTGGTACCGCCCAGTATTAGTGTTGTAAGCGATGGTACCACCCAGCACTAGCGGTGGTACTGCCAGTACCTAGAAGACCTGGGATGAGATAAGTTTTGGCTCCAAGTTTGAATCCATTTAGAGCCTATAAATACCCCTATCATCCCACGTTAACATACACAAGCAAGGATAACTTAAAAGTGAAAAAACGCAATAAAAATCACTTAAAAAATCCCCTCCTCTAGCTCTAAGTTTAGAATTCTATTTAGGGAGGAGTGAGTGCTTATAAAAGGTTGTCTCCTAAACCTGTGGAAAGGAGAAGAGTGGTGTAAAAGGGTAGTTGATCTTCGCACATTGAAAGAAGATCATTAGTAGATGTTAGTAGCCTCGACAGAAGAGGAATCGAGAGTGGATGTAGGTTACGATGACCAAACCACTATAAAAACTCGATTTGCATTTCTATTTGTGCAATTTACCTTTATTGTAAACTGCCTTACTTACTTTACTTTCTCATTACACTCTTCCATACACTTTCAAGTCAAGCACATTTCTGATATGATTTTTTATTGAAACAAAGATTTTTTGAACCGATATAAGTTTTATCTGCTGCACTAATTCAACCCCCTCTTAATGCCGACTAGATCCTAACAGTAAGGAGTTCAAGGTCATCATCATTTGAGCTTTTGCTTGGGTGGTCTTCTTGTTAGGATCAAGAGCACTAAGAGGGGGGGGGGGACGAAGGTTAAAAAGACTTTTGTATGAAAACCATTTCAGAAAGAACATTAACATGAGAGCAAACAGAAGTATAGATGATGTAAAGCAATGGGGGTAGTTTGCAGTTAAGATAAAATAGTAGAATGTAAATGCAAACCGAGATTTAGAGTGGCTCGGTCAATCTTGACCTACATCCAGTTTTGGCTTCCTCCTCTGACGAGGTCACCGACGTCCACTAGAAGCCTTCTTTCAATAGGCGAATGCCAACCACCCTTTTATAGCTTTTCTCCTTTTGACCGGCTTAGGAGACAACTCTTACAAGTTTTCACCTCCTAATCCTAACTTAATCTTCATGCTAACTACTGTTGAATCTCGGATTTTCATGATTAAGTCAATTGATGGATTAATCTAATCCATATTATTGAGTTAAGTGTGTAGGATTAACTACGATAGCTTGAAGACATAAAGCAAGTTTATCAGAGTCAAGTTTGATGGGTGTTCGAGAATCCACCGAAAGTCTGAAGAATCGTCGGAAGTGCTGCTGGAACCAACCGAGAAAGAATTGGGGACATGCCGAAGTTTTCGGAAGTTTGCCAAAAAGATCGTCAGAGGTTCGCGGAGATCACCGAGAAGGTTTGGATACTTGCCAAAGACTCGTTGAACTCACCACAAGACCGAGAGCTTAGTGGGAGTCCGCCAGAAGAAATCCGAGGGTGTATCGGAAGTCCGCCGGAAGTTCGTCGGAAAGCTCGCCGAAAGGAAACTCAACATTGCCGGTTAAAAATTTGCTTAGGGCTATGTCTTAATTTCATAGTTTGCATATAATTTGGGTTAGGATTAAGGGTTAATCCTATAACCCGGTTAGGGGCCAATTGGGCCCGAGTTTGGACTGGTTTGGACCAAGTTTAGAGCCCAACCAGTGAGTTAGAATAGTCTAAGCAGTGACACCGCCCAGAACCCGAGAGGTCCGGCGGTGGCACCACTAGTATACTATTAGTGTCAGACACTGATAGGCGGTGGCACCACCAACACTGGGAAACCCAAAAGTAATTCAAATTTGGAGCTCAAATTTGAATCATCTTGGGGCCTATAAATACCTCTCAATTCTCAGTAGAGATGACACCTTTTTCAGAAGTTAGAAAGTGAGAAAAAGCTCTAGCAAAGTCTTGTTTTCAATAGCTTAAGTGTTCACCTCCCTCTTTCTCTTTGAAAAAATTTGTATGAGTGTGAACCACTTGTAAGAAGGTTGTAAGAGGGGTATTTGGTCCTTCTCTTTCAAAATGATTTGCTAGTAGAAGTTGTGAGCCTTATCGAAGAAGTCTTCGAAAGTGGATATAGGTCATTTGACCGAACCACTATATATTGTGGTGTTCCTTGAATGTGTGAGTATTTAATTTTCTAAACCATTTCTCTACTTAGCTGCAAATCATTCAGTTTTTATCTCCCTACTCTTGACTACCTTTAATCGAGCTATTTTAGCCAAGTCATCCTTCGTCGAATCGAAATCTCTACACATTTACGAAATCGATTTCAAACTTACGAGTTTTAATCCACTACACTAATTCACCCCCCCCTCCCCTCTTAGTGCCGCTTTGATCCTAACAATTAGTATCAGAGCAAGGCTCACTCTCATATTTGGTTTAATACCAAAAAGAGATGACTTACTCCAGAATGCAAGAGGGTCACTCTATTATATGTCCGCCTATGTTTAATGGGTCGAATTACATGTATTGGAAGCCTCATATGAGGATCTTCCTTATTTCCATGGATTTTGAGCTTTGGAATATTATCAAAAATAGATTTCAAAAATCTTCTCTTCCGATGAGCGAATGGGATGAATCGGAGAAGAAGATTTTTGCTTTAAACATAAAGGCTATGAATGCCTTGTTTTTTGCCCTTGACAAAAATGAATTTAATCGCATTTCGATTTGTGGTTCAACTTTTGATATTTGGAGAACTCTTGAGGTCACTCATAAAGGCACTAGCCGAGTGAAAGAGTCCAAAATCAACATTCTTGTGCATTCTTACGAACTTTTCCAGATGAAACCAAGTGAGTCCATCGGAGACATGTACACCCGTTTCACGGATGTCATCAATAGACTCAAAGCTCTTGGTAAAGGTTTTTCTAACTTTGAACTAGTAACTAAAATTTTAAGATCCCTTCCAAAGAGTTGGGATCCAAAATTTACGGCTATTCAAGAGGCCAAGGACCTTAAAACATTTCCTCTCGAAGAACTTGTTGGGTCTCTAATGACCTACAAAATGATGTGTCAAGCTCATGAAGAGCTCGAGAACTCCTTTCCAAAGAACAGGAGGGATATGGCACTTAGAACATAAGAAGACCACTTGAAAGGTACATCAAGTGATGAGGACAGTGATGATGACATTGCACTTTTAACTCAAAAATTTAAAAAAATTATAAGAAAGAACAAATTTAAAAATGACACCAAAAACAAACTTAAACATAAAAATGACCAAGTAATATGCTACGAATGCAAGAAGCTGGGGCACTTCAAAAATAAATGCCCCCAAGCCAAGAAGAAGCAACTGAAGAAGAAGAAAGCTAGCAACAAAGAGGACGACTTGGGACGACTCAAGTGATTCCGAGAATGAAGAAGCTAGCAACAAAGAGGAGGCAAACTTCGCGCTAATGGCTTTAGGAGGAGAGGTATATGATTTATTTAATAAAGATTTATCTTTCGATGAACTTTCTATCGCTTTTCAGGAATTATTTAATGAGTGTAGAACTATTAGTAAGAAGTTTAATATATTAAAGAAAGAGCATGCCTTACTACAAAATAAGCTTGATAGTCTTCAAACCCCTCCATGCTCTAAGTGTGAACACTTAGAAGCAATAAAAAATGAGAATTTGCTACTTAAGGAGACCTTAAACCAATTTAAGGTCGGTAGCAAAGGCTTGGACAAGATTCTTATAAATAAGGGTCACGTCACAAATAGAAGTGGAATTGGTTTTGTGAGAGAATCTCACCAAAATCCTACCACCTTCATTAAAGAGACCCACATTACATGTTTCACCTCATTTGAAATGCAACTTTTGTTGTAAATCCGGACATTATGTTTACAAATGTCCATTTAAGAAAATTAGTCCATATAAGTTGATATGGGTTCCTAAAAGAACTATAAATAATTCAATGATGAATGACAAAATTAGTAGATCAATTTTTGAGGTACCTAAAATCAAATGGGTACCTAAAAATCATCCTCTTTTGTAGACAAACCACAAGCTAGGAGCAAGAGATGGTATCTTGATAGTAGATGCTCAAGGCACATGATTGGAGATTCATCTCATTTCTCCATGCTCACTAGCAAAGAAGAAGGGTATGTCACATTCGGAGACAACAACAAAGGTAAAATCATTGGCAAGGGAACCATATGTAACAAATCAAGTTTTTCAATTGATGATGTGTTGTTAGTTGATGGATTAAAACATAATCTCTTAAGCATTAGTCAATTATGCGATAAAGGTTACATCGTTAGATTTGAATCTAATGTGTGCATTATTGAAAAACTAAACAATAACATATCAATGATTGCCTAAAAACAAAATAATGTCTATACCATCAACCTTGATGAACTTAGTAATGAAATGTGCTTTTCCGCTTTAAATGATGATGCTTGGCTTTGGCATAAAAGATTAAGCCATGCAAGTATGAAACTGATATCTAAGATTTCATCTAGAGAGTTAGTACGAGGGATTCCCAATATAAAGTTTGGTAAGGACAAAGTGTGTGATGCTTGTCAACTAGGAAAACAAATAAAAACTAGTTTCAAACCAAAAAATTAAATTAGCACCACTAGACTATTACAATCGATCCATTTGGACTTTTTTGGACCAATTGACACAACGAGTCTAGGAGGAAGCAAATATGCCTTCGTAATTGTAGATGACTATAGTAGATACACTTGGACTTATTTCTTGGCTCACAAAAGTGATTGTTTCAAATGTTTCTCTTGTAAACTTACTCAAAATGAAAAAGGCTTCATGATTTCATCAATTTGGAGTGATCACGGTGGCAAATTTCAAAACCGTGACTTCTAAAGTTTTTGTGAATCCAATGGATATAACCACAACTTCTCCACTCCGAGAAATCCTCAACAAAATGGGGTAGTTAAAAGAAAAAATATAAATTTATAAGAAATGATAAGAAACATATTAAATGAATATAGTCTACCTAAGTATTTTTGGACCAAAACTATTAATACGGCATAATAAGACCATCTCTATCAAAAACTCCCTATGAATTATGGAATAACAAAAAACCAAATGTTTCTTATTTAAAAGTTTTCAGTTGCAAATGCTTTATTTTGAAAGAAAAAGATGCCTTAGAAAAATTTGATGCAAATCCGATGAAGGCATCTTTCTTAGTTACTCTTCCATTTCTAAGACTTTTCATGTTTTTAACAAAAGAACCTTAGTTATAGAAGAGTCTATTCATGTAGTTTTTAATGAAATTTCTGAGTTAAAGAAAAATAATTTTGATGATGATCATGGTTTTGATAATTTGAAATTAAATAAACCCTCTCCTCAAAATAGCAACTTGGATGCATCTTCTTCCGAAATTTCCTTACCCAAGGAATAGAAGTATATAGATGCTCATCCAAATGAGCTAATTATAGGATATACATCAAAAGGGGTTCAAACTCATTCTTCCTTCAAGAATTTTTATGCTAACACTGCCTTCCTTTCTCAAATTGAACCTAAATGCATTAACGAAACCTTGAAAGATGATTTATGAGTTATTGCAATGCAAGAGGAATTAAAACAATTTGAGAGGAATGAGATATGGAAACTTGTTCCTAGACCTAATAACCATTTAGTCATTGGTACTGAATGGATCTTTAGAAACAAGCAAGATGAATGCAGTATTGTGGTTAGAAACAAGGCTAGACTAGTGGCCAAATGTTTCAACCAAGAAGAAGGTATCAACTACGAAGAGACCTTCGCTCTTGTGGCAAGATTATAAGCCATTAGGATGCTCCTTGCCTATGCTAGTAGTAATAATTTTAAACTATTTCAAATAGATGTCAAAAGTGCTTTCTTGAATAGTTTTATTTATGAAGAAGTGTATGTTGAACAACCTCCAGGATTTGAAAATTCTCTTCTTCTAAATCATGTATTTATATTGACTAAGGCTCTCTATGGCTTAAAACAAGCTCCTAGAGCTTGGTATGAAATGCTTAGTTCCTTTCTTATTTTAAATAATTTTACAAAAGGCATGGTTGATACTACATTGTTTATCAAATATTTTAAAAATAATTTTTTTATTGTTCAAATTTATATTGACAATATTATTTTTGGTTCTACGGATGAATCACTATGTGAATCATTTGCCAAGTGTATGAGTCATGAATTTGAAATGAGCCTAATGAGAGAATTAACCTTCTTTTTAAGATTGCAAATTAAATAACTTAGTAATGGTATATTTCTTAATCAATCTAAATATATATTAGAATTGTTAAAACGATTTAATATGGATGGTTCAAAAGCTATAAACACTCCTATGAGTACTTCCACTAAGTTAGACATAGATGAAAGTGGTGAAAGCTTTGATCAAAAAACATATAGGGGAATGATTGGTAGTTTACTTTATCTCACCGCAACTAGACCGGATATCATGTTTAGTGTAGGACTTTGTGCTAGGTTTCAAGCTAATCCTAAATTGTCTCATCTTAAAAGTGTTAAAAGAATCCTTAGATATCTTAAAGGAACTCCTAATTTAGAATTATGGTATCCAAAATCCGATAATTTTGATTTAATAGCTTATGCAGATGCCGATTTTGATGGATGTAGGATTGATAGAAAATGCACATCTGGAACATGTCAATTTTTAGGACATGCACTTGTTTCTTGGACTTCCAAGAAACAAAATTCAGTTGCACTATCTATGATGGAAGCTGAATACATAGCTACAAGTGCATGCTATGTACAAGTTGTTTGGATGAAAAATACGTTGGAAGACTATAAAATTTACTTAAATAACATTCTCATAAAATGTGATAATACAAGTGCTATTTGTCTAACCAAAAATCCAATTCAACACTCTAGAACTAAGCATATTGACATTAGGCATCACTTTATATGAGATCATGTCAATAATAATAATGTCATTCTAGAATTTATTGATATAAAGCATCAATTAGCAGACATTTTCACAAAAGCCTTAAATGAAGATTAATTTGACTTTATTAGAAGGGAATTAGGCATATTGAATTATCCTTTTGAATGAGCTTGATTGTATATATTTTTTGAAAAGTTTTCATCCTCTTTTCGGTTTTCATGGATTTGACTTCTTTCTTTTCGATTTTGACTGATATCTTAAAGAGTGATCCAAGACACTATCCTATCTTAAATCAAACACATTAAAACTTTTGAAAAAAAAAATATTTTTTAGCATGCCAGCAGTGGTACCGCCAGAACCGATGGTAGCACCGCTTAGGCACTCGGTACCCAGGCGGTGGCACCGCTCAATTGGCGATGGCATCGCCCGAGAACCCCCTTGTAAAGAGAGGGTTCTTCTTAAAGCCTCCCTAGTATTCTCACAAAGCCCTCTAAACCTCTCTCAACCTTATTCTAAGTCTCTAGAAGCCTAAGAGAGGGTTCTTCTTAGATCAAGCTCTCTACCTCCTAAGAAAACTTATATAAGGTAAGATCTAAAATTTTTTTTTCTTCTTCCTATCATTATTTGGCCTATTCTTTAAAGTTCTCTCTTAATCTATCATCATGATTAGATATGGCTTCTAAGATATCATCAAAAACCAAAGGGAAAAGGGTGGAAGGAGATTCCTATGACCAAATCCTCTTTAGATATAATGAAGTAGCCCTTTGGTATCCAAATTTCGAAATAAGAACAATACATATGGGCAAACATGTTGATCTAGATGAACTTGGAAACCTAGAACCCATTAGATGGTTTGTAAATTTAGATATCTTATCTATCCTACAAATCAATGAACCGATTTACCCTAGGTTGGTTAGGTTATTTTATGCCAACTTAAGTGCGGACAATGATAATTTAACTACCTACCTCTTAGGAACACAAATTCGAATCTTTGATAGCACTATATGTGAGTTAATCGGAATTGCCGAAAAGGATTGGGGTTGTTATTTTAGAAGTAAATGGGATATCAATGCAATCGGAGCAACTTACTTCGAAGCCTTAGAAACTGTTTTTGCAAATCTGAACTTAGGCATAATTCCCAAAAGTTGTGAGCACTTATTACCCTTTAACTCTAAATTTCTTCATCAAATCATGATAAGGATCCTACTTCCTAAACAATTTCATAATGATGAGATTAGTCAAATAGAGTTAAGTACTATGTATTAGATTATGACCAGCCAAAATAATTGTTTTGGATACTTATGTTAGGATCAGAGCGGCACTAAGAGGGGGGGGGGGGTGAATTAGTGCAGCGGATTAAAACTTATAAGTTTGAAAACGAATTCGTAAATGCGAAGAGATTTCGATTCGACAGTAACTTGAGTAAAGTGAGAAGATGAAAATGAAAGCTTGCTGTAGTGTAAATAACAATTTTAGAAAGGTAAGTACTCATACATTCAAGGAACACACCAATTTAAAGTGGTTCGGTCAAATGATCTACATCCACTTGCGAAGCCTTCTTTGATGAGGCTCCCAACTTCCACTAGCAAATCACTTTGAAGGGGAAGGACAAATACCCCTCTTACAACCTTTCACAAGTGGTTCACACTCTTATAAATTTTCAATGAAAAGGAAGGAGGTGAACACTTAAGCAATTGAAAACAAGGCTTGCTAAAGACTTTGCTAAGGCTTTTATTTCAATCTATTGCTTCTCAAAAAGTTATGTTATCTGCTGAGAATTGAGGGGTATTTATAGACCCCAAGATGATTTAAATTTGAGCTCCAAATTTGAATTTTCTTGGATTCCCGAAGCTGGCGATGCCACCGCCTTTCAATGTCATATTGACCATTTACTTGCGATGCCACCGCCTGACCATTCGGGTGCTGAGCAGTGCCACCGCCCAGTCCAGCGGTACCATTGCCCGATCCTTCGGGTTCTAGGCAGTGCCACTGCTCGATCCTTCGGGTTCTGGGTGGTGCCACCACCCATTCCGATGGTTCCACCGCCTAGTCCTTCGAGTTCTGGGCGGTGCCACTGCCCGGTCTGGCGGTTCCACCACCCAACCTTATAGGTCACTGGATGGGCTTCAAATCTAGCCTAAACCAGGTCATATTCAGGTCTAGTTGGCCCCTAACTAGGATATAGGATTATCTCTTAATCTTAACCCTAATTACATGTAAACTACGCAACTGAAAACATAGTCCTAAGGAAGTTTTTAACCGACAAACGTCGAGTATCCTTCCAGCGATCTTCCGACGGACTTCCGATACACCCTCGGATTTCTTCCGGTGGACTCCCAACAGGCTCCTGATCTTGTGGTGAGTTCAGCGAGTAGCCGAGCCTTCTCAGTGATCTCCGTGAACTTCCGACAATCTCTTCGGCGGACTTCCGAAAACTTCGACAAGTCCCCGTTTTCTTCTAGGTTGGTTCTGGTAGCATCTCCGATGAATCTTTGGACTCTCGAACACCCATCGAACTTGACTTCGGTAGACTTGCTTTATATTTTCAGGCTATCGTAGTTAATCCTACACACTTAACTCAATAATATGGATTAGATTAATTAACCCATCAATTGATTTCATCATCAAAATATGAGATTCAACAATCTCTCCCTTTTTTATGATGACAATCAATTGATGACGGAGTTAAACATAACTCCCCCTATCTATATGTCATATTATGAGAAGATAAAAACACTTGAATTCAATCTCTTTGAATTCAAGCCTAAGCCGATAAGTTCTATCCGTTGAACTTATCGTTATTCTTAATATGTATGAGCAAATACGAAACTTCGTATTTCTCATAATTTCAAGCTATGAAGATTATTTTCAAGTCGAATGATAAAAGATAATTATCATTTCAACAAGAGATATGAACTTTCAACATGAATTTCATGATATAAATGTAAGGCATAATCAAGTAATCTAAAAACTTACAATATTCTCAAGGAGTTTTGTGATGTATTTAGGACATTTACACAGGCTCTTGCAATTCAGATAAGTCATGCTATCGATGCATATAATTCATATAAGACCTTTGCAATACATAAGCTTTTACAATTTATATAAGTCATGTTTTCACATTGGCATACAATTCATCAATCTTTTACTCATTCTTCTCGCATTAATACAGGCTCTTGCAATTGATATAAGTCATGCTATCGATGCATATAAGACATTTGCATTAACATAAGCTTTTGTAAGTCATATAAATCATGATATCACATTGGCATACAGTTCATCAATCTTTTACTCATTCTTCTCCCCCTTTGTCATCAACAAAAAGAGATGAGACTTTTAAGTATACAATTTGTGATTGAAAATTCACCATGAAGATTGATCATTCGGCATTCATAAGATTATACAAAATTCAGCTTATTAAACAGAATCCAAAATTCATCTTAGTAGAAAGAAAGAAGATGGCAAAAGAATCCAAAATTCATCTAAAATTCAGCTTAGTAGAAAGAAAGAAGATGACAAAACTTTAACTTAGCATTAAGAGTAATCATACAAGGATCGCATGTCAAGATAATAGAATAAGAAGGCATATCGATTAATCCTTAGGAGGAAATCCATAGTTCTTATACATGACATCTATTTTTTGATTCATTTATTGTAGTTCCTTTAAAATTTCAATTTGCCGAATTTGAATTTGCTCTTGCTGTGATTTGAGTTATTCTTGTTGTGATTTAATCTCATGTAATTCTGCCATAATGAGTTCTTCAGAAGATGAACCAGGAGCTGAAGGTGCTGCACCAAAGGGATTAGGAGGAGGAGATTCATTTCCCCTAAAAATTGATGTTTCGGGGTGTTCTACAAGTGAGAGAATTAGATCAATCCTTCTAGGTTACCTAACCCATATACCATTGCTGAATGTGCACCTTAGTCTTTTTAGTAGATTTCTATTGATGGTGTTAAATCGATCAACTTGAATTATTTCTTCATCAGGCGAGACACAAATATCATGGGCAAGTATTAATCGAGTGATTAACCCCCCATATGGTAACATAGTGTCTTTAGCTATTATATCCTGCATGTCTTGCCAGATTAAGTATAAAAAATAATTATGTTGTCCCGTCATAATCCAATACATAGTGCTTAGATCTATTTCACTCATTTCATGAAGATGAAATTGGTTGGGAAGTAGTATACTAGTCATGATGTGATGAAGAATTTTAGAGTTAAAGGGCAGTAAGTGCTCACAACTTTTGGGTATCATGCATAGGTTCGGATTTTCAAAATTAGTTTCTAAGGCTTCGGAGTAAGTTGCTCCGATTACATTGACATCTCATTTATTTCTAAAGTAACAACCCTTATCCTTTTCAGTAATTCCAATTAGTTCACAAATAGTACCGTCAAAGATTTAAATTTGTTTTCCTAAAAGGTAGGTACTTAGGCTATCGTTATCCATACATAAGTTTGCATAAAATAGCCTAACTAACCTAGGATAAATTGGTTCATTGATTTGTAGGAGAGGTAAGGCATCTAAATATGCAAACCATCTAATGGGTTCTAGGATTCCAAGTTCATCTAGATCAACATGTTTGCCCTTATGTATAGTTCTTGTTTCAAAATTTGAAAATCTAAAAGCTAGTTCATTAGATCTAAAAAGGTTTTGGTCATATGAATCTCCTTTCACCCTCTTCCCTTTTATTCTTGTTGATCTCTTAGGGCCATTATCTAAACAAGATGATAGATCAAGAATATGAAAGTGTGAAGAGTAGGCAAAATAATGAGAAGAGGAAGGAAAGATTTCAGATTTTACCTTATGGAGAATTCCTTGGAAGATAGAGAGCTTGAACCAACAAGAATCGCTCTCTTAGGCTTCTAAAGGTTAGAATGAGAGTTAGAGAGGTTTAGAGAGTATTGTGGGAGTTCTAGGGAGAGTTCTCACAGGTTGGGGGCGGTTCCACCGCCAGCCCTAACCCCTTCTCTTATAAGGGAGTTCTTGGGCAGTGCCACCGCCAATCCGAGCGGTGCCACTACCTGACGACTAAGCGCTCAAGCGGTGCTACTGTCGGTTCTGGCGATGCCACCACTAGTGTGCCAAAGAAGAGAAAGAAAAAATTTCTTTCCTCCCCCTTTTTGTTTTTAGAGGTGTTTAGTTCAAGATAAGATAGGATCTTAGATTGCGCTTTAAGATGTCATTTGGAATCGAAAGAGAAGGAAGAAATCAAATCCACAAAAAAATGGAAAGAGGATGAAAAACTCTTCGGAAAATACATTCAATCAAGCTTATTCTCAGGAACAATTTAACATGCCTAGTTCCCTTCTAATGAAGTCAAATTGGTCTTCATCTAAGGCTTTTATAAAAATGTCTGCTAATTGATGCTTTGTATCAATAAACTCTAGAATAATATTATTGTTAAAGACATGATTGCATATGAAATGATGCCTAATGTCGATATGCTTAGTTCTAGAGTGTTGAATTGGATTTTTGGTAAGACAAATGACACTTATATTATCACATTTTATGGGTATGTTTTTCAAGTAAATTTCATAGTCTTCCAATGTATTATTCATCTAAACAACTTATGCACAGTAATGTATTCAGCTTCCGCCATAGATAGTGCAACTGAATTTTGTTTCTTGGAAGTCCAAGAAATAAGTGCATGTCCTAGAAATTGGCATGTTCCGGATGTACTTTTTCTATCTATCATGCATCCGTCAAAATCGGCATCCGCATAAGCTATTAAATCGAATTTATCAGATTTCGGATACCACAATCCTAAATTGGGATTAGAGTGAAACCTAGCGCAAAGTCCTACATTAAACATGATATCCGGTCTAGTCGCGGTGAGGTAAAGTAGACTACTTATCATTCTCCTAAATTTATGTTATCTCTTAAATTTTAAAAATAATTTTGACGATTTTACATTTTGAAACTATGCATGATGAGTTGAAGTAATAATGGTTTGAATGCACGAATCGGTAATCTTTTTGTCACACAAATCATGATTCCTTCACTTGATAGTCTAATTTTTTATAATTCATGATGAATTGAAACATTATGTATGAATCAAGTTCTCGTGTGAATCTATCTACCTTGCCTTCATTGAATTTTATGAAAAGTGATTTTGATGATGATTTTTGATCTATTTTCATATGACTCATTTTACTAATGAGATGATATATCCAACTAAATCATTTATCGTATTTATGACTTGTGATATATTCAACATAAAACATCTTTCTTGATACATGCATGATTCACTCTTTTAAGAAAATATTTATCAAATCATGATAAGTTGAGATTTTCTTTATATGAATCAAGATTTTTTATTGTTCTCCTATGATTTTACTTACTATATATTAAAAAGAAGCATTATTGAAATCATGATATTGAATTCTCGGAATCAAAACTTGATATTTTCCTTATGTGAATCAAAATCCTCACTTTTTATTCTCGAATGATTTCTTATATTTTATTAAAGAGAATATTTATCAAAATAAATCATATGTTTTAGAATTCACATAATCTTATCTTTCATGATATGATTTTTTTTATATAATTTCTTGTATTCATGAAGTGTATATCTCATCACCCAATTAATTTTTCTTGATATTCTTCATGTGATGAAATTATGCATAAAATACTCATGATATTATGTTGATGTATACAAATAAGGAGTTATGATCATGCATGGTAGGTTGTAATATAATTTGGCATTTTGATACCATCATGATTTGAAATATCTATGATTTGGAATGATGCATACAATACTAATGATTTTTTGATGAAATAATATGAAAGTTAACAACTATCATTTTCTGAAGTGATACCTTATTTCAGTATGCTATATTGGAATAAGATTGATACTTTATCTTTGTCATGATTTAGAAATTGATGTAAAGGGAAAATAATTACAACATTGTATCCTTCCTTTCTTTTTTACAATAAAAAAGGGGGAGAAAGTATTGCTAACTTACACATTTCAAAGAGAAAAACTTGCTATGAAGTAAAATTGCTAGCTTGCATTTCTCAAAAGAGAAAAAAGAACTTGCTATCTTGAACATCACCAAGAATTGCTAGCTTGCGATATCAAGAGAAGCAAAAGCACTATCTTGCCTATCTTAAGAAGCAAAACTTGCAAACTTGCATATCTCAGAAAAGAAGCTAAATTTATAAACTTGCACAACTCAAAATTGTTGCTATTTTGCATGTTGTAAAATGATGTAAAATTTTACTAGCTTACACTTTGCAAAGAAAGCAAAAATTACTAGCTTGAACATTGCAAAGGAAGCAAAAAATTACTAGCTTGTACTTCTCAAAAGAGAAGAAAGAACTCATTAGTTTGCATGTCCTAAAGTGATGGGAAATTTGCTAAATTGCTAAGCTTATACATCTTAAACATTGATAGTTGCACTTCTCCTTTTTGTTGATGACAAAGGGGGAGAAGGCATGTTAATGATCATGCATGATATGATATAATTATGAATGATGATTTAGAATCATGCAATGATGATTTTATATTTTGAAAATATACATGATGATTTGGTATTATGCATGCAATAGTTCAACTTATGATAATGATGCATGCAATGATGAAGTATTCAAGATTAAATTTGCTTTGACTTAAATTCAATTTGAATTTAAGCTTCATATCAATTATGACATATTGATAGGGGGAGTTTAGTTTAAACTCCATTATCAATTGGTTGTCATCATCAAAAAGTGAGAGATTGTTGAATCTCGGATTTTGATGATGAAATCAATTGATGTGTTTGTGATCTAATCTATGTTTTGAGTGACGTAGGACTAGATTCAATTAGGAAAGACAATTAAAGCAAGAAGAATCAATGTTGGGCCAGAGTCGAAGATGTTAGAAGATTGGACGTCGAGTTAGAGGATCGATCGACGTGTCGGTAGAAGGCTTCGTGCCATTAGTTCGAGCATCAGGCCTAGAAGAGCGGATATTACACCAAGAAAACCAGAGTTACGAAGGTCAACATGTCGATTGGGCAAACGACCGCAAAAGAGGATGATGCGCCGAAGAATTAGACGAAGCGTCGATGAACCAATGACATGTCGGACAATATGTGGTTAATGCTTTGTAATAATTATCTATATTTAAATAGTTTTAGTTCTAACTGAGTTGATTTAGAATGTAATTAGGCCAACTCAATTATGGGCCAACTGGGCTTGAATTGGGGTTATTTTGGGCCAAGAGAAAGGCTCATTTAGTAACCCAAAAGTTGGGTTAAGCGGTAGCACCACCAAAGGCTCAGTTTTCGAGACATAGTCTCCAAGACTATGTCAGGCAGTAGTACCACCAAACTAGATGGTGCTAGCGCCCAGACGCAATCTCCCAAGTGGTGGTACCACTAGACTGGGCAGTGGTACCGCCCAGTGTTAGTGCTACAGGCAATGGTACCACCCAACACAGGCGATGGTACCATTAGGACCCGGGAAACCTCGGATGAAACCTTTATTGGCTCCAATTTTGAGCTATTTAGGGTCTATAAATACCCAACTATTCTTGCATGGAGTAGTAAGAATTGAGTATGAAATTGAGTTGAAAAAAGGGGAAAGAATACTTAAAGTTCATCTTCCTAATACTTAAAAGTTTGTCTAAAGAGAGAAGTGAGGTCTAAGAAAGAGAGACTTGTAAGGGTTATCTCCTAAACCTGTGAAAAAGAGATAAGAGTATAAAAGGGTAGTTGATCTTCGCTCATTGAAGAAAGATTGTTAGTGGATGCCAGCGACCTCGATGGAAGAGGAATCGGGGGTGAATGTAAGTCATGACGACCGAACTACTATAAAACTCAATTTGCATTTATTTTAAGCTTTTTTACTTTCATTGCAAACCATTTTATTTGCTTATTCACTACACTTTTGTATGCTTTCAAGTTAATATATTACCGATATGATTTTTCATCAAACGAAAGTTTCAAAACTAACACATTTTTAACGTAAGTACTAATTCACCCCCTCTCTTAGTGCCGACTCGATCCTAACATGGAGTACATATATATGACATCCTTGGTATCTCAAGTCTAAGAACTAGGTACACCATTGGGACAACAAAATTATTGTTTGACAATGAGATATCATTAACCATCCAACATTTCATGAGCGGATCAATTAGTAAAGTCATTCTCGAGTAACCTATAAACATGTAGCCCTAGTATCTCCACATGATCAGCTATGAGACCAGCTGCCTTTATCATATGGATGGGTATACAGCAGACCACTCTATCTTGTTATCTCGATGTCCCTCTCAAGTAACATATGACCATGATTATTTAAGATCTGTGTTTAAAGGCGAATCAGTCTCATTATTGTGATCTCATCATGATCTGATTCCTATTGCATAGATCTATGGACATCATAATGTATATATATATATATATATATATATATATATATATATATATATATATATATATATATATATATATATATATATATATATATATATATATATATATATATATATATATATATATATATATATATATATATATATATATATATATATATATATATATATATATATATATGTAATAAGTAATATAAAATGATAAATTATCAAAATATAATAAGCAAAAAGAATGTGTATCATGTTACATATGTCATTACTGACGTGATTGTCTTGTAGGGCACCTATGACTAGTAATCTTCTACTTGAACTAAAGCTAATCACATATATGTCTGATCCCCATCAGACCCTTGTGACGCTTAAAGACAATATGAGACAATGACTTTATTAGTGGATCTGTGATGTTATCATAATACTATGGTCTTCCCAACAATAAATGACAAGCGTCCATAGGAGCAACATCACACCATAATGCTAATGGTATCATGAAACTTTATATATCTTTATGTGAAAGCTTGTTTAAGGCTATAAATATATTTCCTATATTTGCAAGCCCAACTTTTATTTTTTTTTTCTATGAATCCTTTATAAAAGGAAACATAGGAAATCTATTTATGGTCTTAAACAAGCTTCAAGACAATATTATATAAAGTTTCATGATACCATTACTTTCTTCAGATTTAAGAAAAATACTATTGATCAGTGTATATATCAGAAGATTAGTAGGAGCAAGTTTATTATATTAGTCTTATATATGACTAATATTTTACTTGCTAGTAGCGATCCTCATTTATTGCACAAAATTAAGATGTTTCTCAATAAAAAAATTTAAGATGGTTGATATGAATGAGATAGCTTATATTATTAGTATTAAAATATTCAATGATAGATTTTAAGAATTATTAGAATTATTTCAAAAAGAATATATTGACTGATGACATAGGATTACCTAATTTGCTATAATCAACTCGTGTAGACCTTGCTAATGCTATGGTATTCTCTATAACACATAATATTGTCTCATAGCCTTTAACTCAACCCACTCAAATACAATAGCTCATGAGCATATTTCTTAGACAAAGTTACAGTTGTTTCAAAGTATTTTTCTTCATGACTAAGGAATGTATTAAAGGAGTTAGTTACCAGTTGTAAAATATTTAATTTTGTAATTCTCTATGCATGAAGGGTTGTTTCATGCACTAGTACTTATTTTAATATGTAGAGGTTAAAAAAAATTTAGAAAACTAATGATAATGGCAGAAGCTCTCTTGGATGCTTTCTTGAGTGGTGAGTCATTTATCTTTAGTTGTGTATCCTTATTTATTATCCTTAGAGTGGTGAACTTTTTGTATCCCTTTGTGATTTTAAACTTAGTGATGAGCTTTTTTTTTATTTTATTAAAGTATTATCATGAGTTCATTTTTTTTCTATCCGAAAAACTTATTCTAGCAAATATAATAATACTATCGACTTTCTTTCAAAAGTCATTTTGCATTACCCCCTTATCAGTTTGGTATCAGAGCTAAAGGTTAGAGATTATGGCAAGGTAGAATGAAACAAATATAGTTGGTGAAGGTAGCGGCCATGAAAATGATATTGAGCCATTGAGGCTACAGCTACAAAGATTATTACATAGTCTACAAGAAAAAAATAAAATCATTAAAGTACTTCAAAGTAAAAAACAACCAACATAAAAATGATATCCAAGAGTTTACTTTTGATACCGATACACCTCCTCACCTAAGAGAGTCAAGATTTTGGGTAAGGCATGGAGTATAAGACAAGTGGCAGAACATATACAACCCAAGATTGGATATTCTAGAGTTTGAAGATAAAATCAATGTTGATGACTTTATCGATTGGCTTAATACAGTGAAAAGAATTTTTTATTTTCATGAACCATCAGAACAAAAGAAGGTAAAACTTGTGGCACTCAAACTCAAACAAAATATATCTTTTTGGTGGGAAAATCTAAAGAAACAAATAGAACATGAGGGGAAGAGTAAGATCATGATATAAGAGAAAATAAAAAGGGAGCTGAAGAGGAAATATTAACCTAACAACTATAGGTAAGAGGTCTTTCTTAAAATCTATGATTTCAAGCAAAAAGATCTTAGTGTGGAGGAGTACATAGCAGAATTCAATAATCTCATGTTAAAAGGAGAGCTTGTGAAACTAGAAGAGCAAACTATTGTAAGATACTCAGGAGGTCTGAAATATGATATTACTAAAGTGGTTGAACTATAGCCATATTAGTTTTTAAATGATGTGAGCAAGTTGACTTTAAAAGTTGAAAAGCAATAGAAGTTTGAAAAGAGTTCTCGGTACAAGTCAAAAGAAGGCTATACGAAAGGAGAAAATTTCAACTCTACTATCCAGAGCAAGGTGGTATCAAATGTGCAAGACAAGAGTGAAGGATCTACTAGTAGGAAACAAACACATAATTATTCTACTCCAAACAACCTAAAATACTTCAAATATCATGGTTTTAGGCATATTGCTTCAAATTATCTAAATAGGAGGATTATTACTTTGCCGATGACGAATCAAAATATGATGATGATAAGGAAAATGTTAATTATGTTAATCATGGTTTGTCTATTGTATTGCAACATAGCTTACAAATGTCCTATATGGCCAAGGATGAAAGTTGGGTAAAAAAGAACATGTTTCACACTAAATGCACCTCTCATGACAAGGTGTGCTTGGTGATTATCGATAGTGACAACTTTGAGAATGTTGTATCTTTGGAGATAGTACAGAAGCTAAAGTTGGACATAATCTCTCATCCACATCCTTACCAATTATGTTGGCTACAAAAAATAAATGACATCAAGGTAACTAAAAGATGTTTAGTTTTATTTTTTATTAGCAAATATTATAAAGATGAAGTATGATGTGATGTTGCACCTATGGATACTTGTCATTTGTTGTTGGGTAGACCATAGCATTATGATAGGAGAGTATTGTATGATAGCTATAAACATACTTATTCTTTTAAGATAAATGAAAAGAAGATTATTTTAACTCCATTACAATATATTGAAATCAGTACACCAAAGAAGAAAGTTAAAACTTTTATGTCCTATGGTAAATGTATAGGTGAATTAGAAAGGGGTGGTCATGTTTTGGCTCTAGTAGTAGTAGAGAAGAATGAACAACACAAGGAAACACCAATAATCATGAAACTAATCCTAGAGGAGTTTCAAGATGTTGTACCAAAAGAGATTTCACATGGCATTCCACCTTTGAAAGACATCCAACATCACATTGATCATATTCCGGGGGCTATTCTACCTACTAAGGCAGCCTACAGAATGAGTCCCAAAGAGCATAGAGAATTTCAAAGGCAAGTGGATGAGTTGATGGAAAAGGGGTTGATTTGAGATAGCATAAGTTCTAGTGCAGTTCCAACCTTGTTGGTGCCTAAAAAGGATGATTCTTATAGAATGTGTGTGGACAACCACACAATCAACAAAATCACTATTAACTATCATTTTCCCATTCCAAGGTTAGATGATTTACTGGATCAATTGTGTAGTGCTTCTATTTTCTCTAAAATTGATTTGAGGAGTGGCTATCACCAAATAAAAAACAGGCTTGGAGATGAGTGAAAAATAGTATTTAAAACTTGAAAAGACATATGAATATTTGATTATGTCATTTGGGCTATCTAATGCTCTTAGCACTTTCATGAGATTTATGAATCACGTACTTAAGCCATGCATTGAGACTTTTATTGTGGTTTACTTTGATGGCATATTGGTATATAGCAAGAGTGAAGAGGAGCATATGAATCATCTTAAAGAGATTTTTCTTATTTTGAGATAATAAAAGCTTTATACTAATATAAAAATGTGTGATTTCTTTACTCATAGTGTTGTATATTTGAAGTATGTTATTTCAAAAGATGGAATCATGATGGATCAAAGTAAGGTAGAGGCTATTCTTAATTGGCCAACACCTGCTTCATTGCATAATGTGAGAAGTTTCCATGGCTTAATTTTCTTTTACAAGAGATTCATCAAAGGTTTCAGCTCTATTATTGCTCCAATCACTGAATGCTTGAATGGTGATAAATTCAAGTGGACTAGTGAGGCTGATGATGCATTTGAACTGTTAAAATGAATGGTAGCCAAAACTCCTATCTTAGTTTTTCCTAATTTTGACAATATGTTTGAAGTTGAATGTGATGCATCTAATATGGGAATTGGTGCTATTTTGAGTCAAAGACAAAAGGCCCATTACCTTTTTTAGTAAGAAGCTGAATAATACAAAAGAAAAATATTCTACCTATGATAAGGAGTTCTATGTTATTTTTTGAGCTTTATCTTATTAGAGTTAGTATCTTCTTACCAAGCCATTTGTACTATATTCTGATCATAAGGCACTAAAGTTCATTAATCACCGATATAAGCTAAACAAGAAGCATGCAGCTTGGGTGGAGTTCTTGCGATCTTATAACTTTACAATCAAGCATAAATTTAGTGTTCAAAATATAGTTACTGATGTATTGACCAGAAAGAATTCTTTATTATTAGCAATGAAAGTCAAAGTCGTTAGATTTGAGACATTTAAAGATCTCTATGAGAATGATGTGAATTTTGGCTTAATATGACAGAATTGTAGATCAGGTTCCTTTCAATAATTTTCTCTTTGATGTTTTTTTTTTTTTCAAGCTAATGCCTTGTGTATTCCATCTTGTTCTTTAAGACAAGTAATTCTAACTGAAGCTTATGGTAGCATTTTGGGAGGATATTTCGATATGGATAAGACTTTAGGTCTTATTTAATCAAATTTCTATTAGCCTAAGATGTTCAGAGACATATAAAACAATGTCAAGTGTGTCATTTAGTATAAATAAGAAGTCAAAAATTCTAGTTTGTACACTTAATTACTAGTGCCAAATGCTCTATGGAAGGAAGTGAGTCTTGACTTCATTTTAGGATTGCCAAGAACTCAAAGGATCAAGGATTCTATCATGATTATTGTTGAAAGATTTTTAAAAATGTCTCACTTTGTTCCCTACAGCAAATCAAATGATGCATCTCATATTACTGATTTGTATTTTAAGGAGATTGTTAAATTGTATAGTATTATAAAAACTATGGTATCTGATCAAGATTCAAAATTTGTTAGTCATTTTTGGAGAACTTTTTAGAGGAAGCTGGGTACTTCTTTGAATTTTAATAGCTTGCATCATCCATGAACTGATGGACAAACTAAGGTAATGAATAGAAACTTGGGAAACTTGCTTAAAAGCTATGTTGGTAAAAATATTAAGCAATGAGATCTTATTTTTCCACAAATTTAGTTTGCCTACAATCATTTTATGTATCATAGCATTAGTAAAAGTTCTTTTGAGATTGTTTATGGTGCTAATCCTACTAGTCCTTTGGACTTAGTCTCTCATTCTATAACTAAACAATTTAGTGGAGGTGCTAATGAAAGAGCTAAGCAGATATAAAAGTTGTATGAGTGTGTTAAAGCAACTATTGAAAAGCAAAATAAGAGGTACATGCAAGCTGCTAATAAATACATAAAACATATGGAGTTTAATGCAAGTGATTTAGTTTGGATTCATCCAAGGAAGGAGAGGTTTTCACCAAGCAAATTTGGAAATTTGAAACCAAAGGCTGATGGTCCATTTAAGGTGCTTAAGATAATTGATAAGAATGCATATGAGATTTAGCTACTTGAAGATTATAAAATATTTAATGTAGTTGATTTAAGTCCTTATCATAATCATGTTGATGAAACAAATGAGGAATTAAGGACAAGTCTTTCTTAACTAAGAGAGATTGATATAAGAGTCCCTAATTTGCTACAATTAGCTCATGTGGACCTTGCTAATGCTATGGTATTCTTTATAACCCATAATATTGTCTTAGAGCCTTTAACTTAGTCCACTCAAATATGATAGCTCATGAGCATATTCCTTAGACAAAGTTATAGCTGTTTCAAAGTGCTTTTCTTCATTACCAAATAATGCATTAAAGGAGTTAGTTACTAGTCGTAGAATATTTAATTTCATAATTCCTTATGCACGAAGGGTTGTTTCATATACTAGTACTTATTTTGGTATTTAGGGATTAGAAAGAAGTTTAGAAAACTAATAATATTGATAGAAGCTCTCTTTGAGTTCTCTCTTAAACTTTGTATTTCTTGGATGCTTCCTTGAGTTGTGAGTTTTTTATTTTCAATTCTATATTTTTTTTTATTATTCTTAGGGTGGTGAACTTTCTGTATCCTTTTATGATTTTAAACTTAGTGGTGATCTATTTTTTGATTTTATTAAAGTATTATCATGAGTTCATTCCTTTTCTATCCAAAAAACTTATTCTAGCAAATACAACTGTACTATCAGCTTTCTTTCAAAATCCATTTTGCATTACCCTCCTATATCAACTAAGTCTGAGAGAGATTTAATATGTTGCTTTATTCAATCAATGTTACACCTATTACTAGAGATGAAAAATTCAATCAAAACTAGTGTCGGAAGAATGACTTAGAAAAGAATCAAATGAAGGATATTCCTTATGCATGCATAGTTGGAAGTCTATTATATGCTCAAACCTATACAAGACTAGATATTTTGCAATTGCAATGCTGGGTAGATACCAGAGCAATCTAGGATTGGAATATTGAAAAGCTACAAAGAAAGTAATGAGATATTTACAAAGGATAAAAGATTATATACTCATATATAAGAGATTAGATCAGTTTGAAATGATAGGATATTCATATGTTGATTTTGTAAATTGCCTCGATAATAGAAAGTTCATTTTAGGATTTATATTCATATTAGCTGGAGGGGTAATTTTTTAAAAAAGTTACAAAACAATCGCTTATTGTATCATCAACAATGGAAGATAAATTTATATTATGCTTTAAGGTCAAAAATCAAGCTTTATGGTTGTAAAATTTCATCTCAAGACTTGGTAAGGTCGACTCAATTGTCAAGCTACTAAAGATATTTTGTAATAATACCATAGAAGTTTTTTTCTCTAAAAATGACAAGTGCTCTAATGGTTCCAAGCACATCGAGATAAAGTACTTGTCAGCTAGATAAAGAATCTAGAAAAATAATAAGTGTCAATTAAGAACCTAAGCACTATCATGAAGATTGATGATCCATTTATAAAAGTCTTATAATCTAAAAAATTTAAAAAATATGTTTTTACAATGGGTTTATGAGCAAGTCATAAAAGATATAGTGATGCATGTTTAGATGGATGTTATTATTAATTTTTTTACTTAATTAAAGTTATTTGTTTCTGTTATCTTGTTTATACTTATGTTTATGCATATTATAATTGAATGTAAAAATAAGATTGTCTTAACAAGATAAATTACAAGAGTTGTTATGAACTATATTATGAAAAGCTAATAATATTATGGTACATAAAAGAGAGTATGACATTGATGATATACAACTACTATAACTCGTATTTATAGTTGAACTTAATGTAGTATTATTATATTTCTTGGATTTATTGACTTATTTTTAGTATAAAATGTATTTAAAAATTTTTAGAATCCAATTAGATAAAGTTATTTTTAAACAAATTTTATTTTATTTATTTTAATTTTAAATTTCTTTTATATCTTACCTATTAAGTGGGAGAATATTAGATTATATAACCCTTTTTAGTTAATAAGATATATTATAGATCAATTAAATTATGACTAAAGTTATCACCAAATAAAAAGAAAGTCTAATTAAGATACGATTCTTTAGTAGATGCTCTTGATGGGAGGAACTCTTATAATTATTTATTCTAGACCTTCTACTCTCGCCTATATATAGACAAAATCTTTTAGGGACTAAAAGATGTGTGACATGGTACGTAACGTGAGCGACATGAACGCGGACACGGGACGAGGATATGAGATAATCATTGAGAGATTATGATTTCTCTCTTATCCTCCCTATCTCTAATCCATCAATCTAAGTAGTTCTGTAAAAAGATAGGAAGACATAAGAAGGAGAGTCTAGTTCTTTTTGCATATCGACATTACTATGATTTTTTCATATCCGAAGACGATGCCCCTATCGATATGATAAAGTTCTTCCTAGATGGCATCGAAAGGTATGTATCGTAAATATGATATATGTTGAATCTCATATTTTGATGATGAAACCAATTGATAGTGTTTATGATTTAATCTATATTTTGAGTGATGCAAGAAGCTTCGATCAAGGAAAGATAAATAAAGGTAGGAAGAATCATGTTGGGCTAGAGTAAAACATGTCAGAAGTTTGGACGTAGAGCTAGCAGTCGACGTATCAGCAAAAGGCTTCGGACCATGGGTACGGGCATCGAGCCAAGAAGAGCGAAATTTGCACTAAGGAAATCAGAGTTGCGGAGGTTAACTAGTCGATTGGGCAATAAGCCGCAAGAAAGGACGATGCGCCAAAGAATCGGATGAAGCGTCGATGAACTAATGCATGCCAGATAATATTTGATTCAAGCTTTGTAATGATTATCTAGGTCAAGTAGGTTTGAAGTGTACAGGATTAATTACGATAGCGATCAAGGCATAAAGCAAAATAAAGTCTCGGAGTCAAGAACAAGACTTCGTTGGGAGTTCGAGAGTTCGTCAGAAGTCCGGAGATTCATCGGAAGTTCTGTCGGAATTAACCGCTAAGTCCAGGAGCTTACCAAAGAACCTCATTAAAACTCACTAAGAAGATCATCATGAAGTCTAGGAGCTTGTTCGGAGTCCGCTGGAATATTGCCGAGTGATCGTTAGAAGTTCGTTGGAAGATCGCTAGAAGCTTGCCGGAAGAAACCTAGACATACCAGACTTATTTAGCTTAGTGTATGCCTTAAAATTCGTAGTTAGTATATAATTAGGTTAGAATTGGGTCAACTCAATTAGGAGTCAATTGGGCCCATGTTTGGGTTGTGTTGGGCCAAGTGAAAAGGTTCAAACAGTAACCCAACAAGTGAAACTGTCATGGCACAATCTCCGAGATTATGTCAAGTAGTGGTACCACCAGTTTGGGCGGTGGTACCACCCAGACACAATCTCCGAGATACTTTCAGGCAATGGTACTGCTAGATTGGGCGGTGGTACCACCTAGTGGCAGGGTGTCAGGCAGTGGTACCGTCAGACTAAGCAGTGGTACTACCCATTGTTAGTGCTGTAGGCAGTGGTACCGACCAGCACAAGCGGTGGTACTGTCAGGACCTAGAAATTCCGGGATGAGACACTTTTTGGCTCAAAGTTTGAATCCACTTGAGGCCTATAAATATCCTCTCATCCTTGGTTAACAAACACAAGATTAGAGAGCAAAAAAAAAGAAAAATATTGTTATAATCTTGTGAGAACTCATCTAAAAGCTCTAAATGTTAGTATAGTTTAAGAGATGAGTAAGTATGAGTGTAAAAGTTATCTCCTAAATATGTGAAAAGGAGAATCAAGTTGTAAAAGAGTAGTTAATCTTCGACCATTGAAAGAAGATCGTTAATGGATGCCGATAGCCTCTTCGGAAGGGAAATTAACGGAGTGAATATAGGTCATGACGACCGAACCACTATAAATCAGTTTACATTTTTATTTTGCTATTTACCTTTATTGTAATCTACTTTACATTGCAAACTGATTTCTTAATCTTAGTACGCTCTTATACACTTTCAAGTTAACATCTTCCCAGATCGATTTTAATCAAACAAAATTTTGAACCGACGTGATTTTTATCCGCTATCCTAATCGAAGAGTATAGCGACGTGATTTTGAACCGACGAAATTTTGAAGATTTTTATCCGAAATTTTGAACCGATGTTATTTTTATCATGGGTTAAAAAAGAAAAAGGAATGATAGCAATCGAAGAGTAAGTGGAATATTGAAGGCCAAATTTTTGTTGGCTTTGTTATGTTTTTCTTATCTACTAATCTTGCAAGGCAGAACTAACTAACTCTTGAGGTTGAGTTTGACAAACTATGTGATTTTACACATAGTTATAACTAATACTTAAAGGGGAACATGAATTTGGAAAACTTCAAGGACACGGTTATACGAGCCTATATAACAGATCCTATTCAAGCAAGGCTGTGCCATTCTCCTTTCTACTTGTAATTAGAAATTTTGAAGGTAGTCAACCACGTCTCACTTTGACTAAACAATCCAGCCATGTTTCATATTATGTACCTAGAAAATTGGAATTGGAGTGACTAAACATGTTTCTCCCAAATGTAACTTTGGTTATGCCATTTCAGCTGATCGAAGACTTGTCAATTTTGTATATTATTACGATAACATGCAACATAGCTATTAGACTCGGGTTGAGCATTTAGTTTTATTCAAGTCTCGGGTCACTGCTTCATTGGTTAGATTAGTGGATCATTTGGTTAGATAATAGGTTGATACAAAATATTTTTAAAAAATAAACTTATATATTACACTTATATATAATTATATAATTTATACTTATTATTATATATAAAAATTGAAAAAATATTTTTATAATTAAAAATACAGTAAAATTTTGTAACAAAAATATGATTATGAAATGCTACTTTTCTATAGAATGGAATTTGATGACCAAGAGCTAAAAATCTAAATTCCGGTGAGTTGGCTCAAGAAAAATATGTCAGCGCTGATAAAAGAATGAAAAAAATGATTCTAAAAGAAAGCAAAGATGATGGCGCTAAAAATTCATGATGACAGAGATAGATAGAGAATACAAGTTAAAATATATAAGAAAGAACGATGAGGTTGTAAACAATAGAAAACAAAAAAAGGATAGGGGCGTTTTAAGAAAACTTCCATTTTAATATCAACAAAAAATGATTCAAATAATGAATTAGACGGATCAAAAGTTCGATTTTCCATTTTTTCTGATCAATACGACTATGCTATGCACCGCTATTATTGAAGACCAGAAAGAATGTGAAGGTATTCACAGATGCCAAGCATATTCATCAACCCATATGGTACGACCTCCCTCCTTGACCGTTTATAATCTCTTCTTAGAGATATTTGAGATTTAGCCCAAATAATTAATGTAACTTGTTTTAGTTACGACCCATATGGTTCGACTAACTTTAGTTGGAGTAGCTTCGATTTTGCTTTAATAAATAAATAAATAAACTATGCTTGCTCGGCTAAACTATTAAAGATTTTGTTGTAAAGAGAAGTCTGGTGTTACATGACAGAACCGGGTCACTACATTTTTGTTACTCTTTGAATCCAGCAGCAATGTGCTGATGAGAAGTCTATTGATCACACTTTATTCGTCTAAATATTTTTTAGATATATCCAGAACAGAATATACAAGTTGGATGATATCCAAGGTGTACAAGTTAAGAGTAGTTACATAATGAGTTTAATTTATAAAATAAAATCATCCTATTTTCTTGCTTACTCCTCAAAAATGAGTATACAAGCAAAAGGACTTGATCAATTGTAGATTGATATTATTCGGAGGAATCGATATCGTAAACTAAGACAATGATGCATCTTTATTGTAGGAGTTAGAATTGAATTTTTTTATTTTCGATATACAATATGAGTGAAAGTTGTATTTTTAACCTATAACGGGAATAATATGAATGGAAGTTTACTAACTTCACAAAGGTATTGAATTTAGGAGAATGATAGTTTAGTTCTTAGATCACGTAAAGATCTTTTTCAAATGACATCAAAAGTTACGTATCGATCTAATATTATTTGATTTTAATCCTATGATAAAAGATTATTTTCGTATTATATATAATATATAATAATTTTTATGCTTAAAACATGGAATGGAATCTGGATATTGAAAAAAACTAATATAAATGCAAAGATGTTCATGCCTCTCGAAAATTATTGTTGCGAGTAATTGGTCTGCAGCGAAGGAATGAGGACGAGAAAAAGAAAAATACATCGAGACGAATCCATTCATGATTTGAAAGCGAGGGTTAGACTACCATACGCCGGTGCCTGGAAGCATCCCATTCCAAAACCACCAAGCACGGAGGCCTTGGAAGAAGCATTATAGCGCCGTCGATCTACTCGAGCATTCTACTGGCAGGTTGGGATAAAATGTGTACTGCATTGATTTGGTTGTACTACTTAAGTGCAGTACACGGAAAAATCTAACTACCGACCATAACTTTGGGATATATATATATATATATATATATATATATATATATATATATATATATTGCCGAGGATGATGTGGAGTAGGGAAATGATCGTTAGAAAGATCTGAGCCTTCTCGAGTCTACGACGTGCGCCACGGTGAGATCTTAGCCTCATTTTGTCAATATATTATTCTCTTTTTGTGTTTGATTGAAAAGGGCTCAATCTTTTTTAAAACTTCAATGAAGTGGGAGGGAGTACGATGATGCGACTTTTAATTCATCATATTAGGATCTCCCTGATTGTTCTTTTATATAGAAAGAATAATTTATTGCATGATTTCCTGGTCTCAAAACTCCTTTTTTTAATGTAGGAGGAAGAAGAAGCGAAGGCCTGCAACTTGCCAGCTTGAGTTCACTCCCATGGCAGATGCCAGAAAGGGGCCAGAAATCGAGAAAGGCGAGGACTTGGAGGAGCCCATGGAAACAGGGGCCCTTGCGTTCGGGAGGGTTCCTCCATGGTCAAAGCAAATAACGCTCCGCGGCCTCGCCGCGAGCCTCGCCATCGGAACTATGTACAGTGTGATTGTGATGAAGCTCAACCTCACCACCGGCCTCGTCCCCACCCTCAACGTCTCGGCCGCCCTCCTTGCCTTCGTCATCCTCAGGTCCTGGACCAGGCTGCTGCACAAGGTTGGCATCGTGGCCGCTCCTTTCACGCGGCAGGAGAACACTGTGGTGCAGACTTGCGCCGTCGCTTGCTACAGCATAGCCGTTGGAGGTGGGAAAGATCCGATCTTGCTCGATCACCACTAGTGCACCATGTAATTTGGTATTATTATGCTGGTTTGGTTTATTGCAATGCTAATGTTGTTGTTGCAGGTGGATTTGGATCCTATCTATTGGGGTTGAACAAGAAGACTTATGAGCAAGCAGGAAAGGATACAGAAGGGAATGTTCCAGGGAGTTATAAGGATCCTGGGATTGGATGGATGACCGGATTTCTCTTCACAGTTAGTTTTGTGGGGCTGTTGGCCTTGGTTCCTCTCAGGAAGGTTATTCCTCCTCCCTCCTAGTTTTCAACACTTGCTCTTATGTTGGTTCTGTTGCTCCTCCAAATACTAGAACCATTGTCCACTTTGTGAAATAAGGTATTTAAGGATTGCTTCTTAAATGTTGAGTGAGATATTGACTACATCCTTGAAATTTTTTTCTATCAAATATCACGAATGGCTGTTCTATATCAAAAATAAAGCAGAATTCAACCAATATAATGTTTACTTAATATGCTTGAATGGAAAACACTATAACAGATCATGTCGGTGCTTCAATTTCACATTACAAATTCTGCTGTAATTGGTGTCACTTCATCTATTCTGTCCTGTTTAATTATTGAGATATGAATATCGTAGCACAGATTTATCAGGCTTCGATAAGACCAATTCTATGACTCGTCATGCAGTTATGGTTAAAAAAAGCATCTATTATACGTTATATTCCCTGCATCACCTATTAATAGTAATCGGCTTTCTCTTTACTATGTCAGCTGGACTTTATGTTGTCTTAATATTTATTTATGGAATTGGTGTCGATTATCCAGATCATGATCATTGATTACAAGTTAACTTATCCAAGTGGAACTGCAACTGCTGTTCTCATCAATGGTTTCCATACTCCCCAAGGAGACAAGATGGCAAAGTATGTATTTGCCTACTTCCTTGATCTGTAATTGACTCTGTCTTCTAAACAATATTGCTCAACTTCCTCAACAGGAAGCAGGTCCGTGGATTTGCTAAGTATTTCACATTTAGCTTCCTGTGGAGTGTTTTCCAGTGGTTCTACTCTGGAGGAGATGTCTGTGGATTTGTGCAATTTCCGACTTTTTGCCTAAAAGCTTGGAAACAAACGTAATACGTATACCTTGCTTGTCTTTTACTCGGTTTTACCATTGCCATTTATTTATTTGACATCATAAATATTATTCTTTCTGTTGCAGTTTCTTCTTCGATTTTAGCCTGACATATGTCGGAGCTGGAATGATTTGTTCCCATATTGTGAATCTCTCGCTCCTTCTCGGTGCAGTGCTTTCCTGGGGAATAATGTGGCCACTGGTAAGTGAACTTAAAGGAGACTGGTTTTCTGGCAATATACCACGGAGTAGTATGCGAAGCTTGCAAGGGTACAAGGTACATCACCTCAAAACTTCTCATTCATTGTCAAAAGATATTTTTTATCCACTTGCTCACGTATCTACTGTTTTATGCTGGTCTTCATATCAATTGCTCTTATTCTTGGAGATGGACTCTACAATTTCATTAAGATTTTAGTTTTCACTGTGAGAAGCATGTATGCCAAAGTGCAATGCAAAAATCTCAAAAGAGGTAGACTGTCTAATGATAATTTATACCAACATTGTTTACCTTGTATCCACAACTCAACTATTTTTCATTTTTTTTACAGTTGCAGATCATGATAATCCAATCCTTGGTGATCTAGAACGTAACGAGGTTTTCATGAAAGAGAGCATACCAGTGTGGCTGGCCTATTGTGGGTATGTCCTGTTCACTGTGGTTTCCATCATTGCTATCCCTATCATGTTCCCTGAGGTGAAGTGGTACTATGTGGTCATAGCGTACATGCTTGCCCCAGCTCTTGGGTTTTGCAATGCTTATGGTGCTGGCCTAACGGACATGAACATGGCCTATAACTATGGAAAAGTATCTCTCTTTATACTGGCAGCTTGGGCTGGGAAAGATTCAGGTGTCATTGCTGGCCTTGTAGGCTGTGGACTGATAAAGTCAGTTGTCTCCATTTCTGCTGATCTAATGCATGATTTTAAGACTGGTCATCTCACTATGACATCCCCAAGATCAATGCTTCTCAGTCAGGCCATTGGAACAGCCATGGGTTGTCATTGCCCCTTTGACCTTTTTCCTCTTCTACAAGGCCTTTGATGTGGGGAATCCCGATGGAAGTTGGAAGGCTCCTTATGCTTTGATATATAGAAACATGGCAATTCTTGGTGTTGAAGGCTTCTCGGCACTCCCTCATCATTGCTTGCAGTTGTGTTATGGTTTCTTTGGTTTTGCAGTTGTAGCTAACATAATGAGAGATCTTTCACCTGCTAAGTCTGGCCATTGGATTCCTCTGCCGATGGCAATGGCAGTGCCATTCCTAGTTGGAGCCAGCTTTGCGATTGACATGTGTGTTGGTAGCTTGGTTGTGTTTGTCTGGCACAAGCTTAACAGCAAAAAGGCCAATCTGATGGTGCCTGCTGTTGCCTCTGGTTTGATCTGTGGGGATGGATTATGGATTCTACCTTCATCCTTGCTAGCCTTGACCAAGGTTAATCCTCCTATCTGCATGAAATTTGAGGCTGCGTAGTGGAGATATGAGAAAATCATCTGATGTGTTTGAGCTATATTTTACAAGAGGACATTTTGAATGGAAATACCAGAATCTATAAATTATATTAGAAGAGAGATTACGGCATCAGCTTAGTTGCAGATGGGTGTGAGAAATTTAGCCCACATGATTTGGCTTTTGAAGGGAGGAACCAGGGATCCTCACTGGAATAAATTTGTTATTAGACTATAAAAGGATCAGAATCGAGCAATGGTAAAGCACTTTTCAAATGGAGATCCAAGTCTTGAATCAAGTTTCTTAAATGGTAAACACTTGTATATTATATTTTTATCCATCACACCAATGTGTCGTACTGGCGCAAGCTGTGAATACTTGTGTCCAAGCAATTCTGGTATCAGAAAGAGGAGCAGAATTGGTGTAACTAGAATCTCCCATGATATTAGGTGTAATATTACAAAGATGTAGCAGTATCAAAATGTGCAAAGACAGTGTGGTTGCTTTTTAGTAACTGCACTGGGGAAGGAAATAATGCAATGTATGCTAATTGCATCTCGAGTCATAAAACTTGTTGAGACAGGTACAACCTGTTCTCGTTCGTCTTCCTGAGCTCGAACGAGGAGGACTGATCAGTAGGCATTTGCCTTCTGCTATTGTATCGTTTGTTCCCACCAAGAATGTAGCATCTTGCTCGTAAGTTAATGTCGTCCTGATTGTAGTTAACGTGTTTGATGTATTGTACCTGAAGCATCATGTGTCAGCTGAAGAGTTGTTATACAATCAATGAGAAATGGTACATGTAGTCTCTTGCTTATTCCAAGTCTTGGAATATAACTACTCAGATGTGTTGTTGTTCTCCTCCTTCCCACATATGTTGTTCTTGGTAGCTGCATGCAGTAATTGTTTCAAAATTTGAAGTTCTTAGAATTTGATCGAACTGTTTTTTCATGTCAATTTTGATGATAAAAAAAAACCAGAAAGAAAATAAAAAATTTACATGTCACACCAATGGTAACGTTGTTTATTTCCCAGATAAAAATGTAAATTTTTATCACATGAGATCAATTATACATCACTTTTAGTTAATCGTAACTCAAACATAACCTCTCTTGTATATCGTCTCATATAAGTCTCATGAATATATATTTTTCTCTAATATAATCCTTAAAAAAAATTAGGAATATGAGGTGTGACAATTCGCCAAATGGCTACGAGTTATACTAATTCAAGTCTAACCTTTTTGATAATAGAAGAAATAAAGTAACATATATCCAATATAATAATAGCTCTATCAAGCAAATGTAGGGTGATCTCACCAACATCCACTATAACAACTTTTGTTCCATTGTCTATCTTAAGGTTAATCTCACCTTTCACCAATCTCTTTGGTCTTATCAAAACCTATAATGAATTACGCATGTGATAAGCACCGTCGGTATCTAATACTTATGTGTTATCATAAAAATCTAACAAATAGAGATTGATTATGAATGTACCTAAAACTTCTCCAAGCTTCTATTTCGCCTTCTCTGCAATGTACTCTTTATAGTTCCTTTTCCAGTGCCCGTCTTTGCTGTAGTGGAAGCATTAACCATTGTCATTTGCTGGGTCATTCTTGGTAACATTTGCTTTATCGGTTTGCCCTTGCCCTTGATACCGGTGTGATGCAGAATAGGGAGGTAAAGTAGAATAGATTTCGAAAGAAAACTGATGGCACAGTTTTTTTTGGATAAGATATGAACGAACTCACAAGTAAAGTTGATAGTACAATCGCATTTACTGGAATGAGTTTTCCATAGAGGAAAGGAGCGAACACACAAAGAAACGTCAACAATACAATTGTATTTGCTAGAATGAGTTTTCTAGATAGAAAATGAGCGAACTCATGAAGCAATTTTGATAAAAACGAAAAATAGCTCACCACCAAGTTTAAAATCATAAAGGGATACAAAAAGTTCACTACCCAAAGAAAATTAAATAAGGATACAGAACTAGAAAATAAAGGACTCACCACTCAAGGAAGTATCCAAGAGATACAGAGTTTTAAGGGAGTACTCTAAGAGAGCTTTTGTCAAAATATCATCAGTTTCTAAAGTTCTTTCTAATCCCTAAACACCAAAATAAATACTAGTGCACGAAACAACCCTTCATGCATAGGGAATTTTGAAATTAAGTGTTTTAAGCTGCTAGCCAACTCATTTAATGTATTCCTTGGTTATGAAGAAAAGCATATTGAATAGCTTTAACTTTGTACAGGGAATATGTTGATGAGCTACCATATTTGAGTGGGCTGAGTTGAAGATTATGAGACAAAATTATTGGTTGAAAAAAAACTATAGCATCAGCAATGTCCTTATGAGCAGATTGTAGTAAATTAAACACTCCCGTGTCAATCTCCCCTAGTTAAAAAAGACTTATCCTCAAGTCCTTGTTTGTTTCGTCAACATAATTATGAAAAGGACTTAAATCAGTAACATTAAATATTGGAGACACTCCATAATATTCAGATAGCTCAATCTTATAAGCGTTTTCACCAATTCTCTTAAGCACTTTTAATAGACTATCAACCTTTGGTTTCAACTTTCTAAATTTACCCAGTGGAAACCTCTCCTTCCTTAGATGAATCCAGACCAAATCACCAATATTAAACTCCATATGTTTTATGTGTTTATTGGTAGCTTCCATATATCTCTCATTTTGCTTTTTTATATTTGCTTTAACACCCTCATATAACTTCTTTATCTACTTTACTCTCTCATCAGCATCTCCACTAAATTACTTAGTTATCGAATGAGGGACAAAGTCCAAAGAACCAGTAGGATTAGTACCATAAACAACCTCATAAGGATTTTTACTAATACTATGATGCATAGAACGATTGTAGGCAAACTCAATTTGTGGAAGAATGATATCCTACTGCTTAATATTCTTGCCAACATAGTTTCTAAGCAAATTTCTCAAGCTTCTATTCATTACCTCAGTTTACCCATCGGTTTGTAGATGATGCGAGCTACTAAAATTCAAAGAAATACCTAGCTTCCTCCAAAGAGTTCTCCAAAAATGACTAAGAAATTTTGAATCTCGATCAGACACCATAGTTCTTGGAATACCATGCAATTTAACAATCTCCTTAAAATATAAATTAACAATATGAGTTGTATCATTCAATTTATTGCAGAGAACAAAGTGAGACATTTTTTAAAATCTATCAATAATAACTATGATAGAATCATTGTTCTTTTGAGTTCTTGGCAGTCCCAAAACAAATCAAGACTCACTTCTGTTAGGATCGGAGCGGCACTAAGAGGGGGGGGTGAATTAGTGCAAATGGATTAAAACTTCGGTTTTAAAAAATCTTTCGTACGATAAAAAGCAATATCAATGAAAACCGATTTTAGAAGCTTGATAACTTAGAAGCATATGAAAGCGTAGTGACTAAGTAGAGAAGTTTGCAGTATGTAAATGACAAGAGTAGGATGCAAACCAGATAACGCAACAATTTTAAAGTGGTTCGGTCAAAATGACCTACATCCACTTGCGAAGCCTTCTTCGAAGAGGCTCCCAACTTCCACTATCAAATCTCTTGTAGGGGAAGGACTAATACCCCTCTTACAACCTTTTATAAGTGGTTCACACTCTTACAAATTTTTGAATAGAAAGAAGGAGATGAACACTCAAAGCAATTGAAGACAAAAACTTGCTAAAGACTTTGCTAAGACTTTTGGCTCACTCTCTTGCTTCTCAAAGGTTGTAAGAGGGGTATTAGTCCTTCCCCTACAAGAGATTTGATAGTGGAAGTTGAGAGCCTCTTCGAAGAAGGCTTCGCAAGTGGATGTAGGTCATTTTGACCGAACCACTTTAAAACTGTTACGTTATCTGGTTTGCATCCTACTCTTGTCATTTACATACTGCAAACTTCTCTACTTAGTCACTACGCTTTCATATGCTTCTAAGTTATCATAGTTAATCCTGCACACACAAACTAAAACTCTACTCCGATCTAAACAATTATTACAACGCGAATCGACATTCCGTTGCCAGGCACGTCATTGGTTGGCGCTTCATCCGATTCTTCAACGCATCATCCTCTCTTACGGCTTGTTGCCCAATCAGCGGTTGACCTCTGCAACCCCGATATCCTTGGCGCAATTCCGCTCTCCTTGGCCCGATGCCCGATGTCCGAAGCCTTCTGCCGTCCAATATCCTGACGTGATCTCCTCCGACGCAACGTCAATTCCTCCTGTGTTAACTATCTAATCCTGATCAAGTAGACCTGCATCACTCAAAATGCAGTTTAAATTATAAACACATATCAAGTGGTTTCATCATCAAAATACGAGATTCAACATATTCATGTGATAATATGAATACATGAAACACTTATAATATGATTTTTATATAATTCCGTGTATTCATAAAATATTTATCTCATCACCCAATAACTCTTCTTGATATTCCTTATGAGATGAAATGAAATAATGCATGAAATACAAATGAGAAGTTAATAATCATGCATGATAGGATGTAATGAATTTTGACATTTAGATACCATCATTTAAATAGCTACGATCATGTTGCCAAAATGATATATCATGAATGCTTGAATATCATGTTTGATATGCTCATAATGATGATTGATTTTTCGATATCATGCATAAAAAAAAAAAAAATTGAAATGTAATGTTAATGAATTTGTGCATTGAAACTATAATGATGCACAAATAAGAATGATTACTTACCTTTGTGATTTAGAAATTGATGTAGAGAGTTTTTCTCTTCTTTTTGACAATGACAAAGGGGGAGATAGATTGCTAGCACAATTCAAGAAAAAAGAAAAAATTGCACTTCTCAAAAGAGAAGAAATTGCTATCTTGAACATCACCGAGAATTGCTAGCTTGAAACATCAAGAAAATACAAAAATGTGTTATCGTGCTTATCTCAAGAAAAGCAAATATGCCAACTTGCATATATTTGAATTTGCTAGCTTATAAAACTTGCATATTTCAAAAAGCAAGAGTTGCTTAAACATCTCTAAATTGCTAGCTTGCAAGTTCTAAAATGTTGTAAAATTACTAGATTGCATGATGATAAAAATTTAACATTATGTTTTTCATGCAATGAGTTGAACCCATATAACAAACACTTGATTGTGGTACTTCTCCTTTTTTTTTATGACAAAGGGGGAGAAGTATGTTGATGACATGACATGTGATGCATAAGTTTTATGCATATGTTTATGATGATGTGTTGCAAGTATTCATGATGAATATTGCAATGACTTGAATTCTGTTTGAATTCAAGGTTCTATCAATATAGCATATTGATAGGGGGAGTTTGTTTAAACTCCGGGAGTTAAGGTTAACTCCGTCATCAAGTGGTTGTCATCATCAAAAAGGGGGAGATTGTTGAATCTTGTATTTTGATGATGAAACCACTTGATATGTGTTTATAATTTAAACTGCATTTTGAGTGATGCAGGTCTACTCGATCAAGATTAGACAGTTAACGCAGGAGGAATTGACGTTGCGCCGGAGGAGATCACGTCAGGATATTGGATGGCAGAAGGCTTTGGACGTCGGGCATCAGGCCAAGGAGAGCGGAATTGCGTCAAGGATATCGGGGTTGCGGAGGTCAACCATCGATTGGGCAACAAGCCGCAAGAGAGGACGATGCGCTGAAGAATCGGACAAAGCGCTAACCAATAACGTGCCGGGCAATAGAATGTCAATTCGCGTTGTAATAATTGTCTAGATCGGAGTAGAGTTTTGGCTTATGTGTGCAGGATTAACTACGATAATGATGAAGACATAAAGCGAAACAAAGTGTCGGAGTCAAGCATGAAGGATTCATTGGGAGTTCGAGAGTTCGACGGAAGTCCGAAGGTTCATTGGGAATGCTGTTGGAACTAGCCGAGAATGAGTAGGGAGCTTGCCGAAGGGTTTTTGGGAAGCTCACCGAAAGGTTCGTGGGAAGTTCACGGAGCTCGTCGAGAGAGATCGGAGCTTGCCGAAGAAGCTCGTTGGAACTCGCCAAGATCAAATCGTGAGTTTAAGAGCTTGCCGGGAGTCTGCAGAATGGTTTCCGAGAGTTTATCGGAAGACCGCCGAAAGTTCGTCGGAAGCTCGTCGGAAGAAGTCTTGACTTATGGATTTTGTAATAGCTTATAAAATGTCTTTAAATTCGTAGTTAGCATATTAATTAGGGTTAGGATTAGGTATTAATCCTATAACCCAAGTAGGGGCCAATGGGGGCGAGTTGGACTAGTTTGGGTTAAGATTGAAGCCCAACTAGTGGGCTAAAAAACACTATAGGCGGTGGCACTGCTGGGGGGCGGGCGGTGCCACCGCCCAGTCGAGAGCTGGGCGGTAGCACTTTGGGGTTGAAGCGGTGTTTTTTTTTTTTCCTCTGTCGTGGTTAGAACTGACAAGGTGGGCACCGCCAAAGATCGAGAACTCCAAGAGAATTCAAATTTTGGAGCCCAAATTTGAATCCTCTTGAGGCCTATAAATACCCCTCAAATCTCAGCTGAGAAAACAACTTTTTGAGTAGCAATTGTTTGAGAGAAAGGCCCTAGAAAAGTCTTAGATAGTCTTGTTTTCAATTTGCTAGTGTTCACCTCCTTCTTTCTTGCTGAAAATCTATAAGAGAGTAAACCGCTTGTAAAAAGTTATAAGAGGGGTATTCACCCTTCCCTTTCAAGAGATTTGCTAGTGGAAGGTGGGAGCCTCATCGAAGAGGGGCCTCGCAAGTGGATGTAGGTCACTTGACCGAACCACTTTAAAAACAACGTAATCTCTGGTTTGCATTTCATTACTGCTATTTACATTATTGCAAACCTTCTTACTTGCTTTATTTCATCATCTTTGCTGCACAACTTTGTGAATACATTTTCAAGTTAAGCACTTTCGACTCCGATTTTTATCGCACGAAAGATTTGTCGAAATCAATATTTTAATCCGCTGCACTAATTCACCCCCTTCCCTCTTAGTGCTACTCCAATCCTAACAAAGTTTGCTCTCAAACAAAAGATCCAATAAAGCTAGAGAACACTTGTTGCCTAACGATGAAGAGATAGAAAGAAAGAGTTCTTTCTTTAAACCAAGGAGAGAGAAATTACCATTAATGAAACAAGAGAAAGAATGATTAGGATACAGGCATAGATCTGATGAATTTGGATAGAAAGTTTATTTTGAAAGGATAAGATTGATGCTTTCAAGGAGATTGAGTCAAAATCTTTTTTCCTAGTTGAATTTTAGGAGAACGAGAGGAGTCTTTTTTTATTCGCTAGAACTTGGATATTATTTTGCAACTGATGTTAAAAAGGGTGAAGGGTCTATGATCTATGATGATGGTGGCATTGATATTTTTAGGGACAAGGGCTTTCTCCCAATTGGGCAAAACGTAACAATCATTATGAAAGTTAGGGAATGCTTATTGAATCAGGAATTTTAATTCATTCTAGAACCTATGGTGAACCATGGTAAAATTCGACAATGAACCCGTTTGGTCCAAGACTCTCGTTGAGGCTCATTGGAGAGCAATAATAATCTCATCCAATAATATATAAAAAAGATGAGATATAATTAGTTTTTCTTTCATCACCCTTATGATGGTATATAAAGAGAAATAGTTTTTATATATAAATAAATATTAGTAGATCATAACATGCAGTCGAATTAAATGAAACCACAATCAAATAGAATACCAAGATACACATGAAAAACCCCTTCAATGTAAAGGGTAAAAATCATAGGGTAAACTAGAGATAATCCACTATAATAATAATGAATATACAAATCTCAATCTCTTGCCAAAATCCTAGAAATAATAAAAATAGAATGTTTTTGAGATTGTCTCAATCTGGGTGTAATATGAGCGTACTATTAGATTATCTAAATCTGTTGTTTACATACTATTCATTGAACGTTTTGGAGATTGAATCAATCTGGGTGTAATATGAGCATACTATTATATCATCTAAATCTGTTGTGTACATACTATTCATTGAACGTTTTGGAGATTGAATCAATCTGGGTGTAATATGAGCATACTATTATATCATCTAAATCTGTTGTGTACATACTATTCATCGAACGTTTTGGAGATTGTCTCAATCAGGGTGTAATATGAGCATACTATTAGATCATCTAAATCTGCTGTGTACATACTATTCATTGAACGTTTTGGAGATTGAATCAATCTGGGTGTAATACGAGCATACTATTATATCATCTAAATCTGTTGTGTACATACTATTCATCGAACGTTTTGGAGATTGTCTCAATCTGGGTGTAATATAAACTTACTATTAATTTATCTAAATCTGCTGTGTATATACTATTCATTGAACGTTTTGTTATCGGCTAACCTGATATCGTTAAGTGGTATAATATGACAATTAGTTCATCTAAATCTGGGTGTTGTGATTTAACATGCAAGTGAATTTGTTGCACTTGTGGATATTGTTAAGATAGAATGATTTGGTCGACTTGCCGATATTGTCAAGGTTTTCATATGATAATATTCTTAGTTATGAAACCTAAACAATATATATATATATAATATTTAAAGAAAGGAAAATATGTATTAGTAAATCATAGTGGTACAAGACGTACTCCTGAAATTATAGGGAATCAAAAAGTTGAATCGAAAGCGCCATACTAGTACTCTCTAAAAAAATATATAAAGATTTCACTAGTTTAGCATATTTGACCAATCAGTTAGTCACCTCATTTATCACTCTAAAAATATGAGAAAAATCATGTACATCAAAATCATTCAATAGGACCCAAATATTATGTATAATGTTCCTCACCGCCCAAGAGATGAGAGAGACTTTCATTGCTGAACTCAAATGATAATTGATGAGTCAGAATTTCTATATTGATTTTGTAGAAATTTTGCATTCAATTTATATGCGACATTTTCTGAAAATAAAAATATAGCAGAAATGAATTACATGCAGATTTTGCAAGAAATAAACTATCAAGATATGGACTTCTATCTTAATATGCTCCCACTATTTTACTAACGAGTCACGCGATACCCTCAGCACGTGAAACGGAAGTCTCCAGCAGACTTCTAGTGGGGATCAGGATCCAATCAGCGTCTTAGTGTAACCTCGAGGGACTCGACCAATCACACTAAGCCTAAAAGGTAGGCAACTCTTGCCGATCACAACTCCTTGTGATTCCCGTCCTGTTCGGCCTCCGAATCACCATGGCCTCGAGGGACTCGACCAACCATGATGCTCGGTTAAGTCAACACCTTCGTTACAAGATGAGTCTAATTTGATGATATACCCTCGAGGGACTCGACCAAGCATACCATGTCCTCGGGTCACCCGGTGACATCTCTATGTTGTAAGCAAGATAGCTTAATCATGATATAGGTGAGTCTCGAGGGACTCGACCAACTCAACCTACACCGGGAACCGTTCCTACCATAACGATGGAAGGCCACATGGGTCAATCTAATTGCCTCACGTTTACCGACTTAATATTATCGAGAGATGTTTCTATAATTTGGTCTCCTAATATGACATGTCACACATATACATATTTAATATATATCTACATCGCATGCAAATATATATACATATCTAGTATGTGTATAAGCAATCACATCGGATGATCATGGACCATTAACCTAATATGATTAGGGCCGAGCCAAGAGGGCCTAATCACTCACATCAAGATCTATGTGTGCAACGGTGCATCTCCATGCCCTTGTGATCGTCCATCTCGTCCTCGCTTCGGTTCGTTAACATCTTGATGCATCTCCATGCATCACGATCGTCCGTCTCGTGGGTCCCGCTTATCGCATCCACGCTCCCCGCCGCCTCCTCATGTGATTACAACTTAATCATAGGCACGCAGGCCCGACAATAAACGAGAAATATAATGGAGGTTCGCAGACCTTAATAATAATAATCACAAGTACACACATCACACGATCCATGATCATCCGTCCACACATCATACATCACATGTATAAATAATCATCATCATGTAGGACTACTAGATAATAATAAAAATAATAATCAACTAAACCTTTTAATTAATTAATATTTTCTGAAATCAAGGACATGTAGGGAATTTCTCAATTCCTAAGGGTATTTTCGTAATTTTGACAAAAGACAGAAATTAGAATTTCTCAAATTCCGAGGGGCAAAATTGTCTTTTTTCAGAAAACCCTAATGCCCTTTCCCCCTTTCGCTGCTTTGCCGCCACCACCGCCGGCGGCTTTCTAGGGCGGGTTTAGGGCACTACCCTCAGCAGAAGCGAGACGCCTGTTGGTGATGCCGCCACTGGTGGGGCCCTTCCCGCCCGCCGGCCTCCAGCGGTCTTTATCACCGGCCGGGCCCCTGTGGGGGGTTTCGCCCACGGAGCAGCGGGGCGGCGGCGCGTAGCGTTGCTGCCTACTGGCGGCAGCGCCGCTTCCTTTTCGGCAGCGGCGCCGCCGGCGCCCTCCGCCCGTGGGTTACCCACCCGGCCGGCAAAGAAGCCTGCTACAAAAAGCAGCCCTGGCTGGCTGCTGCAGATGTAGCCCCTGGCGCTGCACGCGACATAGATCGAGGGCAGCAACGTTGCTGCCCTTTTCGCTTTTAAGGCGTCAATGATTTTGACGTCAATATTCTTCCTAAACACAACACACACAGGTTCAAAACCAATCATTCGCACGAACAACCTAGCTCTCGATACCTTTGTTGGGAAATTATTGGGGCGACATCATATCGAAGAAGCGGAAGAACAAGAAAACAAAAATCCCCGATTCCCAAAAAATGATGTTCGTCGTTGCCGTATGCGAAGATTGGTGCAAAAAAATCAGAAAAACACAAACTGCAGATAGAGATTGTGTTACCTAGGGTGATCAGATATCCCTGTTTCCTTGCAGATCCTTAGGAGAGGGTGAAGGAGGTCAAGCATCCTCCTCTCTAGCGGTGATCCACACAGCAGGGGTTGCACGACCCTCCTCAAAACTCCGGGGCCTCCGAGGTGGAGAGGGAGAGGAGAATTGGAAAGGCAAGCAAAGACTCTAGCCTATGAGGTCTGTGAATCCCTCCTATTTATAGAGATCCCGTGTCAAACCCTAATGGGTCCTTCCCTAGTGGGTATTGGATCTGCATCCAATAAGACAAGGGCTCCGGCCGGATATCTCATATCAGAACCTCTACTCATCGCAATGCCTACCATATGTGTGTGACCCTCTCGCCCAATATCGAAGTGGGCCGTGAGTCATACTGTCAAAACTCCTTCTAACTCAAGTGAATTATTATCTCTGTAATAATTCACTGACTCATCGACTCTGGACGTATTTAGGCCACTACGCCAGTAGTCCCCTGACGATCTGAGGGAATCCAATCCATTGAACCTATCTCGTCCTCAGTTTACCAAGTACCTATAGTCCCTCATCCATCTAATATCCCGGAGACCGTGATATCGAGCATGGTGTTGTCGGACCCATACGGTTTCTACCGAAGTCTCGCTCTAATCGGATTCTCCAGGAGAACTCTTTTCTCTCAACCCGAATGACCCCGCCAGGGATTTGTCTAAGCAAGAACACATGGGATATTCCTCTCATGACGCCGAGAGTGGATGATCCTCTATCGACACTCAATAGCCCTCGTAAGGTCGACTACCACTCCCAATGACCAACAGTACTAGATCCGGGATAGCCAAACCTATAAGTCCGGTATCAAAGAGTGGAGCACTCATACAGACATCCTTGGTGTCTCAAGTCTAAGGACCGGATACACCACTAGGACTACGGAATCATTTGTCGACAATAAGGCATCATCAACCATCCAAAGATTCCGTAAAGCGGATCAATCAGTGAACTCATTCTCCAATGAGCACCTGCATCTTGTATCCCTAGTGTCCCTACACGAGCAGCTATGAGACCAATTTGCATCCATCATATGGATGGGTATACAAAGACACCGTCTATCCGGTTATCACAATGTCCCTCTCGAGTAACCTATGACCGGGATTATTTAGGATATGTGTTTAAAGGTGAATCGATCTCATTATCGTGATCTCATCACGATCCGATTCCCATTGCACAAATCCAAGGACATCACAATATATATATGCATTTATGCAATAGTTATAAAGTGATATACGCCAAAATATAATAAGCAAAAAAAGATTCTCAGATCAAGTCACACGTGCCATCACTCCACGTGATTGGCTTCTTTGGGCACCTATGACTAGTAGTGTCATGTGGACACGCGTGCGAGATTCTCGGTCCAGAATGGACCATTTTACCCTTTGTTGTGCAACCTGTTCAGAGCTTGTAAAGTCCGTTTGTAATTTGCATTGTCTATAAAGTGTTTTTCGGAGATGTTTGCTTGTGGATCCCGGAGTGAGGCCTTTTTCTGTCCTGTTCTCTCTTTTGTGGGACCTAAGGGACCATGGGAGGTTTCGGGGGAGGTCGACCTTCATGCGGGACGGTCATGCAAGGGTGCCCGACGACTTAGGCAAAACCAGCTAAGTCCGTGACGATGATGGTATCGAGCGGGACAAGCACTCATAGAAACACTTGGCATGCAAACGTGGGGGGGACCTAGCGAGGCTGCGTTGAGGGCAGTCAAGACACGCCTTGACCGTTTGGGGAAAACGGGCATGGAGATGTAGGGAAGAGGAGTCGCCGAGGAGCGGGCATCCGAGATTGGCATTTAGAGGAATGTCCAACCCCCTTAAGAAGAGGCACCACGAGAACAGACAAGCTTGGAAGAATGTGAAGCGCACAAAGGTTGGGATGGTTGAGTTTGAGCTACTGCTCAACGTTGACAACTATACTTGATGGTGCTCAAGGTTTATAGCGTTTGGTAAAGGATGAGACCATGCAAGGTGGAATGAGTTGCTCAACGACCAAAAAGAGTTATGCAAAGCTCACAGAGGTGAGGGGAATTGCTAGCTCGAAGAATTTGGTACTCATACATGGGCTTGTATGCGAATGACGGAATGTTCGGTGGTTATCCCAAGGCTTAACCAAACTCGGCGCCATGGAGCATTGAAACTTTCTCTTCGACATGTGAAGGATACGTCCGTAGGAGGCTGAAGGGTGCAACTAGTTCAGCATGTTGCTAGGCCTTGAGGGGTGCAGCGGGGGTTGTATTGACGTGGAGTCACAATCTAGCAAGTGTGTTTGCAGGAGGCAGAACAATGCATAGTTTGTTCAGCAGATCGGAGTAGTCCAAGGGGATGGTGGTCTCCGAAACGAAGAGAGATGTTGCTCCAATGAGACAGTTATCCAGGAGGGATAAGTCCCGGCTCTCCAGAGGGAGAATCATGTGGGACGGACCTCACAAGTTGAGGAGGAGTACCTCAACAAACAACAACTCCATGAAGCTCAATGGGCTGAGCAAGCGCCAGGAGGAGTCGCGATGATCTCACTTGAGAGAATGCATTGGTGGATGCATTGCGAGATCAAGGGGGGGAGTGACCCAAGGCAACACAAATGAAGGCACACTTGGAGTCGACACGGAGATCGGACTCAAGGGAGGGCTGACCCGTGGAATGGTGGGGCTGAGGGCCACCATCAACTCAATGCAAAAGCGAGGAGCGGAGCAACTTGGGTGTAACTTGGTGAAGTACCCAAGCCGCTTGAAGGGAGCCAGCATAAAAGTTGGAACATGGAGCAGAGGCACAGTGCTTTACTTAGACAAAGGTCAAGGACATGAATTCTTGTAGAGGCAAGAGTAAGATCATGTTGTTCCATAGGTCCTTCATTCTGACGGAGCGGACTCATCTTGCATGGTGCCAAAGACGAAGGGAACTTCGGGGCACATGCACCTTATCTCGGAGGAGCATTTGATGGAGGAACTAAGGCGACTCAATTTGCGAAGGCGAAGTTGGGATCAGAAGGCCTTAGCACGGGGCAAGAGGACGCAGAGGTGGGTACTCTTGAAGAATATGCCACAGTGTTGTCATTCAAGTTGCTATGAAGGAGGCGGTGCGCAGCGAAGATTGTGTTGGTAGGGGCAGAGGCCCAGGATCCAAACAATGGTGCACAAATTATAGTGAAGTCGGTGGACTTCGGGAGCTACTAGGCGACGGACTGTCCTAGAGCGGTGCTTCATCTAGGTGTGACCCAAGAGTGGGTGGATGAAGGTCGATTGCCAAAGGAGCGAACAAAATCGAAGGTAGAGGAGACCATGCGATGTATTGGCAGAGGCCACACATGGAGGGTTCACAATTCGAGTTTTTCCACAAGGATCAGAATGCAATAGAGATGTCATCAGGAGGCGACATGGTGCAGCGGATCGTGGTGGAACAGTTCGTGGCAATGCGATTCACACAACCTAGCCCCGTGAGGGACTAGATCATACGGAGGTATGATCGAGAGATACTGGAAGCTCCACTTCGGTGAACAACACGACGGCAAGAAGGGCTATGGATTCAAGGAGTGAAGGCCATGGTACCGCAGAGGCGGGTCTTCCATACGTGCATCGAATTTTGCATCGGATGAAAGCCTTGGTCATCAGCATATGGGGGCTGTGTTCCACCAAGGGAAAAGTTCGAATGCAAGTACCAGTGAGTCCCATGGGAGGGACTTGATCATACAGCGGTATGATCAAAACAACTGGAGAGTTGGACTGCTCCAGAGCTCATATTCGCTTAAGGGAGCCCGACAAGTCAGAGGACAAGGTCGAGTAAGCGAACGTTGCTACCAAGAAAGCTAAGAAGAACAAAATCAGTGCAAACCCTACAACGTGATGGCAGAGGCCATGCATGGGAGTTGCAGTCTATTTGTCTATCGACCAAAGGGTGCTGCTTGGAGAACACAGAGGTGTTGAAGCAGGGGGTCGAAAGGGGCGAGGAAGCGACGACGAGTCCAAAGGGACGTAGTTACCCAAAATCAAGCATTAGTTAGAATGGAGGTGGACTCGGAGGAGTACCATAGAGGCATGTCTACTGATTGTGAAGAAAAGGGATGCAGATGCGAGTCAACGGATAGTAGTGCCATGGGCATGGCAGCGCCATGGTACCGTAGAGGCGGCACTTCCGTGAAAGTCATTGATCCCTTGCTCTCATGGAGGGAGAGCGCTTGGTCGTGAAAGGGGCCGAGGAGGTGGAGCATGCAGAGGCAAACTCCAAGTACCGAGACAAGACTGAAGGGCAGAGGCCAAGGAACTTCGTAAGACCGATGTCAATGAGTTTCTCATCAAGATAGCCGAAAGTGAAGGACTTGGTCATGCAAGAGTGCACGACCAAAGGAACGGTAGTCAAGACTGTGGTCTTTGGACCTTCGCTACTCGTGAGTAGGCGGCAGAGTTGATGGAGAAGACGGTACAATCATAGAGGCTTACCAAAACCTATTAGAGAATTACTCCAAGTTGGGGTGAAAACTTCCCGCATTCCGAAGTTCAATGGCATTGAGAAGGTGAATCACAGTAGCTAACTCAATGCAAGGAGTGCAAACACTTCAAGTGCTTCGAAGTGTGAGCAAAAAGAGCGGCGAAGGCAAGAACACTCGATACATGGAGTACAACCTCGATGAGGCAAAGAAGTCAAGTAACCTTTGCCTTCTCAACCCTTAAGAGAATGGAATTAAACCGAGTACCCTAATTCTCTTATCTATCCAAGAGAGGAGCTCTCTGGATGTTCAAAGACCCTTCAAAGATAATGGAAGACAATAGTTGTCAAATCCTCACCAATGGTGATGATTGGCTCGAGAGAGTAGATTGTCCGCTTCATTTCCCAACGAAATGGCAATCGAAAGCGGAAGTGATGCGAACCTACTTGGATGTGACAACTAAGTGAAAGGAGAGTCACTGAGCAAATTTTGTGGAGGAAAGACCCAAAACTTCAGAAGTTTGTGAGACGATGCTCGTTAAAGCTCCAACAAGCATCCACCCAGTTCAAGCAGCATGAGGCATTTTGAGAGACTGGCGCAGTAAGGATAGTCTTTTCCTTCATCTGAGGGATCCGCAGGAATCAACAAGGATCAACACAACTCAGCCAACCCCACACCAGAGTCAGAGTCATTAGTGAGTTGGAGCAGCATGGCGGATCAAAGATTCGACTATTCAAAAACAGCAATGGAGAGCAGTTGGGAGTCAAAAGGCACATTGTAGCTGGAGCAGAAGATTGAAGACTCAGCAAAGGCGAGGAGTTGCAGTGTCGACAAAGGCTTCAACGAGGACGTCGAAGGGATAAGTGGGGGAGAATGTCACAGACAAACTTCGAAACAGGATGTTTGATGTAATGCTTATGTATGTCTGTGTCTTTCGGCATGTTCATGCCTTGTACAGCATGTAGAGGGGCGGCCAACGGCTTAATAGTCCCATTTTAGTTGGGTTGGTGGCCTCTTTAGGCTTGTAAATAAAGGTTGTGTCATGTGGACACGTGCGAGAGATTCTCGGTTTGTAATGGACCATTTTACCCTTTGTTGTGCAACTGTTCAGAGCTTGTAAAGTCTGTTTGTAATTTGCATTATCTATAAAGTGTTTTTCGGAGATGTTTGCTTGTGGATCCCGAGTGAGGCCTTTTCTCTGTCCTGTTCTCTCTTTTGTGGGACCTAAGGGACCATGGGAGGCTTCGGGGAGGCTGACCTTTGCGGACGGACACGCAAGGGTGCCGCACGACTTAGGCAAAACTAGCTAAGTCCGAGACAGCCTGGGCTGGGCGGTGGCACCGCCCAGCACTGTCAGCTTCTAACACTGATAGGCGGTGGCACCGCCAGCATCGGGAACTCCACGAGAATTCAAATTTGGAGCCCAAATTTGAATCCTCTTGAGGCCTATAAATACCCCTCAAATCTCAGCTGAGATTACAACTTTTTGAGCAGCAAGTGTTTGAGAGAAAGGCCTTAGAAAAGTCCTTGCTAGTCTTGTTTTCAATTTGCTAGTGTTCACCTCCTTCTTTCTTGCTGAAAATCTGTAAGAGAGTGAACCGCTTGTAAAAGTTGTAAGAGGGGTATTTACCCTTCCCTTTCAAGAGATTTGCTAGTGGAAGGTGGGAGCCTCATCGAAGAGGGGCCTCGCAAGTGGATGTAGGTCATTTGACCGAACCACTGTAAAATCGGCGTGATCTCTGGTTTGCATTTACTTATTGTCATTTATATTACTGCAAACCATTTGCACTTTAATACTATACTGCTTTGTCTCTATCTTCCTTATGTCTTCAAGTTAAAACGCAATCGAAACAGTTTTAAATGAAAACGTTGCTTTTATCGTACGAAGTTTCCGAAAAGTGTTTAAATCGTGAAAAGTTTATCGCACTTCACCGCTGCACTAATTCACCCCCCCCTCTTAGTGCCACTCCGATCTTAACAGTAAGTGTCATATCCTTCCTATTCTTTGGAAGGGGGTTCTCGAGCTCGTCATGAGCTTGACATGACATCTCGTAGGTTATTAGAGACCTAATAAGTTCTTCAAGAGGGAATGTTTTGAGGTCCTTGGCCTCTTGAATGACCGTAACTTTTGGATCCCAACTTTTAGGAAGGGATCTTAAGATTTTGTTTACTAGTTCAAGGTTAGAAAAATCTTTACCAAGAGCTTTGAGTCCATTGATGACATCCGTGAAACGGGTGTATATGTCTCCGATGGACTCACTTGGTTTTATTCGAAAAAGTTCATAAGAGTGCACAAGGATGTTGATTTTGGACTCTTTCACTCGGCTAGTGCCTTCATGAGTGACCTCAAGAGTTCTCCAAATATCAAAAGCCGAATCACAAATTGAAACACGATTAAATTCATTTTTATCTAGTGCACAAAACAAGGCATTCATAGCCTTTGCGTTTAAAGCAAAAACCTTCTTCTCCGATTCATTCCATTCGCTCATTGGAAGAGAAGATTTTTGAAATCCATTTTTGACAATAGTCCAAAGCTCGAAATCCATGGAAATGAAGAAGATCCTCAAACGGGTCTTCCAATACGTGTAATCCGACCCATTAAACATAGGTGGACGTGTGATAGAGTGTCCCTCATGCATGCCGGAGTAAGCCATCTCTCTTGGGTATTAAACAAAATATGAGAGTGAGCCTTGCTCTGATACCAATTGTTAGGATCGGAGCGGCACTAAGAGGGGGGGGGGTGAATTAGTGCAGTGGTAAAGTGCGATAAGCTTTTGATGATTTAAAACCTTTCGGAAACTTCGTACGATAAAAGTAATGTTATCGTTTGAAACCATTTTGATTGCATTTTAACTTAAAGGGATAAGTAAGACAGAGACAAAGAAGTAGAGCATTAAAGTGCAAATGATTTGCAGTAATATAAATGACAATAAGTAAATGCAAACCAGAGATCACGCCGATTTTACAGTGGTTCGGTCAAATGACCTACATCCACTTGCGAGGCCCCTCTTCGATGAGGCTCCCACCTTCCACTAGCAAATCTCTTGAAAGGGAAGGGTGAATACCCCTCTTACAACTTTTTATAAGCAGTTCACCCTCTTATAGATTTGAGGGGTATTTATAGGCCTTAAGAGGATTCAAATTTGGGCTCCAAAATTTGAATTCTCTTTGAGTTCCCGATGCTGGCGGTGCCACCGCCTGTCAGTGGCATTGCCATCGCTTGTCAGTGGCGGTGCCACTGCCTGTCAGTGTCAGACACTGACAGTGCTGGGCGGTGCAACCACCCAATCTGGCGGTGCCACCACTAGACCCTTCGGTTCACTTGTTGGGCTTCAAATTTAGCCCAAATCAAGTCTAATTTTGGGCCCAGTTAGCCCCTAACCAAGATATAGGATTATCTCTTAATCCTAATCCTAACTACAAGTGAACTACATAACAAAACACATCCTAAGCAAGTTTTCAACCGCGAACGTCGAGTCTTTTTCTGACGAGCTTTCCGACGAACTTCTTCCGACGGGCTCCCAGCAAGCTCTCGAACTTATGATGACTTTAATAAGTAGCCGAGCCTTCTCGGTGATCTTCGTGAACCTCAGACGATCCATCAGACTCTTAAACGTCCATCGAACTTGACTCCGGTATCCTTGCTTTCTGTTTTCTGGTTATCATAGTTAATCCTGCACACTTAACTCAATAATATGGATTAGATCAATTAACCCATCAATTGATTTTATAATCAAAATATGAGATTCAACAATCTCCCCCTTTTTTATGATGCAATCAATTGATGACGGAGTTAAACATAACTCCCCCTATCTATATGCCATATTATGAGAAGATAAAAACACTTGAATTCCATCCCATTGAATTCAAGCATAAACCGATAAGTTCTAACCGTAGAACTTGTCGTTATTCTCATTAAGCATCATGTAAATGCGAAACTTCGATGAAAATCCTTTTCAAGTCGAATCATAAGAGACAATTTTTACTACGACAGGAGATAAAGATTTTCAACATGAATTTCATGATATACATGTTAGACATGCTTTCAATATGATCAATCGATCTTGTGATATTCTCCAGGATTTTGCAAGGCATATAAGACATTAATCGATCGATCACTTTTCTCAAAGATTTTGCAAGGCATATTCTCAAAGATTTTGAAAAGCTTTTGCAATTCATATAAGTCATGCTATTAAAATGATACAAGTCATCACTTTTCTCCCCCTTTGTCATCAACAAAAAGGGAAATGAGACCTGAAGCACATATTTTGTCATACAAATATTTTATCATTCAAAATTAAGTATGCAAAAATATTTACACAGAGATCATCTTAAAAGAAAATTCAGCATGCATCCATATTATCTAATCTCTTCTTTCTATAAATAACAGAAATTGTAGATGTACAAGGAAGAGATTGGAAAAAAAATTTCAAGTAGTAACTTCAATAAGTCAAGATCATAATTCGAATACAAACTCATTTAAATTCAAATTGTCAACTTGAAACTCATAATCAAAATGTCATAAAATCATTAATCTTGAGCAGATTGGAGCGGTGGGATAAGATAATTTAACATGTCATTTAGAATTGAAGGAGAAGGATTAGATTCACCGAGGAACAGAGAGAAGATGAAAAACAAGTTTATAACCGGTCTAGTCACGATAAGGTAGAGTAGACTACCTATCATTCCCTTATATGTTTTTTGATCAAAATTTTCACTATTTTCATCCATATCTAACTTAGTCGCAGTACTCATAGGGGTGTTTATTGCTTTTGAATTATCCATGTTAAATCGTTTTAACAATTCTAATGTATATTTAGATTGATTAAGAAATATACCATCCCTAAGTTATTTGATTTGTAATCCTAAAAAGAAAGTTAATTCACCCATTAAACTCATTTCAAATTCATGACTCATACATTTGGCAAATGATTCACATAGTGATTCATCCGAATAGCCAAAAATAATATCGTCAACATAAATTTGCATAATAAGAAAATTATTTTTAAAATGTTTAATAAACAATGTAGTATCAACCTTGCCTTTAGTAAAATTATTTAAAATAAGAAAGGAACTAAGCCTTTCATACCAAGCTCTAGGAGCTTGTTTCAAGCCATAGGGAGCCTTAGTCAATTTGAATACATGATTAGGAAGAAGAGAATTTTCAAATCCGGGAGGTTGTTCGACATATACTTCTTCGGAAATAAAACCATTCAAGAAGGCACTTTTGACATCCATTTGAAATAGTTTAAAATTATTACTACTAGCATAGGCAAAGAGCATCCTTATGGCTTCTAATCGAGCCACGGGAGCGAAGTTTTCTTCATAATCGATACCTTCTTCTTGGTTGAAACCTTTGGCCACTAATCTAGCCTTGTTTCTAACCACGATACCATTTTCGTCTTGCTTGTTTCTAAAGACCCATTTAGTACCAATGACTAAATGGTCACTAGGTCTAGGAACAAGCTTCCATACCTTATTCCTCTCAAATTGATTCAATTCCTCTTGTATTGTAATAACCCAAAAATCATCTTTTATGGCCTCGTCAATGCACTTAGGTTTGATTTGAGAAAGGAAGGCGGCATTAGCACAAAAATTCTTGAAGGAGGAACGAGTTTGAACCCCTTTTGATGTATCTCCTATGATTAGCTCCTTTGGATGAGCATCTATATACTTTCATTCCTTGGGTAAGGAAATTTTGGAAGAAGATACATCCAAGTTGCTATTTTGAGGAGGGGGTTCATTTAAATTCAAATTATCAAAACCAAGATCATCATCAAAATCATTTTTCTTTAAATTAGAGATTTTATTAAAAACTACATGAATAGACTCTTCTATTACTAAAGTTCTTTTGTTAAAAACCCGAAAAACTTTAGAAACGGAATAGTAACCAAGATAGATGCCTTCATCGGATTTAGCATCAAATTTTCCTAAGGCATCCTTTTCATTCAAAATAAAGCATTTACAACCGAAAACTTTAAAATAGGAAATATTTGGTTTTTTGTTATTCCATAATTCATAGGGAGTTTTGGATAGGGATGGTCTTATTAGGACCCTATTCATGATGTAGCAAGTCGTATTTACGGCTTCGGCCCAAAAATACTTAGGTAAACTATATTCATTTAACATAGTTCTTGCCATTTCTTGTAGTTTTCTATTTTTTCTTTCAACTACTCCATTTTGTTGGGGATTTCTTGGAGTAGAGAAGTTGTGATTGTATCCATTAACTTCACAAAAATTTTGAAAGTCACGGTTTTGAAATTCGTCACCGTGATCACTCCGAATTGATGAAATCATGAAACCTTTTTCGTTTTGAGTGAGTTTACAAAATTTAGAGAAACACTTGAAACAATCACTTTTGTGAGCTAAGAAATAGGTCCAAGTGTATCCAGTATAGTCATCCACAATTACAAATGCATATTTGCTTCCTTCTAGACTTATCGTATCAATTGGTCCAAATAAGTCCAAATGAATCAATTGTAATGGTCTAGTGGTGCTAATTTGAGTTTTTGATTTGAAACTAGTTTTTTATTTATTTACCTAGTTGACATGCATCGCATACTTTGTTCTTAATAAACTTTATATTTGGAATTCCTCGCACTAATTCTCTAGATGAGATCTTAGATATTAGTTTCATGCTTGCATGGCCTAGTCTCCTATGCCAAAGCCAAGCATCATCATTTAAAGTAGAGAAGCACATTTCATTACTTAGTTCATCAAGGTTGATGGTGTAGACATTATTTTGTTTTAATGCAATCATAGTCATGTTATGGTTTGGTTTTTCAATAATACATACATTTGATTCAAATCTAATGATATAACCTTTATCGCATAATTGACTAACACTCAAGAGATTATGTTTCAATCCATCAACTAGTAAGACATCATCAATAGAAAATTTTAATTTGTTACCTATGGTTCCCTTGCCAATGATTTTCCCTTGGTTATTGTCTCTGAAGGTGACGTACCCTTCTTCTTTGCTAGTGAGCATTGAGAAATGAGATGGATCTCTAGTCATATGTCTTGAGCATCCACTATCTAGATACCATCTCTTGCTCCTAGCTTGTGATAGTGTATGTTTCTACAAGAATGGATTATTTTTAGGTACCAATTTTCTTTTGGGTGCCTTAAAAACTTATTTAACTTGTTCATCATATTGCATAGAGTTGATCATGGTTCCTTTAGGAACCCAAATTAGTTTGTTCGGACTAATTTTCTTGAATGGACATTTATAAGTTTTATGTCCGTATTTGCAACAAAAGTTGCAATTGCTTTGGTGCCGAACCTGTAAGATGGGGCCTTTAATGAAGGTGGTTGGATTTTGGTGAGGACTTCTCACAAATCCGATTCCACTTCTTTTAGGAACGTGACCCTTATTTGTAAGGATCATATTCAAAGATTTGCTACCAACCTCGAATTTCTTCAAAGGTGTCCTTAAGTAGCAAGTTCTCCTTTTAGAGAGATTCTAGATCATGACATTTTAAACATGGAGCTAAACTATCATGATATTCAGTTTTTAATTTATCGATATCACAAGTGAGACTATCATGTTCCTTTTTTAGTAATTTGTATTTTCTACTAATTGTATTACATTCATCAAATAACTCATAGAAAGCATTTAATAATTCATAATAAGGTAAATCTGCATCAATTAAATCTATTACCTCTTCTCCGATGGCCATTAGGGCGTAATGAGCAACTTGCTCGGTGTTGGACTCCTCTTATTCGGACGCGCTTGAATCATCCCACGTTGCCTTGAGCGCCTTCTTCTTTGGTGTTCTATTTTTGGCTTGAGGGCAATCGTTCTTGTAGTGTCCCGATTTTTTGCATTCATAGCAAATCACTTGGTCCTTCTTGCGTTCGAACTTATTTTTTGTATTATTTTTAAATTTATTCTTTCTTAAATATTTTTTAAATTTTTGAGTCAAAAGTGCAATGTCATTGTCACTGTCCTCATCACTTGATGTTCCTTTCAAGTGGTCTTCTTGTGATGTGAGTGCCATATCCTTCCTGTTATTTGGAAAGGGGTTCTCGAGCTCATCATGAGCTTGACATGTCATTTCATAGGTCATTAGAAACCCAATAAGTTCTTCAAGAGGGAATGTTTTAAGGTCTTTGGCCTCTTGAATTACCGTAACTTTTGGATCCCAACTTTTAGTGAGGGATCTTAAGATTTTAGTTACTAGTTCAAAGTTAGTAAAATCTTTACCAAGAGCTTTGAGTCCATTGATGACATCCGTGAACCGGGTGTACATGTCTCCGATGGACTCACTTGGTTTCATTCGGAAAAGTTCGTAAGAGTGCACAAGGATGTTGATTTTGGAATCTTTCACTCGGCTAGTGCCTTCATAAGTGACCTCAAGAGTTCTTCAAATATCAAAAGCCGAATCACAAATTGAAACACGATTAAATTCATTTTTATCTAGTGCACAAAACAAGGCATTCATAGCCTTTGCGTTTAAAGCAAAAACCTTCTTCTCCGATTCATTCCATTCGCTCATTGGAAGAGAAGATTTTTGAAATCCATTTTTGACAATAGTCCAAAGCTCGAAATCCATGGAAATGAAGAAGATCCTCAAACGGGTCTTCCAATACGTGTAATCCGACCCATTAAACATAGGTGGACGTGTGATAGAGTGTCCCTCATGCATGCCGGAGTAAGCCATCTCTCTTGGGTATTAAACAAAATATGAGAGTGAGCCTTGCTCTGATACCAATTGTTAGGATCGGAGCGGCACTAAGAGGGGGGGGGGTGAATTAGTGCAGCGGTAAAGTGTGATAAGCTTTTGATGATTTAAAACCTTTCGGAAACTTCGTACGATAAAAGTAATGTTATCGTTTGAAACCATTTTGATTGCGTTTTAACTTAAAGGGATAAGTAAGACAGAGATAAAGAAGTAGAGCATTAAAGTGCAAATGATTTGCAGTAATATAAATGACAATAAGTAAATGCAAACCAGAGATCACGCCGATTTTATAGTGGTTCGGTCAAATGACCTACATCCACTTGCGAGGCCCCTCTTTGATGAGACTCCCACCTTCCACTAGCAAATCTTCTTGAAGGGGAAGGGTAAAAACCCTGTTGAATCTCAGATTTTGATGATGAAGTCAATTGTCATTTGTTGTCTAATCTATGTGTTGAGATAAGTGTGCAGGATTAACTACGATGAAAGTTAGACAAGCAGCAGGAGTTGCGCCGGAGTCAAGATCATGATCACGTTGGGAGTTCGAGAGTTCGACGGAAGTTCGAACGGTCGTCGGAGGTTCTGCGAGAACAGATCCGAGAAGTCCAGAAGCTTGCCAAGCGAGGCTCGTCGGAACTCGCCAAGTGGATCGTCGCAAAGTCCAGGAGTATGCCGGAAGTCCGTAGAAGAATCACCGAGGGTTCATCGGATGATCGACGGAAGTTCGCTGGAAACTCGTCGGAAGAAGCGATTGACGCATCGGAGCAAAGCTGCAGAAATTATCTTAGATTTAATCGTAGTTAACACGTTGATTAAGTTGGAAAATGGGAGGTGATCCCATTAGCTTAATCTTGGGGCAATTGGGCCCCTGAAAAGATTGAAATTGGGCCGAATGGAGCTAACCATTCGGACCCTGATTGCACCAGGAGGTGCAACCGCCTAGGCCAGGAGGTGGCACCGCCTGGGCTATGTCTCCCAGCGAGACTGGGCGGTGCAACCGCCCCAGCCAAGAGGTGCAACCGCCCAGGGCTCAGTCTCCGAGCGAGACTGGGCGGTGCAACCTCTCCAGTCAGGCAGTGCAACCACCTGAGCTCGGTCTTCGAGCTCTGGCAGAGAGGTGCAACCGCCTCTGACAAAGGTGGCACCGCCCAGAGGCTTAGTCTTCGAGCTCTACCAGGCGGTGCAACCTCTCTAGTCAGGAGGTGCAACCGCCTGATCCCGGAATTCCGGGATTTGATCGTTTTGAGCTCCAAATTTGAACTGGGTTGGGGCCTATAAATACCCCACCCATTCAGCACTAAAAAGACAGATCCACACCGAATTCTTGATCTTTTCTGTGATTCTAAGAGCTCAAATTTGTGTAAAGTCGAAAAGTTCTCCTCTTTCTGTTCTTCAAGTCTTGAGTTGTAAAGAGAGGAGAGAAAGGTTCTGTAAGGGTTGTCTCCTGAGCCCATCAAAAGGAGTGAAACTGTAAAAGGGAAGTTGGCCTTCGCCTATTGAAGGAAGGTAGCTAGTTGATGTCGGTGACCTCGTCGGAGGAGGAAGCCAAAAGTGGAGTAGGTCAAGACTGACCGAACCACTCTAAATCTCTGGTTTGCTTTTACTTTGAGCACTTTATCATTACTGCAAACCTCCTACATAGCTACTGCCCTCTGCGCTTTTACAAACGAGTCTCCAAGTTCTGATCTTTCCGAATCTGCATTCAGACGTAAATCGGTGTTTTCGTACGATCTTTACACTACAGTTTACGCTTACGTTTTGATTCCATTTATAACTGCAAATTGCTTTCTGCGTATTCATAAAACGCTTTTCAAAGTTCAAAACTGCATTTAGACGTAAAATTACGCTTTCACATAAAACTGCCTTTAGATGTAAAACTGCGTTTAGACGCAAAACTGCGTTTAGACGTAAAACTGCGTTTAGACGTAAAACTACGTTTAGACACAAAACTACGTTTAGACGCAAAACTGCGTTTAGACGTAAAATTGCGTTTAGACGTAAAACTGCGTTTAGACGCAAAACTGCGTTTAGACGTAAAACTGCATTTAGACGTAAATCGGCTTTCCTCGTACAATCATCAGATTTCAGTTTACGTTTACGTCTTGATTTCAACTGCATACTGTCTTCTGCGATTTTACAAACAAGTTTCAAAGTTTAGACGTAAATCTGTGTTTAGACGTAAATTTGCGTTTAGACGTAAATCTGCGTTTAGACGTAAATCTGTTTTTTGCAGATTACTTTTTGAGCTGTACAATAGCAGCACACTATCTTTATACTTCTGCTTAAACTGCGTTTTATCTAAACAAGTGATTTTCTTAATCGACACTTAGGCGTAAATCTGTTTCTTCGCATTTAACGTCGGATTTCAGTTTTTGCCGATATTCTGGTTCTCATCATTATTGCAAACTGCCTGCATAGATTGACTGTAACCTTGCTTAGTATCAACTCTCATACAGAGTTGTCCTTATCGTTCAAACGCAGCTTTTCGGTTTTAAATCGCAGAAAGTTTTCCGCTGCACTAATTCACCCCCTCTTAGTGCTCTCGATCCTAACAATTGGTATCGAGCAAGGTTAACTCTCTAACGGATTAAAACCCAAGAGAGATGGCATACGCCGGAAACCAAGAGGGGCATTCTATTACACGCCCACCCATGTTCAGTGGGGACGGACTACACCTACTTGGAAGACCGAATGAGGATCTTTCTTATTTCTATGGATTTTGAATTGTGGAACCTTGTTGAAAACGGATTTTCAAAGTCTTCTCTTCCAATGATCGATTGGAATGAATTGGAAAAGAAGGCTTTTCGCTCTTAATGCAAAGGCTATGAATGCCTTATTTTTGCGACTTGATAAAAAAACGAAGTTTAATCGTGTTTCAACTTGCGAAACTGCATTTGATATTTGGCACACACTTGAAGTGACCCATGAGGGCACAAGTAGAGTGAAAGAGTCAAAAAATCAATCTGTTGTTGCATTCTTTTGAACTTTTCGAACGAGACCGAAAGTGAAACCATTGGCGACATGTTTGCCCGTTTCACCGGATGTCGTCAACGGTCTAAAAGGACTCGAAAAAAAAAAGTTTTTTTGGATTTTGAACTCGTAAATAAGATACTAAGATCCCTTCCTAAAAGTTGGGATCCTAAAGTCACTGCTATTCAAGAGGCAAAAGATCTGCGCAACTTCCCTCTTGAAGAACTAATCGGGTCATTAATGACCTATGAGATGACTTGCAAAGCTCATGAAGAGCAAGAAGACATCCTTCCAAAGAACAGGAAGGATATGGCACTTAAAACTTCTGAATGCCACTTGAGAGAAAACTCAAGTGATGATGACTGTGATGATGACTTGGCACTTTTAACAAGAAAGTTTAAAAAATTCTTTAAAAGAAACAAGTTTAAGAATGATGCGAAAAATAAACTTGAACCCAAGAAAGACCAAGTGATCTGCTTGAATGTAAAAAGCCGGGACACTACAAGAGTGATTGTTCCCAAGTCAAAAGAAGAACATAAAAAAGGAAGGCTCTTCAAGCAACATGGGATGACTCGAGCGCATCTGAAGAAGAGGAGTCCAACACCAATCAAGTTGCTCATTACGCCTTAATGGCCATGGGAGAGGAGGTAACGAATTTATTAGATGCTGATTTATCTTTCGATGAATTATTAAATGCATTCCATGACTTATTTGATGAATGCAAGATTATCAATAGAAAATACAAATTGCTAAAAAAGGAGCATGATAGTCTTACTTGTGATTTCAATAAGTTAAAAATTGAATATCATGATAGTTTAAATTCATGTATCAAATGTCATGATCTAGAAACTTTTCAAAAAGAAAACTTGCTACTTAAGGACACCTTGAAGAAATTCGAGGTTGGTAGCAAGTCATTAAACATGATCCTTACAAACAAGGGTCATGTTCCCAAAAGAAGTGGGATTGGATTTGTGAGGAGTCCTCACCAAAATTCAACTACCTTCGTAAAAGGCCCCATCTTACATGTTAAACATCAAAGCAAATGCAACTTTTGTTGCAAGTTCGGACACAGGACGCATTATTATCCATTCAGGAAATTTAGTCCAAACAAATTGATTTGGGTTCCTAAAGGAACCATGACAAATTCTATGCAACATGATAGAAAATCTAGATCTATTAGTGAGGCACCCAAAAGCAAATGGGTACCTAAAAATCATCCCTTCCTACAAAAACATTAAAACCTTAGGCCGGAGCAAGAATTAATGTTCTGCTCCTTGATTCTCGATAATCATGAACCAAATGCAATTTGGATACAACAACGAGTGGAAATTATGAAATCACAAATGCAATGTGACTTTTCAAAATCATAAACATATGTACGACATTGGGAGTATACACGTTAAAAAGTCTGTCTTGATCGTACAAACGTTTTTTCCTTGAAATAAAAACGCACACGAAATCATGTAAGTAACGTTAATTGCTCTAAATGAAAACTCTCCTCAAGACAAAACCTCCCTGATCAAATCACAACAAAGTGTTCACTGCCTACAGGCGGTGGCACCTCTCCAGCTAGCGGTGGCACCTCCAGCCATCACGGGTTGCCAGCGGTTGCATCGCTCCAGCCAGAGGTGCAACCGCCAGCAACTCTGCCTTTTTAACCCACGATAGGGCCGGCGGTGAAACCGACCCCAACTCACCTCCCTTTCCTTCTCTACTCCTCCAAGCCTCCTCCATCCCCATTTCACCCCGTTTAGCTTCCCAAATACCTCCCATTTCGGAGCAAAACATCAAGAATTGCTCCCTGTTTTGAAGATTCCACTAAGGTATTCTCTAAGAACCTCTTAAACTCTGTTTTGTTCTTCATTTACTCTTGTTCATCTTTATTCCTCTAAATAACAGTAGTTATGGGATCTAGAAGATCCTCAAGGGACAAGGGAAAGAGGAGATTAGTAGAAGAGTTTGATTTTACCCTTTTTGATTCAAAAAACCATGCTGAAAAATTTCTCTCTTTCGAACTAAGAAGCATCAACAAAGGAAAATACGTAGATCTGAATGAACTAAGAGACGTAGAGACTATCCAATGGTTCGCAAACCTAAATCTACTTCCAATCTTGCAGATTAACGAAACCATCTATCCTAGGCTAGTTAGATTGTTTTACAATAACATGCAAATAGATGATGAAGAAAGGATGTCCACCTATCTTTTAGGACAACACATCTCAATCACTGATAGATTCATTTGTGATATGATAGGCATTCCCATGAAAAGCATAGGACTTTACTTTAGAGGATCATGGGATGATGAAACTATTGGAACATCCTATGTTGAAGCCTTAGGAACAATCTTTGCCAATCCTAACATAGCATTTGTTCCTAAAAGTTGTGAACATCTACTGCCTTTAAACACTAAAATACTTCATCATATCATGACTAGTATAATTCTTCCTAAACAATACCATCATGATGAAGTGAGTCAATTAGAATTAGGAACTATGTACTTAATCATGAAAGGACATGACATTTGTCTTGGCTATCTTATCCAACAAAACATGTTAGAATTATCTAAGAAAGATATGATGCTCCCATATGGTGGTATAATTACTAGAATAATGAAAGCTTACGACATTCAAATACTACCAGAAGAAGAAGTAATGAAAGTAGATAGATTCAGCATAATAAACAAAAATCTACTTCACCGACTAAGATGTCACTATAGAAACGGTAATTGGGTTAGAATGCCTAGAAGAACTGATCCCCTCAACCTGAACTGAACTGAACCCCAGCAGGAAACACCAGTCTTTAGGAGTACCCAATCTCCTCCGATCTGTCCCTTTGAGGAAACACATCCGGTTGAGCAAACTCACACATCATCCATCGAAGATATTGGGATTGGATGGACCGATTCGAACAAAAGACAAGAACGGCTTGAACTTGACAAGATCAAATCCTAAGCGAGCTGCAGCAAATCCATCGACAATTTGACTCTTTATTTAGGCACTTCAACCTTCCACCTCATGAATAAGCTTGTATGAACACAATCATCCGTTGTTGTTATAAACTCCTCATGGACTTTGTCTTTGATATGGCATGTTGTAAACTCCTTATGTTACTCATCATGAAGGACTTTGTTTTTTGATATGGTTACGATATGTTGTAAACTCCATATGTTACCCTTTACCTTGATCTGTAAGCATATGCAAATTTACAAACATCTCTTGTTGTTTATCTCGGATTTTACACTGAAACTAAAATGTTTTAAAAAACCTTATGCCTTGAAAAAATATAAAGTGACATACCAATATAGTTGATAAGTCGACAATATGACAAATGATATGGTTACTATCGATGTTAATATGGTTGCTATCATCGATACTATGATTAGGCCATACTTGCATCACCAAGAAATATATGATTGCTATCATTGCTATATGCCCTGTATCAAGATATCAAACAAAAATTTGCATCGTACGAGCTGATATCTTACCATGTGATGCAATGCTACACTTGCTAAAATATTCGAAATGTGTACATCATGAAATGATATCAAAATCTTGCTTCACAGCTATACATGTCGATATCATGCCATATGATGAAATACTACAATTGATAAACACTTGAAATAGTTGCGTTACGATATCAAAAGCTAACACTGCAAAGAAAGCAAAAATTTGCTAGCTTGCAATTTGCATATTTCAAGAAGCAAGAGTTGCCTTCTTGAATATCTCTAAACTACTAGCTTGCAAGTTCTAAAATGTTGTAACATTGCTAGCTTGCATGTGCTATCTTGTATGCCGTAAAACTTGCATATCTAAAAACTTGGTAGCTTGAATGTTCTAAGCACGATGTAACATTTGCTAAATTTTCTGGCTTCAAAATTGCATGATAATAAAACTTGATGTATCCGAATACTTAAACTAGTTAAAATTATTTTTCGGACGTTATTACATGCCTTGGCATCACTTGATCAAATAACATGTTGGAAATTATGTGACAAATGTTTAAAAAAAAAAAAAAAATCAGTAGCTTACTCATAACCGAATGCATGTAAGAAGTTCATTTTTCGGTATGAATGCTAAAAATGGAAATTATGTGCGTGATAACCTGCTGGAATCACATCTACCATGCTTTTTGATAATGCTATCATGCTTTTTGTTGATGACAAAGGGGGAGAAACATATGAATTGATGAACACTGCCATAATCATGTCTATGTCATAGTTGCAAATACTTGAGTGATGCTATAAACAATGTTATGGTTATGCCATCCTTGCATCACCAAAAGATATATGAACATGTGCTATAGTTTGCATTATGTCTTGAGTTGATATCCTATCTTATGAAGTAAATGCAAACTTGCTAGAAAATCTCAAATGTATGCATCATGTAATAGTCCTTCGCAGCTTTATATGAAAATATTCAATTACATGATGAATAGTTACAAACACAATCATACAAACTTGATGATGTATGTCAAGCCATGACATCATTCTTGAAGAGATACATTATGATGGGTATCATGATGGAAGTATTGATAAGTTTAACTGATCTAACTTATCAATACGTCACTTGAATTCTTAGATCTTGAATTCAAGGTTGACTTATCTCAACTATGGCATATAGATAGGGGGAGTTAAGGATAACTCCATTATCAATTGATTGTCATCATCAAAAAGGGGGAGATTGTTGAATCTCAGATTTTGATGATGAAGTCAATTGTCATTTGTTGTCTAATCTATGTGTTGAGATAAGTGTGCAGGATTAACTATGATGAAAGTTAGACAAGCAGCAGGAGTTGCGCCGGAGTCAAGATCATGATCACGTTGGGAGTTCGAGAGTTCGACGGAAGTTCGAACGGTCGTCGGAGGTTCTGCGAGAACAGATCCGAGAAGTCCAGAAGCTTGCCAAGCGAAGCTCGTCGGAACTCGCCAAGTGGATCGTCACAAAGTCCAGGAGTATGCCGGAAGTCCGTAGAAGAATCACCGAGGGTTCATCGGATGATCGACGGAAGTTCGCTGGAAACTCGTCGGAAGAAGCGATTGACGCATCGGAGCAAAGCTGCAGAAATTATCTTAGATTTAATCGTAGTTAACACGTTGATTAAGTTGGAAAATGGGAGGTGATCCCATTAGCTTAATCTTGGGGCAATTGGGCCCTGAAAAGATTGAAATTGGGCGAATGGAGCTAACCATTGGGACCCGATTGCACCGAGGGAGGTGCAACCGCTTTAGGCCGGGAGGTGGCACCGCTGGGCTATGTCTCCCGAGGCTGGGCGGTGCAACCGCCCAGCCAAGAGGTGCAACCGCCCGGGGCTCGATCTCCGGCGAGGGGGAGGCGGTGCAACCTCTCGGTCGGCGGTGCAAACTTTGAGCTTCGATCTTCGAGCTCTGGCGAGAGGTGCAACCGCCTCTGCGACAGGTGGCACCGCCAGGCTCGATCTTGAGCTCGCCGGCGGTGTAACCTCTCCGATCGAGGAGGTGCAACCACTTTGATCCCGAAATTCGGGATTTGATCGTTTTGAGCTCCAAATTTGAACTGGGTTGGGGCCTATAAATACCCCACCCATTCAGCACTAAAAAGACACAGATCCACACCGAATTCTTGATCTTTCCTGTGATTCTAAGAGCTCAAATTTGTGTAAAGTCCAAAAGTTCTCCTCTTTTTGTTCTTCAAGTCTTGAGTTGTAAAGAGAGGAGAGAAAGGTTCTGTAAGGGTTGTCTCCTGAGCCCATCAAAAGGAGTGAAACTATAAAAGGGAAGTTGGCCTTCGCCCATTGAAGGAAGGTAGCTAGTTGACGTCGGTGACCTCGTCGGAGGAGGAAGCCAAAAGTGGAGTAGGTCAAGACTGACCGAACCACTCTAAATCTCTGGTTTGCTTTTACTTTGAGCACTTTATCATTACTGCAAACCTCCTTCATAGCTACTGCCCTCTGCGCTTTTACAAACGAGTCTCTAAGTTCTGATCTTTCCGAATCTGCATTCAGACGTAAATCGGTGTTTTCGTATGATCTTTACACTGCAGTTTACGCTTACGTTTTGATTCCATTTATAACTGCAAATTGCTTTCTGCGTATTCATAAAACGCTTTTCAAAGTTCAAAACTGCGTTTAGACGTAAAATTACGCTTTGACGTAAAACTGCGTTTAGACGTAAAACTGCGTTTAGACGCAAAACTGCGTTTAGACGTAAAACTGCGTTTAGACGTAAAACTGTGTTTAGACGCAAAACTACGTTTATATGCAAAACTGCGTTTAGACGTAAAACTGCGTTTAGACGTAAAACTACGTTTAGACGCAAAACTGCGTTTAGACGTAAAACTGCATTTAGACGTAAATCGGCTTTCCTCGTACAATCATCAGATTTTAGTTTACCTTTATGTCTTGATTTCAACTGCATACTGCCTTCTGCGATTTTACAAGCAAGTTTCAAAGTTTAGACGTAAATCTGTGTTTAGACGTAAATCTGCGTTTAGACGTAAATCTGTGTTTAGACGTAAATCTGCTTTTTGCAGATTACTTTTTGAGCTGTACAATAGCAGCACACTGTCTTTATACTTCTGCTTAAACTGCGTTTTATCTAAACAAGTGATTTACGAATCGACACTTAGACGTAAATCTGTTTCTTCGTACGAACGTCGGATTTCAGTTTGCGCCGATATTCTAGTTCTCATCATTGCTGCAAACTGCATGCATAGATTGACTGTAACCTTGCTTAGTATCAAGTCTCATACAGAGTTGTCCTTATCGTTCAAACGCAGCTTTCGGTTTTAAATCGCAGAAAGTTTTCCGCTGCACTAATTCCCCCCTCTTAGTGCTCTCGATCCTAACATACCCCTCTTACAACTTTTTACAAGCGGTTCACTCTCTTACAGATTTTCAGCAAGAAAGAAAGAGGTGAACACTAGCAAATTGAAAACAAGGCTAGCTATGACTTTTCTAAGGCCTTTCTCTCAAACACTTGCTGCTAAAAAAGTTTTAATCTCAGTTGAGATTTGAGGGATATTTATAGGCCTCAATAAGATTCAAATTTGGGCTCCAAAATTTGAATTCTCTTGGAGTTCCCGACGTTGGCGGTGCCACCGCTTTGTCGATGTGGGTGCCACCGCTTTGTCGATGTTTTACCTTGACAGTGCTTTGAAAGCGGTGCCACCACAGCCCAGCCAGTGGTGCTACCACCCAGCTCTCGGTTTGGGTGGTGCAACAACCTCCGATCTAGCGATGCCCTTTGCCGGACCCGCCGGTTCACTTGTTGGGCCTCAAATTTAGCCCAAACCAAGTCTAATTTTGGGCCCAGTTAGCCCCTAAACAGGATATAGGATTATCTCTTAATCCTAATCCTAATTACAAGTGAACTACATAACAAAAACACATCCTAAGCAAGTTTTCAACCGCGAACGTCGAGTCTTGTTCCGGCGAGCTTTCCGACGAACTTCTTCCGCGGGATCCCAGCTTGCTCCCAAACTTGTGATGACTTTAATGAGTAGCCGAGCCTTCTCGGTGATCTCTGAGAACCTCCGACGATCTCTTCGGCGAACTTCTGAAAATTTTGACAGGTTCCCGATTTCTTCTCGGTTGGTTCCAGCAGCATCTCCGACGATTCTTCGGACTCTTAAACGTCTATCGAACTTGACTCTGGTATCCTTGCTTTGTGTTTTCTGGTTATCGTAGTTAATCCTGCACACTTAACTCAATAATTTGAATTAGATCATTTAACCCATCAATTGATTTTATCATCAAAATCCGAGATTCAACAATTGGTTCATTCAGCACTTCGTCCGACCCTTCGGTGCATCGCCCTCTCTTTCGGCATATTGCCCAATTGACATATTACCTTCTTGCAACATCCAATCTCCTTGGCACAATGTTCGATATTCTTGGCCCAATGGCCGAACTCATGCGATGAAGCCTTCTGCTGACACGTTGACCAAGTTAGGATCGGAGCGGCACTAAAGGGGTGAATTAGTGCAGTGGATTAAAATTTCGATTTTGGAAAAATCTTTCGTAAGATAAAAAAAAATCGATGAAAACTGATTTTGGAAGCTTGATAACTTAGAAGCGTATGGAAGCATAGTGACTAAGTAAAGAAGTTTGCAGTATGTAAATGGCAAGAGTAGGATGCAAACCAGATAACATAGTAGTATTAAAGTGGTTCGGTCAAAATGACCTACATCCACTTGCAAAGCCTTCTTTGAAGAGGCTCCCAACTTCTACTAGCAAATCTCTTTGTAGGGGAAGGACTAATACCCCTCTTACAACCTTTACAAGTGGTTCACACTCTCACAATTCTTTTCAAAAAGATGGGAGGAGGTGAACACTCAAGAAATTTGAAAAACAAGACTTGCTAAGACTTTTCTAAGGCTCTTATATCAAACTATTGCTTTCCAAAAGGTGTATTCTCTACTGAGAATTGAGGGGTATTTATAGGCCCCAAGAGGATTTAAATTTGGGCTCCAAAATTTGAATTCTCTTGGGTTTTTGAGGCTGGCGGTGCCACCGCCGGATCTCACGGGTGATAGGCGGTGCCACCGCTCAGTTCTTGGGTTCTAGGTGGTGCCACCACCTAATCTGGTGGTGCCACCACCTACACTATTTCAACTCACTGGTGGGGCTCCAAACTTGGCCAAAACTAGTCCGAACTCGGGCCCAATTGGCCCCCTACTTGGGTTATAAGATTAACACCTAATCCTAACCCTAATTAACATACAAACTATGAATTTAAAGACATTTCCTAAGCTATTACAAAGTCCATAAGTCAAGACTTCTTCTGGCGAGCTTTCGGCGAACTTCCGGCGGTCTTCCGATAAACTCTCGGAAACCATTCTGCGGACCCCCGGCAAGCTCCTAGACTTCACGATTTGATCTTGGTGAGTTCCAACAAGCTTCTTCGGCAAGCTCCGATCTTTCTCGGTGAGCTCCGCAAACTTCCCACGAACATTCCAGCGAGCTTCCAAAAAATCCTTCTGCAAGATCCCTACTCATTCTCGGCTAGTTCCGGTAGCATTCCCGACGAACCTTCAAACTTCCGTCGAACTCTCAAACTCCCAACGAATCCTTCGCGCTTGACTCTGACATGTTGTTTCGCTTTATGTCTCTATCATTATCATAGTTATTCATACACACACAAACTAAAACACTACTCTGATCTAGACAATTATTACAATGCGAAATGACATTCTGTTGCCCAGCATGTCATTGGTTGGCGTTTCGTCCGATTCTTCAATGCATCGTCCTCTCTTGCGGCTTGTTGCCTAATCGGCGGTTGACCTCTGTAACCCCGATATCCTTGGCGAAATTCCGCTCTCCTTGGCCCGATGCCCGACGTCCGAAGCCTTTTGTCGTCCAATATCCTGACGTGATCTCCTCCGGCGCAACGTCAATTCCTCCTGTGTCAACTGTCTAATTCTGATCGAGTAGACCTGCGTCACTCAAAATGCAGTTAAACATCTAAACACAATCAATTAGTTTCATCATCAAAATATGAGATTCAACAATCTCCCCCTTATTTATGATGACAACTAATTGATGACTAACGGAGTTAACTTTAACTCCCCGGAGTTTAACCAAACTCCCCCTATCAATATGCCGTATTGATAGAAACTCTTGGATTCAAAAATCCGAGCAACATGTCATCATAAACTTATGCATAACATGTCATGCCATCATACTTCTCCCCCTTTGTCATCAACAAAAAGGAGAAGTTCCTACTCATTTGTGTTTATAGATAAAAAGTTTCATACATTGCATGAAAAACATAATATCAAATTTTATCATCATGCAATCTAGCAATTAAAGATGTGTAAGTTTAGTATGTTTGCTTTTCTTGAGATAACAACTAATTGCTTCTCTTTAGACTACAAGCTAAAAATTTTCATGATATGCAAGTTGCAAACTAGCAAATTTTTGCTTCCTTTGCAATGTTTGAGCTAGCAATTTTGCTTCCGTAACAAGTTAGCATGTTTTGTATTTTAAGATAGGCAAGATAGCACATTTGCTTTTTTTGAGATAGCAACTCTTTTGAGATAGTGATCTTAGCAAATTTTACATCATTCTAGGTAGCAAATTTTTGTGATGTTCAAGATAGTAAGTTCTTTCTTCTCTTTTGAGAAGTGCTATTTTCGCTTCCTTTACAAAGTGAAAGCCAGCAAAGTGTATGAAAAAGTGAGCAAGTTTTGCAATATACAAGCTAGCAAAAATTTCGAAAGCAAACACAAGATTGCTTTCTTGTTGAAGTGTGTAAGCTATCAATTCTTGCTTCTTATTATAATGTGCAGGTTGCAAGTCTTGCTTCTTGAGATAGGCAAGATAGCGATATTCAAGAAGACAACTTTTGCTTCTTGAAATAAGTAAGTTAGCAATCTTTGCTAATTAAGATAGGCAAGCTAGCAATCAAGTTTTTGCATCTTCTTGACTTGTGCAAGCTAGCTATCTCCCCCTTTGTCATTGTCAAAAAGAAGGGAAGACCCTTTACATCAATTATGACAAAAGTAACTATCAATCTTATTTGTGCATCATCATATTTTCAAATTAGAATTTGCACATTTTCAAAAACCTTATATTCATTCATGCACGATATTGAATTAATCGATCAACCTTATGAAGATATCATACATGATACTAAAATTTTTAACTATTTGTCAACATTTTGATCGTGATACCAAACATTCATCATTTAGAGTATTCATGAAACAAAACATTAAATCAATATTTATAATACATCATTTTAGCAACAACTCATAGTATTTTAAATAATGATTTACATCATATGTAATACATCACAACATAATTAGAAGACACAACTATTGCATACATCATTGCAAATTATAAATGTTTCATATCATGATGGTATCAATTTGTCAAATTATATCCTACCATGCATGATTAAAACTTATTCCCATTTGTATTTCTTGCGTAATTTCACTTCATCACATTAAGAGTATCAAGAGGAATTAATTGGGTGATGAGATAAATATTTCACGAATACATGGAATTGTATAAAAAATCATATCATAAGTGTTTCATACATTCATATCATCACATGAAGGAATATAAACAAAAATTGGTGATGAGATATTACTTCATGAATACAATAAAATTCATATAGCATATCATGGTTTATTAGAATTAGTCTTCCTTTTGGTGAATAGCAAAAAGAATAGTAGGAGAGCAAGATCTCAATTCATGCACATCAAATATTCAATCATCAAAATCATGATTCATCTAGAAAATTCTCCTATTTAAATATTCAAAGAGAGGATCATGATGAACATTCTTGGTTAAATAAAGTTTCAAAACTTAATTATCAAGATCATTAATACTAAAAGACTATGAAACATTTCGACAAATCTCATTTTAAATAGAAAACAATCTTGATTCATAAAGGATTTCATGTTATAAATTTTAAGAGATCAAGATCGTGATTTTGATAAAAAATTATTCAAATTTAAATCATCAAAATCATTATCAAAATCCAAGAGATTCTCAAAGATGTTACAAATGGATTCATCAAAATCAATAAGATTGAGCAAAATAATTTTCGAGAATGTTTTCCTCTTTTCGATTATTTCAAAACATATGATTTTGTTTCATTTATGCCAAATAAAAACATGTATTATGTTTAAAACCGAAAGAGTAAGATTTATTACAACAAAGATCAATAAGGTACTTTCATTATGGTAAAAATCAATAATCCATAAATCGTAAGATTCGTCATGCATAATTTTAAAATTTATTAAGCATGATTAATATGCATGACACTAATACATGGTTTCAAAATGTTTAATATTTTTATTACACAATTTCATCATTATGCATCATTATATATAACTTTACAATGTCATGCATAAAATCATCAAATCATAGTATTAAAATATTAATATTTTCATTACAACTTTATGCATAATTAAGTAATAAATTGTCAAGCATGACACTTCACTATTTCCTATAAGCTTGCCTATTTCATTTATGTCAAATCAAAACATACATCATTTTTTAAAGTCACTTTTATGTCAAATCAAAAAATGCATCATTAAGCATCATCATTATGCATTACTTCAAATCAAACATGATTTCATTTATTTTCAAAATATTTATCATGATAGAGCATATAAGCCAAAGAAACTATTACACATAAAGCATATTCATCAATGATGGTTTCATTGAGTATAAAGTATTTTCAACCAAAATCATTTGTTATTTGTTGTAGTCATACATTTTTCTTTTTAGGTGAATCTATCTTTTCATGCTTAGTTTGCATACAAAAGTCATGCATCATTTTCGAAAGCAACTTTCATCATGGTATAAATCGATAATCCATAAAACATAAAAGATCATTATGGAAATCTTCAATAATCTAAACTATAAATTACCCAAAACTCATCATCATCATGCATAGCCTCAAAAAATAAATTTATTAGGCATGATATCATATTTCATAAGGCATTTTTAATCAAAATCATTTTGTTTATCATAAACATACAATTTTCATAATTATTTTCAAAATTACTAGAATGATAAGCATGATTTCTATTTTTTTATTTTCATGTAAATTTTAAGAAAATTAATCCTAAACTAAATTAGAAATAACTCATGAAAAGTATTATGTAATTTCAAAATAATTCAAGAGAGATGAGTTACTTACCTTCTAGTCGAAGCTCGTCAAAGCCCAATTCGTCGTTCCACCTTTGGAAGTTTTTGAATCATCCTTGGTTGCCTTTCTCTTCTTTGGCCTCTTTCTCCGTTCAAGTTCATTGTTTATTTTATATTTTTATTTAATAAACTTATTAAGATTTAGTGTTAGAAGTTCAAGTTCATCATTGTTCTCATCACTTGAGTCATCGCCCAAGTGGTATTTATTTGTCCAGAATTCCAAATCCTTCCTATTCTTTGGAAGGTGATTTTCTTCATCATGTTCATCATGTGTATTGTGCACCATTTCAAATGTCCTCAACGAACCAATTAGTTCTTCAAGTGAAAAAATATTTAATTCTTTTGTTTCTTGTATTGCAGTTATTTTAGGATCCCACCTTTTTGGAAGGGATCTTAAGATCTTGCTTATGAGATTAAAATTCGAAAAAGATTTACCAAGAACTCTAAGATTATTGACGACATCCGTGAAACGGGTGTACATGTCGCCTATAGTCTCACTTGGTTGCATTCGAAAAAGCTCAAAATCATGCAATAAAATATTAACTTTTGAGTCTTTGACTCTACTAGTTCCCTCGTATGTGATTTCAAGTGTTCGCCAAATATCAAAAGCTGTTTCGCACATAGAAATCCGATTGAACTCATTTTTGTCCAAAGCACAAAATAAGGCATTCATAGCCTTTGCGTTTAAAGAAAATTACTTCTTCTCCAAATCCAACCATTCGTTCATCGGTTTAGAGAGAAGTTGAAGACCGTTTTCAACAATATTCCATAAATCGAAATTCATAGAAATCAAGAAAACTCTCATTCAAGTTTTCCAATAAGTGTAGTCCAATCTGTTAAATAACGATGGACAAACAATCGAAAAGCCCTCTTGAAATCCATGAAGAGCCATTTCTCTCAGGTATAAATCTGAAATTAGAAATACCGAGCTCTGATACCAATTGTAAGGATCGGAGCGGCATTAAGAGGGGGGGGTGAATTAGTGCAGCGGATTAAAACTTCGATTTTGGAAAAATCTTTCGTACGATAAAAAATAATATCGATGAAAACTAATTTTGGAAGCTTGATAACTTAGAAGCGTATAGAAGCATAGTGACTAAGTAACGAAGTTTGCAGTATCTAAATGACAAGAGTAGGATACAAACCAGATAACACAGTAGTTTTAAAGTGGTTCGGTCAAAATGACCTACATCCATTTGCGAAGCCTTCTTCGAAGAGGCTCCCAACTTCCTCTAGTAAATCTCTTCGTAGGGGAAGGACTAATACCCCTCTTACAACCTTTACAAGTGGTTCACACTCTCACAATTCATTTCGACAAGATGGGAGGAGGTGAACACTCAAGCAATTTGAAAAACAAGACTTGCTAAGACTTTTCTAAGGCTCTTATCTCAAACTATTGCTTTCCAAAAGATGTATTCTCTACTAAGAATTGAGGGGTATTTATAAGCCCCAAGAGGATTCAAATTTGGTTTCCAAAATTTGAATGGGTTTCCGAGGCTGGCGGTGCCACCATCGGATCTCTCGGGTGATAGGCGATGCCAACGCTCAGTCCAGCGGTGCTACCCCTCAGTTCTCTGGTTTTAGGCGGTGCCACTGCCTATTCTGGCAGTGCCACCGCCTACACTATTTAAGCTCACTAGTGGGGCTCCAAACTTGGCCCAAACCAGTCTGAACTTGGGCCTAATTGGCCCCTACTTGGGTTATAGGATTAACACATAATCCTAACCCTAATTAACATGCTAACTATGAATTTAAAGATATTTCCTAAGCTATTACAAAGTCTGTAAGTCAAGACTTCTTCCGGCGAGCTTTCAACGAACTTCCGACGGTCTTCCGATAAACTCTCGAAAACCAATCTGCGGACTCCCGGCAAGCTCCTAGACTTCACGATTTGATCTTGGTGAGTTCCAACAAGCTTCTTCGGCAAGCTTCGATCTTTCTAAACGAGCTCCGCGAACTTCCCACGAACCTTCCGGCGAGCTTCCGAAAAACCCTTCGCTAAGACCCCTACTCATTCTTGGCTAGTTCCGGCAGCATTCCCGACAAACCTTCGGACTTCCATCGAACTCTCGAACTCCCAACGAATCCTTCACGCTTGACTCCGACACGTTGTTTCGCTTTATATCTTTGTCATTATCGTAGTTATTCCTGCACACACAAACTAAAACTCTACTCCGATCTAGACAATTATTACAACGCGAAATGACATTCTGTAGCCCGGCACATCATTGGCTGGCGCTTCGTCTGATTCTTCAGTGCATCGTCCTCTCTTGCGGCTTGTTGCCCAATCGGCGGTTGACCTCCGCAACCCCGATATCCTTGGTGCAATTCTGCTCTCCTTGGCCCGATGCCAGACGTCCGAAGCCTTCTACTGTCCAATATCCTGACGTGATCTCCTTCGGCATAAAGTCAATTCCTCCAGTGTCAACTATCTAATTCTGATCGAGTAGACCTGGATCACTCAAAATGTAGTTAAATATCTAAACACAATCAATTAGTTTCATCATCAAAATCTGAGATTCAACAATCTTTCCCTTTTTTATAATGACAACTAATTGATGACTAACGGAGTTAACCTTAACTCCCCGGAGTTTAACCAAACTCTCTCTATCAATATGTCATATTGATAGAAACTCTTGGATTCAAAAATCGAAGCAATATGTCATCATAAACTTATACATAGCATGTCATGCCATCATACTTCTCCCCCTTTGTCATCAACAAAAAGGAGAAGTTCCAACTCTTATGTGTTTAGAGATAAAAAGTTCTATACATTGCATGAAAAACATAGTATCAAATTTTATCATCACGCAATCTAGCAATTAAAGATGTGTAAGTTTAGCATGTTTGCTTTTCTTGAGATAACAACTAATTGCTTCTCTTTAGACTACAAGCTAGCAATTTTCATGATATGCAAGTTGCAAACTAGCAAATTTTTGCTTCCTTTGCAATGTTTGAGCTAGCAATTTTGTTTCCGTAACAAGTTAGCATGTTTTGTATTTTGAGATAGGCAAGATAGCACATTTTCATTTTTTGAGATAACAACTCTTTTGAGATAGTGATCTTAGCAAATTTTACATCATGCAAGGTAGCAAATTTTTGTGATGTTCAAGATAGTATGTTCTTTCTTCTCTTTTGAGAAATGCTATTTTCGCTTCCTTTACAAAGTGCAAGCTAGCAACGTGTTTGAAAAAGTGAGCAAGTTTTGCAACATACAAGCTAGCAAAAATTTCGAAAGCAAATACAAGATAGCTTTCTTATTGAAGTGTGTAAGCTATCAATTCTTGCTTCCTATTGTAATGTGCAGGTTGCAAGTCTTGCTTCTTGAGATTGGCAAGATAGTGATGTTTAAGAAGACAACATTTGCTTCTTGAAATAAGCAAATTAGCAATCTTTGCTACTTAAGATAGGCTAACTAGCAATCAAGTTTTTGCATCTTCTTGACTTGTGCAAGCTAGCTATCTCCCCCTTTGTCATTGTCAAAAAGAAAGGAAGACCCTTTACATCAATTATAACAAAAGTAACTATCAATCTTATTTGTGCATCATCATATTTTCAAATTAGAATATGCATATTTTCTGAAACCTTATATTCATTCATTCACGATATTAAATAAATCGATCAACATTATGAGGATATCATACATGATACTAAAATTTTTAACTATTTGTCAACATTTTGATCTTGATACCAAACATTCATCATTTAGAGTATTCATGATACAAAATATTAAATCAATATTTATAATACATTATTTTTGCAACAACTCATAGTATTTTAAATCATGATTTACATCATATGTAATACATCACATCATAATTAGAATGCCCAAGTATTGCATACATCATTGCAAATCATAAATGTTTCATATCTTCATGGTATCAATTTGTCAAATTATATCCTACCATGCATGATCAAAACTTCTCCCCATTTGTATTTCATGCATAATTTCATTTCATCACATTAAGAATATCAAGAGGAATTAATTGGGTGATGAGATTGTATAAAAAATCATATCATTAGTGTTTCATACATTCATATCATCACATGAAGGAATATAAACAAAAATTAGTGATGAGATATTACTTCATGAATACAATAAAATTCATATAGTATATCATGGTTTATTAGAATTAGTCTTCCTTTTGGTGAATAGTAAAAAGTATAGTAGGAGAGCAAGATCTCAATTCATGCACATCAAATATTCAATCATCAAAATCATGATTAATCTAGAAAATTCTCCTATTTAAATATTCAAAGAGATAATCATGATGAACATTCTTGGTTTACATAAAGTTTCAAAACATAATTATCAAGATCATGAATACTAAAAGACTATGAAACATTTCGACAAATCTCATTTTAAATAGAAAACAATCTTGATTCATAAAGGATTTCATATTATAAATTTTAAGAGATCAAGATCGTGATTTCGATAAAAAATTATTCAAATTTAAATCATCAAAATCATTATCAAAATCCAAGAGATTCACAAAGATGATACAAATGGATTCATCAAAATCAATAAGATTGAGCAAAATAATTTTCAAGAATGTTTTTCTCTTTTCGATTGTTTCAAAACATATGATTTTGTTTCATTTATGCCAAATAAAAGCATGTATCATGTTTAAAACCGAAAGAGTAAGATTTATTACAACAAAGATCAATAAGGTACTTTCATTATGGTAAAAATCAATAATCCATAAATCATAAGATTCATCATGTATAATTTTAAAATTTATTAACCATGATCAATATGCATGACACTAAAACATGGTGGGAAAATAATTAATATTTTTATTATACAATTTCATCATTATGCATCATTATATATAACTTTACAATGTCATGCATAAAATCATCAAATCATAGTATTAAAATATTAATATTTTCATTACAACTTTATGCATCATTAAGTATACAGTTGTCAAGCATGATACTTCACTATTTCCTATAAGCAAGCCTATTTCATTTATGTTAATTCAAAACAATATCATTTTTTAAAGTCACTTTTATGTAAAATCAAAAAATGCATCATTAAGCATCATCATTATGCATTACTTCAAATCAAACATGATTTCATTTATTTTCAAAATATTTATCATGATAGAGCATATAAGCCAAAGAAACTATTAAACATAAAGCATATTCATGATAGTTTCATTGAGTATAAAGTATTTTCAACCAAAATCATTTGTTATTTGTTATAGTCATACATTTTTATTTTTATGTGAATCTATCTTTTCATGCTTAATTTGCATACAAAAGTCATGCATCATTTTCGAAAGCAACTTTCATCATGGTATAAATCAATAATCCATAAAACGTAAAAGATCATTATGGAAATCATCAATAATCAATAAACTATAAATTACCAAAAACTCATCATCATCATGCATAGCGTCAAAAAAGAAATTTATTAGGCATGATATCATATTTCATAAGGCATTTTTAATCAAAATCATTTTGTTTATCATAAACATACAATTTTCATGATTATTTTCAAAATTACTAGAATGATAAGCATGATTTATATTTTTTTATTTTCATGTAATTTTTAAGAAAATTAATCCTAAACTAAATTAAAAATAACTCATGAAAAGTATTATGTAATTTCAAAATAATTCAAGAGAGTTGAGTTACTTACATTGTAGTTGAAGCTCGTTAAAGCCCAATTGACCGTTTCACCTTTGGAGGTTTTTGATTCATCCTTGGTTGCCTTCCTCTTCTTTGGCCTCTTCCTACGTTCAAGTTCATTGTTTATTTTAGATTTTTGTTTAATAAACTTATTAAGATTTAGTGTTAGAAGTTCAAGTTCATCATTGTCCTCTTCACTTGAGTCATCGCTCAAGTGGTATTCATTTGTCCGGAGTTCCAAATCCTTCCTATTCTTTGGAAGGTGATTTTGTTCATCATGTTCATCATGTGTATTGTGCACCATTTCATATGTCATCAACGAACCAATTAGTTCTTCAAGTGGAAAAATATTTAAATCTTTTGTTTCTTGTATTGCAGTTATTTTAGGATCCCACCTTTTTGGAAGGGATCTTAAGATCCTGCTTATGAAATCAAAATTCGAAAAAGATTTACCAAGAACTCTTAGATTATTGACAACATCCGGAAAACGGGTGTACATGTCACCTATAGTCTCGTTTGGTTGTATTAGAAAAAGCTCAAAATCATGCAATAAAATGTTAACTTTTGAGTCTTTGACTCTACTAGTTCCCTCGTGTGTGATTTCAAGTGTTCACCAAATATCAAAAGCTATTTCGCACATAGAAATCCGATTGAACTCATTTTTGTCCAAAGCACAAAATAAGGCATTCATAACTTTTGCGTTTAAAGAAAAATGCTTCTTCTCAAAATCCGACCATTCATTCATCGGTTTAGAGGGAAGTTGAAAACCATTTTCAACAGTATTCCATAAATCCAAATTCATAGAAATCAAGAAAACTCTCATTCGAGTTTTCCAATAAGTGTAGTCCAATCTGTTAAATAGTAGTGGTTGAACAATCGAAAAGCCCTTTTAAAAGCCATGAAGAGTCATTTCTCTCGAGAATAAATCCGAAATGAGAAATACTGGGCTCTGATACCAATTGTTAGGATCGAAGCGGCACTAAGAGGGGGGGGGGGGTGAATTAGTGCAGCGGATTAAAACTTCGATTTTGGAAAAATCTTTCGTACGATAAAAAATAATATCGATGAAAACTGATTTTGGAAGCTTGTAAACTTAGAAGCGTATGGAAGCATAGTGACTAAGTAAAGAAGTTTGCAGTATGTAAATGGCAAGAGTAGGATGCAAACTAGATAACATAGCAGTTTTAAAGTGGTTCGGTAAAAATGACCTACATCCACTTGTGAAGCCTTCTTCAAAGAGGCTCCCAACTTCCTCTAGCAAATCTCTTTGTAGGGGAAGGACTAATACCCCTCTTACAACCTTTACAAGTGATTCACACTCTCACAATTCTTTTCAACAAGATGGGAGGAGGTGAACACTCAAGTAATTTGAAAAACAAGACTTGGTAAGACCTTTCTAAGGCTCTTATATCAAACTATTGCTTTACAAAAGGTGTATTCTCTACTAAGAATTGAGGGGTATTTATAGGCCCTAAGAAGATTCAAATTTGGTCTCCAAAATTTAAATTCTCTTGGGTTTCCAAGGCTGGCGGTGCCACCGTTGGATCTCTCGGGTGTTGGGCGGTGCCACTACTGAGTCCAGTAGTGCCACCGCTCAGTCCAGCAGTGCCACCACTCAGTTCTCGGGTTCTAGGCGGTGCCATCGCCTACACTATTTTAGCTCACTGGTGGGGCTCTAAACTTGGCCCAAACCAGTCCGAACTCGGGCTCAATTGGCCCCTACTTGGGTTATAGGATTAACACCTAATCCTAACCCTAATTAACATACTAACTATGAATTTCAATATATTTTCTAAGCTATTACAATGTCCGTAAGTTAAGACTTCTTTCGGCGAACTTCCGGCTGTCTTCCGATAAATTCTCGAAAACCATTCTACGAACTCCCGGCAAGCTCCTAGATTTCACGATTTGATCTTGGTGAGTTCCAACAAGCTTCTTCAACAAGCTCCGATCTTTCTCGGCGAGCTCCGCGAACTTCCCATGAACCTTCTGGCGAGCTTCCGAAAAACCCTTCGGCAAGCTACCTACTCATTCTCGACTAGTTCCGGCAGCATTCCCAATGAACCTTCGGACTTCCGTCGAACTCTCGAACTCCCAACGAATCATTCGCGCTTGACTCCGACACTTTGTTTCGCTTTATGTCTTTGTCATTATCGTAGTTATTCCTGCACACACAAACTAGAACTCTACTCCGATCTAGACAATTATTACAATGTGAAATGACATTCTATTGCCCGGCACGTCATTGGTTGGCGCTTCGTCCGATTCTTCAGCGCATTGTCCTCTCTTGCGGCTTGTTGCCCAATCGGCGATTGACCTCCACAACCCCGATATCCTTAGCACAATTCCACTCTCCTTGGCCCGATGCCCAACGTCTGAAGCCTTCTATCGTCCAATATCCTGACGTGATCTCCGGCGCAACGTCAATTCATCCTGTGTCAACTGTCTAATTCTGATCGAGTAGACGTGCATCACTCAAAATGCAGTAAAACATCTAAATACAATCAATTAGTTTCATCATCAAAATCTAAAATTCAACAGACCATTACTCCGGTCTAACATCTAATCTTCTGACATGTTCAATTCTGATTGAACTTTTTTTTCTTCCTACTTTAATCAATTTGCCTCTCTTGATCGAAGCTAGTCCTACATCACTCAAAATGCAGATTAGATCATAACATTATCAATTGATTTAATCATCAAAATATGAGATTCAACACCAAGGACCCATAGGCTAGAGGTTCTTTTTAGCTGCCTCCTCCTATTTTCCTCTCTCCCTCTCCTCCTCATACTTCAGTCCCTATTTGGGGCATGTGGATAGCTTGAAGGGGCACCCCCTTCTTGAATGTGTGGTGCGCACGAGAAAGAGTTTTAGGCAGTGATTTGAGGAACATCTTCGCATCCCCTACCATGTGGATCACTGCTAGAGAAGAAGATAGTTGACATCCTTCATCCTCTTATAGATCTGTAGGTTTTCAGGGATATACGATCTCCCTAAGTAATTCTCCTACATGCAGTTTTTTTTTTATTTCACGGTTTTTGCGTATCAACTTTTGCAAGATAATGAAACGTCTTTTCTGCGAGAATTTTAGGGTTTTTTTTTTTCTATTCTTCCCCTGCGCATGTGATGTCACCCTAGATTTCCCAATAGGAGGTTCTCCAACCTCGCTCAACTCTATCATGCTCCTACTATCTCCACCAAGAATGTGTTCCATCTTATGGAATACTGCTCCCTTAGCTATAAAGACATTTTGGTCCTCGGGATGATAGAAATAATGCTCATAAGTATATTTTGGATATCTCACAAACTTGCACCACTCCATCTTAAATTCCAACTTGTTAAGGTTGTGTCTCTTATCTTGTGTCTCTTATCATGGGCAAGAGAACCCCAAATCTTAAGAACCTTAAGATCGGGCTTCTTTCATTTTCATATCTCATATAGAGTAGACACTACTAACTTAGTTAGAATTCTATTCAGAAGGTAAGTTACAATCTTTATGGCATATCCCTAAAATGAGATAGGTAGGTCGACAAAACTCATTATAGACTGCACCATATTTAACAGTGTATGATTCCTCCTTTCAAATATACCATTAAGTTGAGGAGTATAAGGACGTGTCCATTATGATAGAATCCCATGGTCCTTGAGGAACTACATGAACTCTATACTCAAGTACTCACCTCCTTAATCTGATCGAAGAGCTTTGATACTCTTTCCATTTTGATTCTCCACTTCATTCTTATACTCTTTGAATTTATCGAATGCCTCAGACTTATAATTCATCAAGTGCACATGTTCATACCTTGAGAAATCATCAATAAAAGTGATGAAGTAGGAGTAACCACCTATGGTTGAGTTGATATGGGACCACATACATCACTATGTATGAGTTTCAACAACTCAATGGCTCTCTCTCTAGTACCACTAAATGGAGAGTTGGTCATCTTTTCACAAAGGTAAGGTTTACAAGTCGCATATGACTCATAGATGAATTAATCTATGTATTCATCCTTTAGCAACTTTTGAATCATTCCTTTATAGATGTGACCTAGCCTACAATGCCATAGATATGCATTGTTCACCTCATATCGTTTTCTCTTAGACTCACTTAAATTCAAGATATGTGGAGTAGTGCCTAGCATAAATAAACCATTATGTAGTGTTCCTCTCGCCAATCTCCTAGGCTTTGCTAGAATCTTCAATAAACTACAGATATAATAAGCACTATCAGTATCCAATACTCATTGACTATCATAAAAATCTGATAACTGGAGACTGATCATGAATGTACTCCTTGCAATTCCTCTTCTAATGCCCATCTTTGTCATAGTGGAAGCATTGACATTTATCCTTTGTCGGGTCTTTCTTAGCAACCTTTACTTCACCAGATCTATCCTTACTCTTGCCCTTCTTAAGGGACTTTTCTGCCTTTCTTTTTCTTTCTGATCTCACCATCATAGAGAACTAGCTTCTCTTTCTTAATAGTGCTCTCTACCTCCCTCAACATATTAAGGAGCTCTGGGAGGGTCACCTCAAGCTTATTTATATTCAAATTTATTATGAATTAAGTAAAAGAATCTGGTAGGGACTAAAGTATAAGATCTACACATAGATTATCTTCTAAGATCATTCCTAGACCTATAAGTTTCTCTATCCACTCAATCATCTTAAGGATATGGTTCTTAACTGGTGTCCCCTTAGTCATCCTGATGCGGAAGAGTCTCTTCGATATCTCATATCACTGAATTCTTCCCTACTCCTCAAACAATTTATAGAGATGCAAGAGAATGGATATGATATCTATGTTTTCATATTGTCTTTATAACTTAGGAGTCATGGAGCCCAACATGTAACACTGAGCAAGAGTGGAATTATCTATGTACTTCACGTAGCGAGCGATTTCATCATTGTTTGCCTCTTCATCGGGCATAGGTATCACTATATCAAGGACGTATGTGATTTTCTCTACCGTGAGAATGATTCTTAGGTTACGGAGCCAATCCATATAATTTGGACTAGTGAGGCGATTGACATCAAGTATGCTAAATTAGGGATTCAAAAGCAACATAATTCTGAAAATAAAGATGTGGCAAAAATAAATAATATGCATATTTTACAAAAATAAACAATTAAGATGAGAACTTCTATCTTGACATGCTTTCACTATTTTTCTAGCGAGTCACACGACACCCTCAGCACATGAAATGGAAGTCTCTAATAGACTTCTAGTGGAGATCGAGATCCAATCAGTGTCTTAGTGTAACCTCAAGGGACTCCACCAATCATACTAAGTCCAAAAGGTAGAAATTCTTACCGATCACAACTTCGTATGATTCCCATCTTGTTCGGTCTCTGAACCACCATGACCTTGAGTGACTCGACTAACTATCGTATTCGATTAAGTCATCACCATCATTACAAGATAAGTCTGATTTGATGATATATCCTCGAGAGACTCGACCAAGCATACCATGTCCTTAGGTCATAAGTGATAGCTCTATGTCATAGACAAGATAGCGAATCACGATATAGGTGAGCCTCGAGGGACCCGACCAACTCAACCTATATCAGGAATCGATTCCTATCTATAACGATGGAAGGCCACATGGGTTAATTGTCTCACGTTTACCGACTTAATATTATCAAGAGAGGGGATTTTTGATTTAGTCTCCTAATATGATATGTCACATACATACATATTTAATATATTTATATCATATGCAAATATATATACATATATCTAGTAAGTGTATAATTAATCATACATCACATGAGCAATCACACCATATGATCATGGACCACATTCTAATGTGATCAGGCCCGAGCTAGTGAGTCCAATTACTCACATCAAGATCTATATGTGTAGTAGTGTATCTCCATGCCTTGTGATAATCCATGTCATCCTCATCGATTCCGTCGACATCTCGGTGCATCTCCATGTGTCACGATCATTTATCACGACCTTGTGAGTCCCGCTATCGCCTCTATGCTCCCGCTGTATCTCCTCGTGTAATTATAACTTAATCACATGCATACAACCCTGACAATAAACGAGAAATAAATTGGAGGCTCGTAAGCCCAATAATAATAATAATCATATCACATATACACACATCACACGGTCCATGATCATTCACCCATATCATAAATCACATATACAAATCATCATCATATAGGAGTACTAGATAATAATGATAATAATAATTAATTAAATTTGTAATTAAATAATATTTTTTAAAATTTAGGGACATGTAAATTTTTTTTTGAATTATGAGGTGTATTTTGATAATTTGGATAGAAATGATAAACCATGAAAATTTTAAAATTTAGAGGGGCAAACTTATCTTTTGCCAAAAATCTTAATTCCTTCCCATGCCTTTGCTGCGCTACGGTTGCCACCACCCCATCGGCGATGGCCATTGCCGAGGGGTTGGGGCGCCACCCCTGCCTATGAGCAGTATGGCTGTGGGCGGGTGCCCCATTTGCCCGCGAATGCTACCCCTACTGGGACAGTGCCCGTAGCAGGGCTCCCTTTACCCACGAGCAAGCATCGCCCCTACGGGGGTAGTGCCCGCAGCGAGCCGACACCCCCTTTATGGTCGCTACACTCCCTTGCGAGCACCACTACAGGTGGCACCACCCCTGCGGGCATTGTGCCCGTTGGCAGCGCTCGCAGGTGTCGCCGCTTGCGCTGTAGGTGCTGCTCCTATGCGCAGGCGGCTCTGACTGTAGGCGACCAGCCTTGCAACCACTACTGTTGGTGTCTTGCCTGCTCGTAGATGGCAACCATACACCAAAGGCTTTCCAGGGCTAGTAGGGACAATAATAGTTGTTGCCTTTTCTCGCTTTTGCGTAAACGATTTTAACGTCAAAAGGCTTTCTAAAATACAACACACATAGTTTAAAACTAATCTTTAGCACAAACAACTTAGCTCTGATACCACTATAGGAAAATCTAGGGGCAACATCACATTCATAGCGGAAGAATATAAAATGAAATCCTAAAATTTTCAAAATATGTTCATTGTCATGTGAAGATTGGTGCACAAAAATCCGTAAAACTTAAATTCACATATGAGAAAGTATTTGTACTTAGGGAGATCATATATCCTTGAATTCCTACAGACCTATAAGATTAGATGAAGGAGTTCAAGTGTCCCCCTCTCTAGTGGTGATCTATATAGTAGAGCTATGATAACACTCCTCAAATCATCACCTACACCTGCTATCTAAGGAGGAGAATAGGAGGTGGCAACCAGGAAGCCTTTAGCCTATGAGCCTTTGGTTTCCTCCTATTTATAGAAATCCCCTATCAATTTAACCATAATGGATCCTACCATATTGGGTACTAGATCTCCATCCAAATACCCAATCTACTTAGACTAGTGGATCTCTATCTAATAATATCTCATTGGCTCTTATTGGATCTCATCCATAGGATCCAATAATTTAGGAGCTTATTAGATATCCAATAAGAAAGGGGTCTGACGGATATCTCATATATGAACCTCTACTCGTCACAACACTGACAATATGTGTGTGACCCTCTAGGCCCAATATCAAGCTGGCTGTGAGTTATACCTATCAGAACTCCTTCTAGCTCAGTGCATTATTATCTCTATAATAATTCACTCGATTTATTGACTGTGGACATACCAGGCCACTACGTTGTAGTCCCTAGATGATATAAGGGAATCCAATCCTTTGGACCTATCTGTCCTTAGTTACCATGTACCTAGAATCCCTCATCCATCTAATATCCTATATATCGTATACTGGGCATGGTGTTGTTAGTCTCATATGGTTTCTTCTTGAGTCTTGCTCTAATCGAATTCTTCTGGAGAACTCTTTCTCTCTCAATCTGAATGACCTTAGCCGAGGATTTGTCTAAATTAGAACACATGGAATATTCCTCTCATAATACTGATAGTAGATGATCCTCTATCGATACTTAATAGCCATCATAAGATTGGCTGCCACTCCCGATGACTGACTATACTAGATCTGAAATATCTAAACCTATAAGTTCGGTATCAAAGAGTAGAGTATTCATACAAGATATCCTTAGTGTCTCAAGTCTAAGGACCAAAAACACCATTGGGATTAGGAAATTGATGTCTGATAATAAGGTATCATCAACCATCCAGCATTCCGTGAGCAGATCAATTAGTGCACTCATTCTCCAATGAGCACTTGCACTGTATGCCTAGTGTCCCCACACGAGAAGTCATGAGACCAACTACCTCTATCATATAGATAGATATATAGTATACTAGTTTATCTGGTTATCTCGATGTCCCTCTCGAGTAACCTATGACCAGAATTATTTAGGGTATGTGTTTAAAGATGAATCAGTCTCATTATCGTGATCTCATCATAATCCGATTCTCATTTCACAGATCTATGGACATCACAATATATATTCATGTAATAAGCAATATAAAATGATAAAATATCAAATAATATAATAAATAAAAAGAGTGTGTGTCATGTCACATATGTTATCACTCACGTGATTTGGCTTGCAGGGCACCTATGACTAACATGTACTAGCCTTGAGTGACAACTAAACTCAAGATAAACTGGATTGTTGTTAGTTTAACACAATTAGACTGAATGTTTCTATTAAGTCAACACTTGATCGTTGGTGAAACTCTTTAGTCACTAGATGTGCCACTTATCTTGATCTATATTATTTGGATGTGATATTTATCACCGAAGAAGAACAAGTAAATCGAGGTAGAGAGCACTTGGAGTAGCGATTGGCAAGGTGCGAAGGTCGATGAGGAAGAAGAGGGAGCGCTTCGTTGGAGTTTCACGAGATCTAGGGGTAGGGAATGTCATCGAAGGAGGAGGAGAATGCAGAATTAGTCTTGTCAAAGTAGAGTAGTGTTAGGATCGTGAATGACACTAAGAGAGGGGGTGAATTAGTGCTATCATAAAAATTAAGTGATTCAAAACTTTCGACTTGATAAAAAACATATTGCAAAAGATATTGAAAGTGTGCTTGAATTAGAATAAGAGTGATAAGCAATTGAGGTAGAAAACAACAGTAGAAGAGCAATAAGAAAGTGCACACCAATTTTATAGTGGTTTGGTCGTCGTGACCTACGTCCACTCCCGATTCCTCCTCCATTGAGGCCACTAACGTCCACTATCGATCTTCCTTCAATAGGGGAAGACCAACTACCCTCTTACAACTCTTTTCTCCTTTTCACAAGTTCAGAAGAGAACCTTTACACCCCTATTTACAAAGTTTCTCTCACACTCTCCCTTAGAATAGTCTTTAAACTTTAGGAGGAGGGACTCTACACTTTACAAGAGTTTACAACTTTAGAATCACAGAGTTTTATTCTACTTTCTTGTTACCTTAAGGAAGAAAGATTGGGGTATTTATAGACCCCAAATGACTTCAAAAATTGGAACCAAAATTCAAATCCCCGAGATTTTGGGGTACTAGCGGTACCACCACCTATGTTGAGCAATACCATCACCAGTACTATCTGACACTGGGTGGTACCACCACCTAGTCTAATGGTACCACCTCTTGACATAATCTCAAAGACTATATCTTGGAGTCTAAGCTACTAATGGTTCCACCGCTTGGACCAACGGTGCCTCCACTTGACCCAATCTTTGGGTCACTGAATGGGTCTTTCTCTTGGCCCAAAACAACCTCATCTTAGGCCCAAGAGGCCCCTAATTGAGTTAGCATGGATACATCCGAAACTAACTCAATTAGCTCTCTAAACTACTTTGATCTAGATAAATTATTACAAAACTTGAATCTTTTATTGTCCGACATATTATTGGTTCATTCGGCGCTTCATCCAACCCTTCAGTGCAATTGTTCTCTCCTTTGGCGTATTACCTGATCGACATATTGACCTCCACAATATCCTATCACAATGTTCAATCCTTCGGCTTGATGCTTGAACTCATGGCACGAAGTCCTTATACTTGTATGTCGACCGATCCTTCAGCTCGACATCCAATCTCTTACTATGTTTCACTCCGGCCCAACATACAATTCTTCCTACTTTAATCAATTTGCCTCTCCTTGATCGAAGCTAGTCCTATGACACTCAAAACATAGATTAGATCGTAAAATCATCAATTAATTTTATCATCAAAATATGAGATTCAACAAGTAGGGCAATGGTATCACCAGCACTCTAGAGGAAGACATTGTGTTGTTCGCTATTGCCTTACTATAACTCACCTCTCCTCTCCCCTCTCTATTGCATTGTTCATTGTAGGACTTGCAAAGAAAGAAGACACGGGGATGGTGGTGGAGGTGAGCTCCTTGGCGATAATGCTCGGGGCATACAAGGAGGAAGAAGAGAGAGTCCAAAGAATAGTCGAGATCGGATCCACTGTGAAAAATGCCTCCGTCCTCCTCGATTCGAAAGCCCAAAGAATAGTCGGAACTGACCGAACAAGGTCAGTCCCCAAGACTGGTAAGATGAGAAAGAAATGAGCTCCTTTGTTGATGGTGGATCGGTAGAGGGTGCTTCACCAGTGAGGACACTGTTGTTATTGTAGCGACGACAATAGATCACTGATGTCTTACTACATATTGAAGGCAACAACCAATAAGGAAATAGGTGAAGTCTATGATGGGCGATCGTAATGGCTTGAACTCTGTCGATCAGATTAGCAGAGGCTATTAGCAAAGGTTTTCATCGAATAGAAGAAAATGCTCAAAGGAAACCGACAACGATAGATCAACAAAGATGAGGGATTGCTATCGTTAGATGGTGAGGAAGGAAAAATCTTGCTTAAGGTAAGAGGAGACTATGTAGAATTAAGGAATATGCTATGAAATAGATAAGTTTTATTCACTGAGGTGATGAGTACTTATACATGTATTAAAGAGAGAGATTTCCCTTAAATGCTAAAGGAAGCCAACAACGATAGATCAACGAATTACATTGGATGGTGAGGAAGGAGAAATCTTGCTAAGCTAATAGGAGCTCTAATACCATGTAGAATTAAGGAATATGCTATGAAAGAGATAAGTTTTATTCACTGAGGTGATGAGTATTTATATAGATTTTAAGGTTGAGATTTCCCTTAATCACTCAAATCACACAATCACACTAGCTACTCAAATATGTGATTGATTCTCAAATCATAGATTGAGGATATAAGAAAACATGAATGTTATTCTATGTGTGTCTATATCATGATCTTCTATCAAAAATATGATGAAATAATACTTTAATTATTATTTTTATCTCGGATGTATACATTAAACCTAAAAGAAATGTTTTAGATCTGGTCAATTACATCAAGCAAAGTAAAAGGGATACTTTGATATACATTAAGCGTTCCGAATGTTTTGATATCTTTCACATTCAAAAAGATGCTTTACATTGTAATCTTGAGGGATGCATCACTCACGAACAAAACCAACGATGTGAACTGGTATGAAATAATGGTGATAGAGAAAATGGTAGTAACTGATGAACAATCGAGTAAAAACCAAAAATAGTAGTAACTAGCAAGTTCATTATAAAATTATTATTAAAAATTAGTTTCTCGAGACAAAATTCCAACTAGGCCATTTGGGCAACTTGCTTGAATGCTCCTTGGACTTTAGAATCAATTTAACTCTGCTCCCTAAACTAGAATTTGTATCACTGACGTCTAACGTATATCTAAATGACTTCAATCAAATCCTGCTACTAGTTTTTATCAAGAATATCACATATGCTAATAGGCATAGTAAGCATGAGATGGATGACTGATTTCACAAAGGAAGAACTTCACAGATCCAACCATTTTGTGCCTGTGCATCATCGTTCAATCATATGTTGGATAGCAAGGCCTAAGCATGATAGATTTAACCATGAGAATTTTGGATCCAAGTGAATTTGACCTCGTAGTTTAATCATCGTTCAAGTAAATGTATTCAAGACAAGGCCTAAGTATGCAGCTCACGTAGCTGAAGGCCCTTCATTTTGTCTCCTTAATTTTCTTCGCCTTATGCCACAAGCGTTGCATAGAGTGTTAGGCCCGGATGGACCGGCTCTCCACAGCGGCGTCCTCCTTGTGTTGCAGTCATGGCAAAACCTATCCCCGCGGACATTCCTCGAGCCTTGGGCGACCTCGAGCTTCGAAGGCTCAAGAGACGATATTCGCCATCTCCTGGTAAGCTTCAGTCGTCGTTGCTTTCTCAGGTTTGCCCCTTTCCATCTAAGTACCCCAACAGTGTTGAGTTCACTGCTACTGCTTCTGGGAGAGAAGGTCAGTTTAGCTATGCACTGGTCGTCGAAAGGGCTGACGTACCACCCCAACTCCTCCATCGTGTCGTTGGGAACAGCCAGGGGTTCGTCTGCTGGGTCGTCCTTGTCAGGCTCCAGGCTCTCGTCGAGATGCAGGTAATCGAGGTGTTTGGATAACATCGATCTACGAGTAACGAAAGAGATGGTGAGATTGTAACGCCCAACGCAAAACAGGGAGTGGTAAAATACTGCAATCCCCGTAAGTTATCCTCACGTTTGAACTTACGTAAATAACTTACAAGCTTGGGATCATAATTAAATAAATCAAAATTTCATAATATATTCGATCTATTACCCTTCTTACATCCTTAAAGTTTCGAAGTATCTAAATCCAAATGGTAATATTATTAGAGTCAGATCCTAGCTCAAGAAAATTGCTTAACACAAAAATTATTCTTATAAGCAACTCAAAGAATGAGCTACTCCTCCTCGACATCCCAAAAATCGTAAATTCAAGGTATGAACAAATTATAAGAATAAAGACTCACATATCAACAAAATAAATATATATACAGTAAATATTTTACTAAAACTTAGGTAAATTTGAATTAGTTACTTTCAAATACATATGAATAGAATTTTTTATACAAAATCATAACATAAATTTCATGTATCTTGCAAATCATAACTTAGTTACTTATATCTTACAAGACCTTAAATAATTTTTCAAAGTAACACATACTTGAATGTTTTTTTTTCCCAAAAATAATGTACACGTATCTAAGAATACAAATCAGAACATTTATTATATTAGCAGCGATGGTTATGGCAATGCTATGTCACCATGACAAGATGCAGAATCATATTTAATCCACTATGATGTTAGCAACATATTTTTATCCCCATGTTAGGACCTAAAAGAAACTAATTTCTGAAAAAAAATTATTAATGCTTAACCTTCATTTGTAAGGTCTAAATCATAATGATACTAAAGAAACAACTAAAATATTATAGGATATAATTATTTAGCATATATTGGAAACTAAAATTTTAAATATTTCCTTATAAATCATTTCAAATTTAGGAAAAAATATATAATATTTTAAAAGTAATATTTATAAATAAAAATAAATAAATACTTTTCAATAATAAAATATTTTAGATAACAATATTTTGCAAATCATACACTGAAGTGGTAAGCTGAATGCTTGCCGCAACATAATCATCCCTTTTCTTTAACAAATGACAAATGATAAATAATCAAAGTCCTTATGATTTATGAATATACTTAGATCCAAAATATTTATCAAGCCATAGATTGTTGAAAAAAATCAATCTATCAACTTGTATGATTATTTGTATAAGATTGTTTGATATAAAAGCATAAAAAAGGAACAAATCTTACTATCTACATGCTTTCATGAACAAAAGAAAATTTGAGAAGCCTGAAGCTTACAAAATATTTAAGCCAATTCGAAATTATCCCACCGATTAGTTCTTCTGGTTGTACGATGTAGAGATGACTCTTGGGGTAAATATTTATAAACTACGCTACTTATAAAGCCGTAAGGCATTTAAGACCTTCTTTGTCAAAATAATTCTTTAATAAAATCAGAATTATATATTGATTCAATAAATAGAACATGGATAATTTTTTGGATAGCATGAATGCTTGGTATCGTAGGTAGCTGAAGGAAGCAGCATTTTTGGAAGGCGGGGAGAAAAGAGTAAGATGGAAGGGAATGAGTGATAAGTAAGAAAAGCTGCACAAGAAACCTTTCCTTAATTAAGGAACACAATATGTAAAAGGAGAAGCTTATAAATGCTATAGTAGTAGTGGATTAAGCCTAAAAGATTCTGATGGATCCTGACCTAAAAATCTTAGAAGGTTGCATGTGTTAGTTGACCAGATTGATAAGCCAAATATGGAAGCACTTGAAGCTGGGAAACAAATCTTTCCACACCATTCCAAATTTTCAGAACTAAGAAAGGTTTTCCTAACATTTGTTGTATGTGAGACAGAGGCCTGAGAACCTGGTAGAGTCCCGCGTATTGTTAAACTGGTCTTCTTCTATAAAAGACCAATTACAATTAAACTAACCATAGAACTGATTAATTATATAGGTATCTGAACCTCACTCTTATTATTATTATTATTATTTTTCAATACCAGCCGATTAAATTAGCTACACCAAAGCATTACGAAAGACACCCCTAACATCAGTTCAAGTAACACATGCAGCCTTCCTAGTATATACTAACTGGTTATAACAAAAAAAACACTCAATCCAAAGGACTATTCTCCTGGACTCCCTCCCTAGTATAACTAACTAGTTCGCCACATCATTTCTCTCCCTATGCACATGAAAAAAATTATATACATCCATCAAGTCCAATAAATTTCAAATATGCAAAACAATATTTCTAATGCGCCATGGAACAAAATAGTAATGCTTCAAAATATGAATAAGATTCAATGAGTCAGTTTCCACACGTACTCATTGAACTCCTGCGGTCTTACCGGCTTGAAGCCCCACCAATAATACTACCATAGCATCATAGTATAACACGTGGGCCCCCTTCTCTAGGAATCTACGACTAGCAACAATCAAATTAGCATCCCCCTTATGTAAAACAAAGACCCCTCCCCCAAAACCAATTTGACCCCATCGAATCTGTCGGGGATTTCTCGCCTACCTAATGTTATAAAAAACTTTGGCCTTATCATAAGCCAAGACTGAACCCATAGCTAAATGAAAAATGTTAGAAATATATAGGTTATAATGATTTTAAAGAGCCTCATTATGTGCCCTCCAAATCTACTATAAACCTGTAGCGATAAGAGTCACAACTAGTGAGCCCATTTCTTCCCCCAACTGAGGCCCCTGAACAATCCAGTACTCAGTACACCACAAAGAAGGATAAAAAAAGATTAAGATTAAGCTTTCAATTCAATAGATGCAGAAAAAGAATTAGAGAATTGGCATAAAAGAAAATAACATTTAAGAGATTCAGTGATAGCAGCACAAATAAGACATATGACTCTCCAAACCCTATCTTGGCAAGTCTATCAGCAAGGAGGAGGTGGTGGTGTAAAAGCTTCCAATAGAATACCTTTATGCGAGGTAATAAGGATAAGCTTTCATAAGCAGTGCCACCGCTCCCCCATGCCAACCAAGCTACATAAGTTAGTTAGGGAGTAGAAAATAATATGTAGATTTTTTGTAAAAGCAGTCCAATTAGGATATAGCTTTCAAAATAAAAAAATCATCATATGACATATAAGAGATATCAAACCAGCAAATTCTCAAAACAAGTTCCTCATAAAAATCAACATTGTTAGGATCAAAAGCACTAAGAGGGGGGTGAATGTATTAAAGGCAGTAAGCTATTGAAGGGGATTGCAGTAAGGTAATAGCAGCAAAACAAAATGCGAACCAGAGAAGACGGGAGTTTATAGTGGTTCGATCAATCGTGATCTACATCCACTCCTCTGATTCCTCTTCCATCGATGCCACCGGCATCCACTAACGATCTTCCTTTACTAGGCGAAGATCAACCTCCTTTTTACACCCCTATTCTCCTTTTATCGGGTTTAGGAGACAACCCTTACAAGTACTCACTCTCTTCTCTAAAATAGAATCTTAACACTTAAGCTAGAGGAGAGATTTTTCAACTGATTTCTACAGCGTTTCTTTCCTTTTTTGCTCTCTGTGCTTGTGTGAATTAACCAGGGATGAGAGGGGTATTTATAGGCTCCAAACCAGTTTGAATTTGGAGCTCAAAACTGTCATCTCCTAGAATTCCAAGGTCCTGACGGTACCACCTCCTGACTGGGGTGGTACAACTGCCTGGCAGCTCGGAGACTAAGCCTCTGGGCGGTGCCACTACCTGACAGGGGCGGTTGCACTGCCTGGTAGGGCTCGGAGCCCGAGCTCAGGCGGTTCCACTACTTGTCAGGGACAGTTGCTCCGACATTTCTTAAGACATTTACTTTAACTTGCTCCGGTGCGTCAATTGCTTCTTCCGGGGAGCTTCCAACGAACTTCTGACGAACATTTGATGAACCTTCGACGATGCTCCGGCGAACTTCCAGCAAACTCCTGGACTTGCGATGATCCACTTGGCGAGTTCCGACGAGCTTCTTTGGCAATCTCCTGGACTTCTCGGATTTGTTCCCATAGAACCTCCGACGATCGTCCGAACTTCCGTCGAACTCTCAAACTCCGGCGCAACTCCTGCTGCATGTCTTACTTCCATCGTAGTTAATCCTGCACATGTAAGACAAAACTTTGATTGAGACAATTAATCCTAACCAATTAACCAAGTTGTCCGGCATGTCATTGGACCCTTGACGCTTCGTCTGATTCTTCGACGCATCGTCCTCTCTTATGGCCTATTGCCCAATCGGCTAGTTGACTCCGCAACTCCAATAACCTTGGCGCAATACCCGCTCTTCTTGGCCCGATGCCCGAGTCCACGGCCTGAAGCCTTCCGTCGATACGTCAACCGATCCACCGGCCCGACGTCCAATCTTCTGACATGTTCCTCCAGCAAAACATGATTTTTCTTATTTTAATTGTCTCATCCTGATCAAAGCATCCTACGTCACTCAAAATACAGATTAAATCATAAACATATATCAAGTGGTTTCATCATCAAAATACGAGATTCAACAATCTCCCCCTTTTTGATGATGACAACCACTTGATGACGGAGTTAACCTTAACTCCAGGAGTTTAAACAAGCTTCCCCTATCAATATGCCATATTGATAGAACCTTGAATTCAAGTCATTGCAATATTCATCATAAATACTTGTAACATGTCATCATGAACTTATGCATAACATCATACTTCTCCCCCTTTGTCATCAACAAAAAGGAGAAGTCCAACTTTAATGTGTTTGTAATATAAGTTCAACTCATTGCATGAAAAACATAATATTAGGTTTTATCATCATGCAATCTAGCAATTAAAGATGTGCAAGTTTAGCATGTTTGCTTTTCATGAGATAGCAACTGTTTGCTTCTCTTTAGACTACTAGCTGGCAATTTTTACGATATGCAAGTTTTACTAAATACAAGCTACCAAAGATTTCGAAAGCTAATGCAAGATAACTTTCTTGTGTAAGCTTATGATTCCTGCTTCCTTTGTAATGTTTGAGCTCGTAATTTTGCTTTCGTTGCAAAGTGCAAGTTTAACATGTTTAGCATCTTGAGATAGGCAAGATAGAACATTTTTGCATTTTCTTGAGATTTCAAGCTAGCAATTATCGGTGATGTTCAAGATAGCAATTTCTTCTCTTTTGAGAAGTGCAATTTTTGCTTTCGTCTTGAATTGTGCAAACTAGCTAGTTTGCCTCTTTTCATGATGTCCTTGTTAGAAACTTTGCTCTCCTTTTGTCATTGTCAAAAAGAAGGGAAGACCCTTATATCAATTTTCAGATTATGACAAAGATAAGTATCGATCTTATTTATGCATCATTATATATTCAAATTAAAACATACATAATTTCAAAAATCTTATTTTTCATGCACGATACCAAAAAAATAAATCAATCATCATTAATGGGCATATCATACATGATACTCAAACATTAAATTTTTTAAGCATTTATCAACATGTTGATCATGATACCAAATATTAATTATTTAAAGCATTCGTGATACACAAAATATGTAATACATCATGTACATCATTGTCATAAGTATTGCGTGCATCATTTCAAATTCATGAATATTTCATCATTGCATGCATCATACCAAATCATAAAATATAAAATCATTATTAATGCATAATTCCAAATCATCATTTATTTCATATCATGATGGTACCAATTTTGTCAAATTACATCCTATCATGCATGATCGAAACTTCTTATCAAAACAAATTAATGAATATTTCATGTATTCATGTCATCACATAAGGAATATCAAGAAGAATTATTAGGTGATGAGATGTATTTCATACATTTAAAGAATTTCACATAATAAAATTCAAGTTATAAGCCTTAAAAGATGTCACGAGAGAACATATAAATAATCTTGATTTATAAAATGAATACTCAAGTTATAATTTCGAGAAATCAAGAGAAACTGTGATTCATTTTAACAAATCTCCCCTTAAATAAATAACATAAGGAATTCTTAGGAGATCATGAAAAAGATAGAGTTCAATCAATCTTGTAAGAGAATAAGATATTAATTCATGCATATAAAATCTTGATTTAAGCATCAGAAATCTCAATTTACAAATTTCAAAAAATCAAGATAAAGGTCATTTAAATCATCAAATCAAGATCATTTTTAAGAGATTCACAAAAGTAATACAGATATATTCATTAATTTCCCTTTTTGAAAAATCAATAAAGTCGAAAAAATAAATTTTTTAAGAAGAAACCTTTCCACTTTTTAGTTGTTTTAATTCAAGTGGTTTATTTCATACATGCATGTTCTTTTCTTTTATGCCAAATAAAAACATGCATCAACATTTAGGATCAAAAAATGAATTTCGTCATAAAACCATCAAGATCAATAGATTCTCAAAAATGAATTGTTAGGATCAAGAAAATCTGAAAATGAAATTTAACACTTTCATGCATTCGAACATGGTTTTGTTATAGATTTTCAAATTAAATCATAAAGATAAAACATGCTCATGATCATGAAATTTTTTTTATCCAAAACACATAATTTCCAACATGTTATTAAGGCATGTAATAGTGTAAAATCATCATGGCAATTAAGTGATTTGATCATTGAATCAAGAAAGTCCGAAAAATAATCTTAACAAGTTCATGCATTCGGGCACATTTTTACCATATGCTTTTCAAATACACTCATGAAAATAACACATGCTTATCATCATGTATAACTTAAAATCTCATGCACAAAATTGTCGATCATGGTATCAAAATATTTAATATTACATCATTATATATTTCTTCAAATCAAACATGATTTTATTTAATCAAAATCGAGAAATAAGAATGGAAATCAACGTGATACACATTATTACTTCTTACCCACATATAGCATGATTTCATATTTTCAATCAAAATCATTTTGTTAGTTTATCATAAAATATGTATTTTTCATTTTCAAAATTACTAGCATGATCATAATTTTTGTATTTTTATTTTTAAATATGCAATATTTAAGAAAATTAATTCTAAACTAAAAAAGAAAATACATCATGAAAGCATCAAGTAATTTCAAAATAAATTAAGGGGGTTTCGATTACCTTGTCGTTGAATGTCGTTAAGGCGTAGTTTGCCACCTCGCCTTTCTTGATTTTCTCCTCGTCTTCGGAGGAGCTCGATTCATCCCACTTTATATTCTTCTTCTTGCATTCAAAGCAAGTAGTCCCATTCTTTTTATTCTTAAATTTTTGTTTCTTTAATTTTTTAAATCTCATTTGTAGTTCTTGTTCACCATCTTGAGCTTATGCTCGAGTGGTCTTCAAATGTTCTATATCCCAAATACTTCCTGTTCTTTGGAAGGTTGTTTTGTTCATCATGTGCATTGCGCACCATTTCATATGTTATCAATGAGCCGATAAGTTCTTCAAGTAGAAAAATATTTAAATCTTTTGTTTCTTGTATTGCCATTACTTTTGATTCCCAAGCTTTAGAAAGTGATCGTAAAACTTTGCTAACAAGTTTAAAATTTGAGAAACATTTGCCAAGAGCTTTTAAACCATTGACAATATCCATGAAACGGGTGTACATGTCAACAATGGTTTCGCTCGGCTTCATTCGAAAAAGCTCGAAATCATGCATCAAAAAATTTACTTTAGAATCTTTTACACTACTTGTGCCTTCGTGTGTGATTTCAAGAGTGCGCCAAATATCGAAAGTCATTTCGAACGTAGAAATCCGATTGAACTCATTTTTCTCCAAAGCGCAAAATAAGGCATTCATAGCCTTTGCGTTTAAAGAAAAATACTTCTTCTCCAAATCCAACCATTCATTCATCAGTTTAGAGGGAAGTTAAAAATCGTTTTCAATAATATTTCATAAATCCAAATTCATAGAAATCAAGAAAACTCTCATTCGAGTTTTCAAATAAGTGTAGTCCAATCCGTTAAACAACGGTGGGCGAACAACCGATAAACCCTCTTGAAAGCCATGAAGAGCCATTTCTATCAGGTGTAAATCTAAAATGAGAAAAACTGGGTTCTCATACCAATTGTTAGGATCAAGAGCACTAAGAGGGGAGAGGGGTGAATTAGTGCAGCGGATAAAAACGTCAACTTTGTCAAATCTCTCGTACGATAAAAACCATTTCCGACGTAAAACCGATTTCGGAAACTTAGCTTGAAAGCATACGTAAATGTATTAAAGGTAGTAAGCTATAGAAGGGGTTTGCAATAAGGTAATAGCAGGAAAAAAAATGCAAACCAGAGAATACGGGAGTTTATAGTGGTTCGGTCAATCGTGACCTACATCCACTCCTCTGATTCCTCTTCCGTCGAGGCCACCGGCATCCATTAACGATCTTCCTTTACTAGGCGAAGATCAACCTCCTTCTTACACCCCTCTTCTCCTTTTACCGGGTTTAGGAGACAACCCTTACAAGCACTCACTCTTCTCTCTAAAACAGAATCTTAACACTTAAGTTAGAAGAGAGATTTCTCAACTAATTTCTACAGCATTTCTTTCCTTTTTAGCTCTCTGTACTTGTGTGAATTAACCAAGGATGAGAGGGGTATTTATAGGCCCCAAACCAGTTTGAATTTGGAGCTCAAAACTGTCATCTCCCGAAATTCCGGGGTCCTGGCGGTAACACCTCCTAACTGGGGTGGTACAACCGCCTGGTAGCTCAGAGACTGAGCCTCTGGGCAGTGACATCGCCTGACAGGGGTGGTTGCACCGCCTGGTAGAGCTCGGAGACCGAGCTCAAGCGGTTCCACCGCTTGTCAGGGGCGGTTGCACCGCCTAGTCTTGCTCGAAGACTGAGCCTAGGCGGTTCCACCGCCTGCCTGGGGCGGTTGCACCGCCCAGTCTAGCTTTCCTGGGAGACCATCTCCTGGGCGGTGCCATCGCCTGGCAAGAATTCTGGTCTAAATGGGTTGATCCATTCAGCCCAATTTGGGTCTGTCAAGGGCCCAATTGCCCCCAAATTAAGTTAATGGGATCATCTCCCATTCCTAACTTAATCTACATGCTAACTATGACATTTCTTAAGACATTTACCACAACTTGCTTCGGTGCATCAATCGCTTCTTCCGGCGAACTTCCTGCGAACATCCGACGAATCTTCGGCGATGCTCCGGCGGACTTCTGGCAAACTCCTGGACTTGTGATGATCCATTTGGCTAGTTTCGACAAGCTTCTATGGCAAGCTTCTATGGCAATCGTCCTCTCCTACGGCCTATTGTCTAATTGGCCAGTTGACTCCGCAACTCCGATAACCTTGGCGCAATACCCGCTCTTCTTGGCCCGATGCCCGAGTCCACGGCCCGAAGTCTTATGTCGATACGTCGATCGATCCACCGACCCGACGTCTAATTTTCTGACATGTTCCTCCAGCACAACATGATTTTTTCTGCTTTAATTGTCTCATCCTGATCGAAGCATCCTGCGTCACTCAAAACGTCATCAAAATACGAGATTCAATAAACATCTCAAACTCCATTCATCACAAAATCAACCACCACAAGAGATGGATAGAAGAACCATCACCAACAAATTTCATAAAGCTATCATGAGAAAACTAACACATGCAAAAATAATTTTCAACACCAATTAGTATTAGTATAGTAATGTTCCAAGGGTTGACAATACCCCTGACCACTTGTACCCAAAGGCTATCCCAATTATTCAAATATAAGAGAATATAGTTACCTACAAATTCAAACTTATCGAAGATAAATCCTTAATTCCTAAATCTCTCTCATTCTTAAAGAGAATCATCTTGTCCCAAGCCACCAAATGAAGGCCCTTGGTCCTTAGTTCCTTAGATTGAGTAACCTTGTCCGTGATACCATCGGACACCCAAGTCACACTCAACAAATAAAGGGGAATAGAATTAAGTACTAAATTAGTCAAAGTGATACACTCAGCCTAAGACAATAAGGAACCATGCTATTTCCCCAAGCAATCCATAATAGGTTGGACCAAGAAACTAAGATCAAACTTAGTAATGTGCTTGGAGGCAACAAGGGTGCCAAGGTACTTAAGAGGGAAGTGACCATCTCTAACTTGAAAGAAAGTACAAATCTGTCTCTTGATATCCCTATTAATATGCCTAGGAAAAAAGATATTCAATTTAGCTATATTTAACCTTTCATTGGTGAAGGAGTCATATATGCTCAAAATTTGTTGAATGGTAGTAAGAACGCTTATTTGCTTGAAAGCATAGAAAATATCATCATCATGCATAAGGTGACGAATTTCAAAGGATCTCCTATCATCGTACGCTTATTTGAATAGTAAAAATGCAATTTTCAAATTAGGAAACCTAGCAAGTTTCATAGTAGCTAAGGTGTCATCCCACAAAATCCTATAATAAGCCTTTTCCCAATCAATCTTAATCATAACAAAAGGATATTGACCCTCAGAATTGAAAAGAGAATATGCCATCTCTTGGGTAATAAGAATATTTTCATGAATAGATCTACTAGTAATAAATATAGATTTCTCTTAGAGACAAAAAGCCATCGAACTTGGTTTAAGTTTGTCAAATATATCTAGGTACATTAGAACACTTGATTTGTTATCATTAAGTATCCATGAATTTGATTTTACTTGAATATGAACCAAACTAATTTTCAATATATTACATCTGACTTAGGTACCTATTTTGCCCTACATGAATTGATCTTGAACCCGATAAGAGGTATTTGTGTGAGCATAAAAATCATTCTTATGCTACTGTTATATGGAAAACTTTAATCCCAAAATCTAAAATCAAATAACAATATATCAAATTTATAATACGTATCTTTCAATATCATTCGGAAAGCTTTTATTTGATCTGTAAACACATTGTCATTGGATTCGAAAGCTATAGAGATATCGATCTGCATGGAGAACTAGACTCATCTTCTTTCCTCTTTTTATCATTTACAGGATCACTATAAGTGATGGACTAGGGAAAAAGGGAAGATGAAAGAAGATCTATAATCTCTCAATAATGTTATGTATCCACGTATTATGTTTTTAGTCCCTAGGATATCCTATCTATTTATAATCGAGAGCAAAGGGTCTATGATAAATAATTAGGAGAGCCTCTCCCATTAAGGTCATCTCCTGAAGAATCTTACCATAATTAGACTTTCTTTCTATTGGCTAATAATCGTAATCAAAATCCAATCATATCTATAATATATTTTACCTAATTAGATAGGGCCATATAATATAACATTCTCCTACTCGGTCCATTAATTGATAAGATATAAAAAAAATAAAATCAAAATAAATAAAATATAATTTTATTTAAAAATAATTTTAGTTAATTAGATTATGAAACCTTGCAAAAATAGTTTACACATGCATATGAATTTTATAAAATAGGCTAATAAGTCTAATAAACATAATACTATATTAAGTTTGACTACCAATACAAGTTATAGTGATTGTATGTAATCAATGTCATATTTCCTTCTCTGTACTATAATACTGTTAGCCCTTCTAATATAGTCTTAAATAACCTTTATAATTTATCCGGTAAAGACAATCCTCATTCAACCATAATATAAACATACATAAATGTGAACATGATAGTGAAAATAAATAACTTTAATTACGTAAATAAGAATATCAATTATAATGTCCACTTAGATATGCATCAATATATCTTTTATGGGCTATTCACAAACTCAATCATAAGAACATATTCTTTCAAATACTTTAAACTATAAATCCTATGTGATTAGATCAACAATTAATATAGTAAAATTCAAGTTTTTAATTGACATTAGTTATTTCGGAACTCTTTTTCTCTAACCATCAAATACTTTATATCATAATGTATAAAGCTACAATAATACTTGTCATTCTTAGAAAAGAAAAGTATTGTGATATATCACAAAGTAATTTCAGTGACTTGATAATTAAGTCTGACCACACCAAGTCCTAAGATAAAATTTTACAATCATAAAGCTTAATTAGTGGCCTTAAGCGATGCCATAAAATTAGCTTCTATTGTTAGTAATATAATAATATATTACTTTATATTTTTTTCTATAAATTGCCCCTCCAACTAATATAAATATAAATCATAAAGTAGATTTCCTATTATCGAGGTAATTTACATAATCAATACTTGAAAAATACTATCATTTCTGATCTTATTTCATATATATGAGTATATAATCCTTCATCCCTTCCAGATATCTTATTACTTTCTTTGCAATCTTTTAGTATTTTTATTTTTAGGTAACTTTAATCTCTACCCAGTATTTTAATAATAAAACTGATATATGATATAGCATAGGCTTTGTGCATATTATAGACTCCTAACTATGCATGTATAATGAATATTTTTTTATCTTATTTTTTAAAATTATTTTAAAAATGCGTATGTTGATTGAAATTTTTTACTTTTATCATTTGCTAAACAAATGATATATACCAATCTCTCTAAGACTCGATCAATATATCTTTTTGAGATCATTTTAGCTATCTTTGAGATCTATCCTAGAATGTCTTAATACTAATAACATAAGAACCCTCAATCATATCAATCATTTTATAATTTTTGATAAGAAATATATAATACCAATATTATATAGTTACTCCTGTTAGGATTAGGGTTGGCACTAAGGGGGGGGGGTGAATTAGTGCAATGGATAAAAACATCAATTTCGTCAAATCTCTCGTACGATAAAATCCGTTTCCGACGTAAAACCGATTTCAGAAACTTAACTTGAAAGAATACGTAAATGTATTGAAGGCAGTAAGCTATTGAAGGGGTTTGCAGTAAGGTAATAGCAAAAAATAAAATGAAACCAGAGAAGATGGGAGTTTATAGTGGTTTGGTCAATCGTGACCTACATCCACTCCTCCGATTCCTCTTCTGTCGAGGACACCGGCATCCACTAACGATCTTCCTTTATTAGGTGAAGATCAACCTCCTTCTTACACCCCTCTTCTCCTTTTACCGGGTTTAGAAGACAACCCTTACAAGCACTCACTCTCCTCTCTAAACAGAATTCTAACACTTAGAATTTAGAGGAGGGAAATTCTAGAGATTGCAGCAGCATTTTCTCTCTTTTAATCTCTTTGTACTTGTGTGCTTTAACCAAGGATGGAAGGAGTTTTTATAGGCTTCAAGTTGATTCAACTTGGAGCCTAAAAACATCTCATCTCGGGTTCCTCGGGCACAAGCGGTACCACCGCTTGCGTTGGGTGGTACCACTGCCCATTGTCAGTTTGACTGACATTGTCCTGAGCAGTACCACCACCCAGGTCTGGCGGTATCATTGCCTGGGGAAGAGTACTGGGCGGTACCATCGCTTGGCACCCTGCCAGGGGCGGTACAATTGCCCAGATTAGCGGTACCACCGCTTGACACAGCCTCGAAGACTATGCTACGACGGTGAGTCTTCTTGGGGCACTGTTTGGGCTTCTTATTGGGCCCAACATAGTGATTACATGGGCCTAGCTGGACCCTAATTGGGTTGGCCCAAATTCAATCCCAATTATGTGCTAACTACGATTCCTAAGACATATTCTAAGCCAAACGAATCCCTATGTCAATTCTTCCGACGAGTTTCCTGTGAACCTCCGACAAACTCTTGGCAATGTTCTAGCGGACTCCCGGTTAGCTCTTGGACTTCATGACGATCTTCTTGGCGAGTTCCGACGAGCTTCTCTGGCAAGCTCCATGACTTCTCGGCTGGTTCCCACAGAACTTCCGACGAACGTCCGGACTTCCGACGAACTCTCGAACTCCCAACGTGATCTCGATCTTGACTTCGAGACTTCATTTTGTTTCATGTCTTGCTATCATAGTTAATCCTGCACATGTAAAACATACTTCGATCTAGACAATTAATCCCAAGCATCTAATCAAGTTGTCCGGCATGTCATTGATCCCTCGACGCTTCGTCCGATTCTTCAGCGCATCATCCTCTCTTGCGGCCTATTACCCAATCGGCCAGTTGACTCCGAAACTCCGATATCCTTGGCGTAATCTCCACTCTTCTTGGCCCGATGCCCGAATCCATGGCCTGAAGCCTTCTGTCGATACGTCGACCGATCCACTGGTCCGACATCCAATCTTCTGACATATTCCTCCAGCCCAATATGATTTTTCTTGCTTTAATTGTCTCATCCTGATCGAAGCATCCTGCGTCACTCAAAACACAGATTAAAACATAAACACATATTGATTGGTTTCATTATCAAAATCCGAGATTCAACAACTCCCACTAATCTTCAAATATAAATATTAATCAAAAGTATTTTTTATAAATTTAAAGAAAGTTATAATATCAAAAATTTTATATACCATTTTATAGAGGCTTATTAAGGTCATAAATGAATTTTGTAAATTTATATATTAAATTTTATATTTCTTTTATTTTTTCTATAAATCATTTAAGTTAACCTATATAAATCTAAATCCCTACTCAGAAAACTTATTTTCACATCTATATGATGTAACTCAAAATCATAATGAACTACTTATATTATAACAAATCTTAATGAGTTTATTTAAAAAATAAAAAAATATCTTATTATGAACGATACATTTTTTATGAGTTAAATCTTTGACTATAAATATGGTCGTTATATCATTCGATATTATCCTTTAAGTTGTAACATACTTTTTTACAATTATTGAGCAATTCGATGAGTTATTTGACATCATTTTGGTCATTTATTTTAACTCATCGTTAATTGAATTATACCACTTTTCAAAATTATTACTTTATATAACTTATAAAAATAATAAGAGACTCTTTTAATTTCTATATCATAATCTGATTCTTATATATATACCATATAATAATAAAAAAAGATAAGTCTCATTTCTCTTTGAGATATTCTCAAAACTACTGATTATGATTATTCTACACGTTTATCAACAATGACATCAATATTATATGGGAGTTATCTAATGATATTTCATTATTTGTCTTTATCAAATCATTTAGTAATGAGGAATAATAATATTTCGAATAGAAAATAATGAAGGAATGTCATCTTGTGCTTTCTCAATATTAAAATTAAATTTTAAGATTTTTCACTCCCACTAATTTGTTATTTTCTAAGAATCCTGTATCGCCAAATTCAACTATCCTACACTATGATTAGAGCAATAAAATCTATACTTATTTAAATTTTTTTGGATAACCAATAAAATATCCAAAATAGTTCATGAATCTAATTTATTTTTATGTGATTTGAATATTTTTCTCTCTATAGGATATTTCTAAATATGTAAATGTCTCAAGTTAGGTTTTCTATAAATCTATAACTCAAAAGAGTTCATGTAATTGATTTACTAGGAATCTTGTTCAAGATATACAAAATCATCCTTAGAGCTTATCTTCATATTGATTTAGGTACAAAAAAATAACTTATCAAGCTCATATAATAGTATGATTTTACCTTTAAGTAATCTTATTCTACTGTGATATATTTAGTAAAACATATTGAGTACTAATACTCTACTTTTTCTAAGAATCTAGCCAAATGTATTAGAATTATGATCTAGTTCATCATAACTATTATAAAATTTATCACCCTTACCAGATCTAGTAATTTGTAACTTCTATATCTAATTATCTCTTAACTTCATTTATGTAAACCTAAAGGTGTCAATAACCTGAAACCTTAGATAGTTATATCTCAACAAGTAATCGATATAGGTTATAAAATATCTCTCTCCACCAAAACAAGAAATATGAAGTGACTTGCAGATGTGAGCATATATAATCTGAAAGAGTTAATAAAACTATATTTCATTCTAGTATTTGATTACAAGATCATTGCAAACTCAAGATTCATATTAGATCTATATAAACCATTATACATAATTTAAATTTTAACTTTTATTGAATTATAAATATATTAAGTTTATGACTATCGAAAGGTAAATAATACCATAACAATTCGATATAATGAACCCAAATTTTTAGAATTATAGGAACATAATATGCATCCTCAAGATCCAGAAAATGAATGGCATAAGTGGTAAGTACCAACTACTATTGCTTTCACTTTAAAATGATTTTTTATAATGATAAATATTTTATTATCTTTTGGTTTCTATGATAAATTAAATCTCTATTATTGGTAATATATATCTTGAAGCATTAAAATCAATCCACCAAGTATTAAAAAAAATTTATAATATTTGATTTAAAACATACAAAGACCATACTTATACTTTTCCCTTTCAATCTAAACATTATAATCCTTCTTAACCTGATCTTCCTTGCCACATAAATAATATTTTACTATAAATATTTTCTTTTTATCAGTGTATATAAGAATTTTAAACTCGAGTGATTTACGCTTCAACTATTTTTATTATTACCCACTCCTTAGTAGTATCAAAATATTATAAGTCTTTCATACTTTAAACATAATTCTTTCCAAACACATATTCTAGTCAGCTTATTTAAGTTTTACTTATTCTTAATTTTATTATAATAAATTTTAAATGAGCCAAAGTAAGAAGAAACATGATTCAAAATAAATTATACGAGAAATTACTCGACTATATTTATACTTAATGTTCTTAAGCTTATAATTTTATCAACCATATTGAGGATATAATCTTGAATTCCTCAAATACTATCATACTAAATTTCAATCAGTTCATTCATTAATATTTATAAACAAAGTAATTTACACTTTAACTTTTATTATTAATACCCACTCCTTTAGTAGTATCAAAATACTATGAGTCTTTCCTACTTTAATCTTAATTCTTTCTGAACACATATACTAGTTAGCTTATTTAAGTTTTACTTATTCTTAATTTTATTATAATAAATTTTAAATGAGCTAAAAAAAGAATTAAAAATAAATTATATGAGAAATGATTCAACTATATTCAAGTTCACTGTCCTTGAGCTTATAATTTTGCTAGTTCTTTTGAGAATATAATCTTAAATTTTTTAAATACTATTATACTAAATTTCAATAAATTCTTTTATTAATATTTATAAACTCAAGTGATTTACACTTCAACTTTTTTTATTATTACCTACTCCTTAGGTAGTATCAAAATATTATGAGTCTTTCCTATTTTAATGTTAATTCTTTCCAAACACGCATACTAGTTAGCATATTTAAGTTTCAGTTATCCTTAATTTTATTATAGTAAATTTTAAATGAACCAAACTAAGAAGAAATATAATTAAGAATAAATTATATAAGAAATGACTCAACTATATTCAATCTTAATGTTTTTAAGCTTATAATTTTATCAACCATATTAAGGATATAGTCTTGAATTCATAAAATACTATCATACTGAATTTCAATCAATTCTTTCATTAATATTTATAAACTTAAGTGATTTACACTTCAACTTTTTTTATTATTACCCATTCCTTGAGTACTATCAAAATATTTTGTGTTTTACCTACTTTAAACTTAATTATTTCTAAACACATATAATAGTTAGCTTATTTAAGTTTCACTTATCCTTAATTTTATTATAGTAAATTTTAAATGTGTTAAATTAAGAAGAAATAGAATTAAGAATAAATTATACAAGAAATGACTTAACTATATTTAAGCTCCATGTTCTTGAGCTTACAATTTTGTCAGCCATATGTTAGAACCCTTGCAGACCTCCTTAGAACTCTATAGGGGTTCCTCCCTTCAAGTTGCTGCTCAAAGGCTGCAGAAAAGATTCATCTATTGCTTATGAAAAGAGGAGGAATACATGGCTATTTATAGGGTTTCTAAACCCTAACTCCTAATAGGACTCCTACTCAAGACTCCTACTCAAGAATCCTTCTTCTAACCAACTCCTAATAGACTTCTAATCAAGACTCCTATTTCTTTACAACTCTTAATTTATCTCTAAGAAACAATCTCCTAACCCTAGCCGGCCTCTTCACCTCTTTAATAGGGGTCGGCTTAGGTAGGTTTTACATGAATGTCCATCTCAATTAGGACTCTCCTAGCTAGAGTCCTAACAAACCTGCCCTCTTCAAATCAGCCTTGCCCTCGAGGCTGACGATTCATGAATTTTGGGAATTTGATCTTCAAGTTGTCATAGTTCTCCCAAGTGGCATCTTCTATTGGTAGGTTCACCCACTGTATTAGTACTGTAGTAGTGGGTCGTCGTCGTCGATCAATTATGACACTTGGCTGGGTCTGGAGTTCTCCTTGGATAGTCATATTTGGTGGGTGGCTTTGGGCTGTCTCCAAGCACCTATTTACAAATTTTGTCTGGCCATTGATTTGCGGGTGATATGCCATACTCCTTTTCAATTTAGTACGCTGTATATAGAATAACTTTATCCAAAATCTGCTCGTGAAGATGCAAGTAGAATTTATCATAAGCACAATGCGTCCCTTATAGTGTAATTCTTTTGAGTCCCAATTGTAATGAGCCACGGAGCTTGGTGCTTCCTGCAATTTTTTTATAATCTTACTTGTCTCTGCATCTTCCTGCCATTCTATCTTAATATCCTCAATGAAGTCGCTGGTCGGAAGTGAAACGACTGAAACTTCAGCTTGCTCGGGTAGCTGCGAAAGCGCATCTGTAAGAATATTCTCTTTCCCCTTTTTATAAGTTATTTCATAATCAAATCCAAGAAGTTTTGTTACCCATTTTTGCTGCTCAGGAGATGATATCTTTCGCTCCAAAAAGTACTTGAGGCTTTTATGGTCGATTTTAATTTGAAATCGTCGACCATTCAAGTAGGGTCTCCACCTCGTTGCTGCGCGCACAATGGCAAGCATCTCCATATCATATATTGACTTATTTTGATGGGAGGGAGATAGTGTCTTGCTAGTGTATATGAGTGGTCGAGCATCTTGCATGAGAACGGCTCCAATTCCGACTCCAGATGCGTCGGTCTCAATGATGAAGGGTCTATTGAAATATGGTAGCGCAAGCACCGGCGTCGTTGTCATGGATGCCTTAAGTTTGTCGAAGGCAGCAGAGGCTTTGTCCGACCATTGGAAAGCATCTTTTTTTAGTAAAGAAGTGAGTGGTGCAATGATCATCCCATAGTCCTTAACAAATTTTTGGTAGTAGCCCGTTAGTCCAAGGAACCCCCACAGTAATTTCACGTTTGTAGGTTTCGGCCAGCCTTGCATTGTCTCAATTTTTGCTGGGTCTATTGCCACTGCTTTTTCTAATATTATATGCCGAAGGTACTATACTTTTTGCTGGAGAAAGCTGCACTTTGGTTTCTTTACAAAAAGAGTATTCTCCCGAAGGATCGTCAGACCAATCCGTAAATGCTGAAAGTGAGTCTCAAGAGAAGGGTTGTAAATGAGAATATCATCAAAAAATACCAGCACAAATTTGCGAAGATAGCTCCAAAAAATATCGTTCATGAGACTTTGAAAGGTTGAAGGAGCATTAGTGAGTCCAAAAGGCATTACTAAGAATTCATAATGGCCATTATGTGTGCGAAATACAGTTTTTGGAATGTCATCGTCACATACCCGAATTTGGTGGTAACCGGATCGGAGGTCCAACTTCGTGAAGACTCGAGCTCCTTTTAATTCATCAAGAAGTTCATCCACCACTGGTATTGGGTACTTGTCCTTGACGGTGATGCCATTTAAAGCTCGGTAATCAATGCATATTCGCCATGTTCCATCCTTCTTGCGTACAAGTAGCACCGGTGAAGAGTAGAGGTTGCAACTTGGCCGAATAACTCCTGTTTTGAGCATCTCTTTTACAATCCTTTCTGTTTCATCCTTCTGGAGATGTAGATATTGATATGGCCGAGTATTTGCTGGAGGTTTGTCTGAAAGAATCGTTATATAATGATCATGCCGACGGGTAAGAGGTAGGTTGTAAGGTTCGTCAAATATATCTGAAAATTCAGCAAGCAAAGGAAGTAGGTTTGGATCTTCAAATTCTATTGGCTCTCCCTTAGTTTGCTGCTCAAGTTGTACCAAAAATCTGCGGCATGCTTTATGCAAAATCTTCTCCATTTGTTGTGTGCAAATCATCGTTACGTCGCCCTCATGTTTCTCGTTCAGTATCACCTGTTTCTCCTTACTGTAAAATTCCAAGAAATATCACCTAATGTTGTCAACCATTTAATTATGAGCATAGCCTCATGATCATCAAGCGGGAGAAGGAAGAAATCTGCAATTATCTCTTGGTTCTGCAGCAATAGTTTCTCTTGCGGGCGCCTACGATCATACTTCAAAATCCATCCATCGGCGATCTTAACGTCAAACTTGCTGCAATTCTTAATAGGTAAAGCTATCTGGACAGCAACCTTACTATTTAGAAAGTTATTAGTACTGCCCGTGTCGATGAGAACAGTGATCGGTTGTTGTTTAAGAAGGCCTCCAACTTTCATCGTTTGCGGGTTTGAGTAGTCGGCTAGTGCATGTACCGTTACTTCGATCGATTGTGGCTCTTCTTCTATATCTTCTTCTTCATGTTCTAGGCTCTCTTCTGAAAGTTCAATGACCTTTCTTCTATTGGTTCAATCATAAGAAGTCTCCCTTTACTACAGCGATGCTCACGGCTCCACGGCTCGTCACAATGCCAACATAACCCCTTCGCATATCGCTCCCGAAGCTCTTCTCCTGTTAACCTCTTTGGTGTAGGGACTTGGTCGACAGTAGGGGGGGCTGAGGGCTTCAATATTACTGGTTGAGGAGTGACCCTAGTCCTCCAAGCTTCATGGTTCAATTGCTCCTCTTCATGTCGTGCGAAAGAGATGGCTGCCATAAGCGTATACGGTTGTCGCGCATTAACTTCTCCTCGGATCTCCGGCTTCAAGCCCTCAATGAAGGTCCTCAATAACTATTTTTGAGACCAATCATGAGTTTGATTAGATAACCTTTCAAACCTGGTTTGGTACTCCTGAATGGTGGAGGTTTGTCCGATCTTTGCTAGTTGTCCGTCAATATTCTCGTAATCGGTTGGTTTGAAGCGTATCAACAGTCCTTCTTTGAATTGTTGCCATGAAAAGACTCCATAAGTATTTTAAAACCAGTCAAACCATTATACAGCATCCCCTTCAAGATGTATAGCTGCAATTTTCACCATAGATGCATCTGTAATTTTGTGGTACCGAAAATATCGCTCCGCGCACGAGATCCAACCAATCGGGTCTCCTTCTTCCCATCTAGGGAAGTCCACTCCCATGCATGGATAGTTGAGGTTGGTCATAGAGCTTCTCCTCTCTTGGAAGTCATATCTTTGGGCTTGGTGCGATTGGGCAAAGCTCTCTCCTTGATGTGATTTCTTCGGGCTTAGTGGTCGGCCCAATCTGAGTTCGGTAAAGAGCATCCCAATTTTATCCTCCATTCGCGCCTCGAAGGCTTCGAATTTAGCATTGAATACCTACTCAGATATCATAGTATATGCCGTCTAATCTGTGATATCAAGATCTCTCTTTTGTTGTCGGGTTAAAGGTATGTATTGGTTGAGAGAGGTGATGGTCGAAAGGGTTGGTAGATTGGTGGATGTAGGCTACGGTTTAGGCTTGTTTTGTGGCTATTTTGGGTGCAGGTTGAGGGTATGGTTTGGTAGAGTTTTAGGGCTGTAGATAAAATTTTTGGATCTGTGGTAGATGGTAGCAAAGGTTTGGTAGAAATAAATGGAAGTTGCAGCAAGTATGTGCTGTCTTGTAAGAGTAGAATTGTCGTCGAAGAAACAACGGTTTCTCGACGTAATTCCCACCAAAAACGTGAGAGAATTGAGGAGGGAATTGATAGTAAATTCACAATTTATATGACAGCAAGGATATCTAATTTAATCAAGAAAATTTCGGCAGTATAACAGCAAGGAAATTGGTGCAAGTTGCGATTGCAGAATTCTCGTCGAGAAATTCCAGCAGGTTACGACGAAAATTTGCAGCAACACAAAATCGTTTGTAGAGATGAATTTCTTTATAGATCAATCTTAGATGGAAGCCAAGAAGATCTATGAAGTGTATAAGAAATTTCATTCAAAAAAGATTGCAAATAGATGGGTTAAGGCAACAATATACGGCTGAAATTTTCTGCAGCACAGATTTTTAAGTATAGCAGATTAGACGTAAAAGATCAGTGGTTTATATTGAGAATTTTTTTATGAAACCAAAAGGAATCTGCTATTAGGAAATATCAAAGATGTCATAAAAATTTCGTAGAGATTTGGATAGAAAAAACACAGTAGCAAGATCAAACAGACGGTGCTATACGGTTGGAATTCTGCAATGTATCTTTCGTCGTAGAGATGAAAACTTTATGACGAAAAGTATATGCAGCAATATAGGAATAATTTTTTTGGAATTTTCAAATAAGGATAACTAAATTGCAGTAGCAGTAAGGTAGAAAACCAGAACCTGTTGCAATTCACGGGGAGATCAAAGGATGATCCGTGGTGGTGGAGATGACGGTGGAATTTGACAATGATCTCTTAAGCAATTGTGGGAATTGCTTTGGGCGGTTGTGGAGGGTTGATAGATGGCTATGGAAGGGCAGCGAGACGCCAAGAACACTGCTCTGATACCAGGTGTTAGAACCCTTACAGATGCTAAACTTGGGGTTGATCTCTTTAGGGGATCGGCCTCCTTGGAACTCTATAGGAGTTCCTCCCTCCAAGTTGCTGCTCAAAGGCTGTAGAAAAGATTCATCTATTGCTTATGAAAAGAGGAGGAATACATGGCTATTTATAGGGTTTATAAACCCTAACTCCTAATAGGACTCCTACTCAAGACTCCTACTCAAGAATCCTTCTTCTAACTAACTCCTAATAGACTTCTAATCAAGACTCCTATTTCTTTACAACTCCTAATTTATCTCTAAGAAACAATCTCCTAACCCTAGCCGGCCTCTTCACCTCTTTAATAGGGGTCAGCTTAGGTAGGTTTTACATGAATGTCCATCTCAATTAGGACTCTCCTAGCTAGAGTCCTAACACCATATCAAGGATATAATCTTAAATTTCTCAAATACTATCATACTGAATTTCAATTAGTTCTTTCATTAATATGTCAACCAATTGTTAATAAATTTAAATTAATTTGTAAATATTCTAATACGCTAATTGTATATTATAATGAAGTCTAAATACTATTAACAATTATCATAAAATTGAGTCTTTTAAACATTTCCCAATCATTTATCTCAATTATTTATTGACAAGGCTAGTATTTATACAAAAATATTTATGGAGAATTGATATTATCCTCGTAGAATAGTATTGTTACTTTTAAGTATACAACCCTAAACTACAAAGATATCCAAAATAATAATATCCTACCCCATCACTTAATTATTCGAAATATATTCTCCTTTGAGATTATTTAAATCTCATAATTATGTGTACTATTATGAATATTATTTTTCTTAATATCATTTAGGATTAATTTCTTAATATAATTTTATAAGTTATTAGTCTTAACCACTTTAACAACTACAAGACCAATACAATAATATAAAATATAATTTAAATTATCTTATAAATAATAAAATATATATTATAATTCATATCCCATAAGTCTACCATCATAAGGTACTTTGGTCACTACTAATCAGATAGAACTTAAAGATATGAGTTACAAATAATATTCACCAAATTTCTTTAATCTAATTTATATTAAAATTATTTAATAATAATAATAACCATAATAATTATTGAATATTAATCAGCATAAAGAAAAACTCATATGATAACTATAATCATGATGAAATATAAATCATACCTTTATGTGAAAAATAAATATTATTTTATAATTTCAAATATGTACATGTGAATAACCAAACAAATCTCCAAGAACAATAATTAGAATTTTATTTGTCACATGTAAAATTTTATCAATATGACATATGAGAAAAGTATAAAAAATCATAATTTATATTTTTTAATTTCGCATGAAACACTTATACCAGTCAACCCTATTTAATTGGGCAGACCTAAAATTAGGCTACCCAAATTGGACTCATAGATTTGATATGACTATTCGTCCAATTAGGTCCATCAAAATTAAAGTTTGATAAAAATAAAAAATCAATCAAAATTTTACTTTCTCTAAATTCGATCAAAACTTGATTAATCTAATCTAAATCCAATCAAGTAGTCCAAATAAAGTCATGATCAAGTCCGATTAAAGTATTTGATTAAAATAAATCAATTTAGTCAATCTTATAATTAAGGATATAAGTAAAAAAAAATTAATTTCTAAAGGGTAAAGCTATAATTAATTAGGATATATAATAAAAAATTTTAATTTCTTAAGGATGTAATTGAAAAGTAAACTTAGGAACATAAATTGAAATTATTTTATTTATTAGAGTCAAAACAATCCTTTTATTAAATATCCTAATTGTCACTCTCTTTCTACGATCACTGCGCGAGGCATGACCGTTGCCATGCATGGGTGCCGCTTGTGCGAGGTGTTGTAGTCACTTGTGTGAGGCACCATAATCGTCGTTTGTGATCGCTTCATGAGGCGTGGCAATTGCCACTGTGCGTAGCCACTACTTGCGCATAGCCTCCCCATCCACGCGCAATTGTGCATGTGCACTGCCCGACAACCCTCATTGATGGAAGGCCTCTGTGGTGCACCATTGACCGAGCACTACCAATCGCACAACTATGCACACGTGTCGTCCGACAACCTCCATTATCACCACAATGTTCGACTATGCCCATGCATCCTACTGTGCAACCATTGGGAACTGCAACCTTCAACGTCTAGTTGACATTAGTTGTGGCCAGTAAGCACTACCACAATGGTGTTGCTATAATCATCACTGGTAGCAATGCTGCAGTAGCCACCAAATGCAGTGGTGCTTCGCAATCGTTGCAACTATCGTAGCCACCACAAGCACCAATGCTGCGCAGCCATCGTAGTTGCCACGGGCAATGGTGCTGCTACAATTGGCACACATAATAATGCTATATAGCTTCTATAGGGCTGTCATACCCTATATGGCTTGCTAGACATAAGTGCCCTACAAGCCAATCACGTGAGTGATGACACGTGTGACATGATATGTACTTTTTTTACTTATTATTATTATATTTTTTCACTTTATATTGCTTGTTGCATAAATATATTATAATGTCCATGGATCTATGCAATGAGAATCAGATCATGATGATATTACAATAATGAGACCGATTTACCTTTAAAAACAGACCCTAAATAATCCTAGTCATAAGATACTCGAGAGGGACAACGAGATAACCAGACAAGCTATATACCCGTCCATATGATAGAAGCGATTGCTCTCAAAGCTGCTCATATAGGGACACTAGGGCTATAATGCAAGTGCTAATTGGAGAATGAGTTCATTGATTGATCCGCTCACAGAATACTGGATGGTTAATGATACTGCATTGTCAAATAATGATTCCGTCATCCTAATGGTGTTCTTGGTTCTTAGACTTAGAATACTAAGAATGTCCTATATGAATACTTCATTCTTTAATATCAAACTTATATGTTTGGAAGTTCTAGATCTAGCACAACTGGTCATCGAGAGTGGAAACTAACCTTATGAGAGCTATTGAGTATCGATAGAGGATCATCCGCTCTCAGTATCATGAGAGAAATATCTCATATGTTCTTGCTCAAACAAATCCTTAGCCAAGGTCATTCAGATTGAGAGAGAAAGAGTTCTTCAGGAGAATCCGATTAGAGCGAGACTCGAGGAGAAACCGTATGGACCTTGTTAGGACCATTTTGGCACTAAGAGGGGGGGGGGGGGGGGGGGTTAATTAGTGCTTATGATAAAAATGTCGATTTTGAAAACTTACATACATTTAATGAAAAATCATATTGAAAATGTGCTTGACTTGGAGTAAGTGAACTAAGTAATTAATTCAAAGAGTAATAGCAGTGAAAAATTTAATGTAAATACAAAACAAGTTTATAGCGATTTGATTGTCGCGACCTATGTTCACTCTTGATTCCTCTTCCGTCAAGGCCATCGACGTTCACTAAGAGTCTTCTTTCAATGGGCGAAGACCAACTACCCTCTTACAACTCTTTTTACTTTTCACAGGTTTAGGAGACAACCTTTACAAGCCTCACACCTCTCTTAGCATGATCACAAATCTTAAGAAGGAGGAGGAGGATACTTAGCACTTTTTCAAGACTTTTACAACTCATAATCTCAAGACTTTTGTTCACTTTTCATGCTTTGTCAAGCAAGAAAGTGTGGGGTATTTATAAGCCCCAAATGACTTAAAAAATGGAGTCAAAAAATATCTCATCCTAGGTTTTTGGGGTACTGGCGGTACCATCACCAATATTGGGCAATACCATCACTAGTACTGGGTGGTACCACCGCTTGCTCCCCTAACAACTGGTGATACTACCGCTAGTCTGAGCGGTATGACCACTTGACATACCCTCAGAGACTAGGCTCTAATGGTACCACCGTCTGATAAGGCGGTACCACCTCATGACAGTATTAACTACCGACGGTTCCACCGTCCAAACAAGTTCTAGAAGGCCAAGCCTCAAGTAGTTCCACCACTAGCCTTGGTGGTGCCACCGCTTGACGTGGCTCCAAGTCACTAAATGGGCCAAACAGGCCTAATTCAGCCCTAATTCGGGTCCAGTAGTTCCCTAATTGAGTTATTAGGGCTATACCTAAGCCTAACTCAAATTAAGACCTAAATACGAAGATTAAGATAAATAATTATAAAAATAATAAATCTAAGTTGTCTAGCTTATCATTTATTCATTTGAGCTCTCGGAAAACTTTCGATACATCGTCCGAACCTTTAGCGTATCGTCCAATCCATCAGCATGTTGACTTCTATAATGTCTGATCTTGGCACAATGTTCAATTCATCTAGCCCAATGCCCGATCTCTGACTCCAGCCCAACTTCTGATTCTTTTGCTTTAATTGTTTTACCTTTTCATGATTGAAGTTAGTCCTACATTATTTTTCTCAAACAACACATTAGATCGTAAATTCATTAATTAATTTCATCAATCCGGGATTCAGTAATCTCCTCATTTTTTAATGATGATAACTAATTGATGCTGGAGTTTAAACTAAACTCTTGCTATCTATATATCATATTGAAAGAAATTTTAAATTTTAGAAAATAATAACTTTAGAATTCAAGTTAAAATAATTTTAATCATTTTCTTTATAAAGTTCATTATTTCACACTTCATACATTACATCATCATAATATCAAAAGTATTATATGCATATCTTCATAATATCATCAAAAGTACATCATAATATCAAATAGTGCAAAACATTAAAAGGTACATTATAACATCAAGGAGTGCAAGATATTAAAAGGTACATTATAACATCAAATAGTACAAGACATTAAACGGTACATTATAATATCAAAGAATGTAAGACCAAAGAGTGCAAGACAAGGTACACATCAAGAAACCATCGACTTCTCCCCCTTTGTCATAAACAAAAATAAGAAATATATAAGCGACTCAGGTGGTGGTAATCCAAAATGCCTAAATAGAGTATCAAACTGAGTATGAATGTGTTGTATCTTAGTTAAAATTTGATCATGACGAAATTCAATTCGATCCAGTCGAGTTGCTATGGAATCAGCAAATGAGGAGGGTGTTGGATCTATCAGAGGTGCTGCCTCAAATGGACTAGTAGGACAAGAATAACTTCCCCTATGTATAGGTGTTTCTGGTTTTGGTTCAAGTGAGGGAGGATCAGTTCTCTTAGGTAATCTAGTCCAAACATGGTTCATTACTATGTATCTTAATCTTCTTAATAAGTTTCTATTGATAATGTCGAATCTATCTAGTTTCATAGTTTTTTCATTTGGTGGAATAACTATATCATGTGCATATATCAGTCTTGTAATCAAGACTCCATATGGAAGCATTGTCTTTCATTGACAACTCAATCATGTTATGGCGTATCAAATATCCAAAGTAATTATTATATCCTATCATAATATAATACATTATATCTATTTCTATTTGATTAACTTCATCATGATGGTATTGTTTAGGAAGCAGAATACTAATCATGATATGATGAAGTAGTTTTGTATTGAATGATAGCATATGCTCACAACTTTTAGGAATAATAGATAGATTAGGATTTTCAAAGACAGTACCTAATGCCTCAGAATATGTAACCCCAATCGATTCAGTATCTCATTGTCCTCTAAAATAACAATCTCTTTTTTTTTCAGAAATTCCTATAAGATTGCAAATTGTGCTATCTGTAATGTGTATATGATGCCCCAAAAGATAAGTAGATACTTTATCATGTTCATCTACATACAAATTCTTGTAAAACAATCGAATAAGTCTAGGATAGATAGGTTCACTAATTTGAAAAATTGCAATAACATCTAAGTTAGCAAACCATAGAATTATTTTCAAATCAATTAATTCTTCTATATCTACATATTTTCACTTATGTACATTTCTAGACTTAAAAGTTGGGAATCTAAGAGCATGTTCGTATGAGTCAAACAATATAGAATCAAATGTTTCATCTAATCTTCTCTTTCCTTTGTCCCTTGAGGATCTTTTAAGTGCCATGAGAACTACATATATTACCAATAATAAGAGATAAGATCAAGTAATAAATTGATATTGAGAGAAAGGTTTAAAAGTTATCCTTGTAGTTAATCTTCTTATTATCACCAAAGGGGTTGAGATTGATCCTTAGCTTTATAAAAAAGAGGGGTTTCTTGAGTTTCTAGAGGAAGAGTAAGAGGAATGAGGGGTGAGGAGTAGTTTAGAGGGGTGTAGAGAAGTTTAGAGGGGTGTAGAGAAGGTTAGGGGCGGTTCTATCGCCGGCCCTAATTCGGTGGTCCTACCACTTGTAAGCAGTGCTACCGCTAGTCCAGTGGTGTCACTGCTGGTGCACTACATCAATCATTCAACATGCACTGTTTGCATCAATAATTCAACATTCACCTTATCCTACATTTAACATTCAGTCCAACACATTTTGCTTTATGAATTGTGAAAGTTAGACTTTCTAGCTTTCTCTTGGTTTTCTTGAGATGTGCAAGCTAGACTTTCTCTTTTTCTAGGTTTTTTTTTTTTTTTTTAAGATGTTAGCAAGTGCCTACTCTTGCTTTTTCTTTGAGATGAACAAGATAACAATCATCACAATCATCACATGGTGTAAATATTCAATGGTGCAAATATTTCAATCATCACATGAATGAAAGAGAGATCAAGTCATGAATCAAAAAGTCCATGAATCAAAGCTCTACTTTTGTAAATTGAAAGAGGAAAGATGATAGAAAATGATCTTGATTTAAAAAGAAAACTCAAGTTACAAAAAATCGAGAAGTCCAAAAAATGTATAAGAGGAATTCATACATTAGAAAGATTTAACATACCTTATTCTCTTCTGATAAAATCAAATTGCTCCTCATTCAATGGTTTTGTAAAAATATCGGCTAATTGATATTTTTTATCAATAAATTCTAGAGATATCTCATGGTTATTAACATGATCTCTAATAAAATGATGCCTAATATTATCACATTTTAAAATGATGCCTAATGGTGTTGAATGAGATATTTTGTTAAATAAATAGCACTACTATTATCACATTATATAGAGATACTTTTCAAATAAATTTTATAATCTTCCAAAGTGTTTTTCATCCAAATAACTTTTGGATAACATGCACCTGCTGCTAGTCATAGGTGCCCAGCAAGTCAATCACATGAGTGATAGCACGTGTAACTTAATATAGAATCTTTTTGCTTATTATATTTTGGCATATATCACTTTATAACTATTGCATAAATGCATACATATATTGTGATGTCCTTGGATTTGTGCAATGGGAATCGGATCGTGATGAGATCACGATAGTGAGATCGATTCACTTTTAAACATATATCCTAAATAATCCCGGTCATAGGTTACTCGAGAGGGATATCGTGATAACCAGATAGACTGGTGTGCTGTATACCCGTCCATATGATGGATGCAGCTGGTCTCATAGCTGCTTGTGTAGGGACACTAGGGATACAGTACAAGTGCTCATTGGAGAATGAGTTCACTGATTGATCTGCTTACGGAATGCTGGATGGTTGATGATGCCTTATTGTCAGACAGCGATTCCGTAGTCCTAGTGGTGTATCTGGTCCTTAGACTTGAGACATCAAGGATGTCCTGTATGAGTGCTCCACTCTTTGATACCAGATTTATAGGTTTGGCTGTTCCAGATTTAGTACAACTGGTCATTGGGAGTGGTAGTCGACCTTACAAGGGCTATTGAGTGTCGATAGAGGATCAACCACTCTTGGTGTCATGAGAGGAATATCCCATGTGTTCTTGCTCAGATAAATCCCTGGCTAAGGTCATTCGGGTTGAGAGAGAAAGAGTTCTCCGGGAGAATCCGATTAGAGCGAGACTCGAGTAGAAACCGTGTGGGTCTGACAATACCATGGTCGATATACGGTCTTTGGTATATTAGATAGATGAGGGACTATAGGTACACGGTAACTAAGGACAGACAGGTCCAATGGATTGGATTCCCCTGTATCGTCTAGGGACTATGGCGTAGTGGCCTAGTACGTCCGTAGTCGATGAGTCGAGTGAATTATTACAGAGATAATAATTCACTTTGTTAGAAGGAGTTCTGACAGGTATGACTCACGGCCAACTCGATATTGGGCCTAGAGGGTCACACACATATGGTTGGCATTGCGATGAATAGAGGTTCGGATATGAGATATCCGACGGAGCCCTTGTCTTATTGGATGCAGATCCAATACCCACTAGGGGAGGACCCATTAGGGTTTGACAGGGGACCTCTATAAATAGGAGGGATTCAGAGCCCCATGGGCTAGAGAGCTTTTGTTTGCCTTTTCCTATTCTCCTCTCCATCTCCACCTCAGAGTAGGTCTGGAGTTTTGAGGAGCGTCGTCGCAACCCTGCTGTGTGGATCACCGCTAGAGAGGAGGACGCTTGACCTCCTTCACCCTCTCCTAAGGATCTGCAAGGAAACAGAGATATACGATCTCCCTAGGTAACACAATCTACTCTATACGCAGTTTCATGTTTCGCGGATTTTTTTGCGTACCAATCTTCGCACGACGATGAACATCTCTTTGGGAATCGGGGATTTTGTTTTTCTTATTCTTCCGCTGCGCATATGATGTCGCTCCCAAGGATTTCCCAACACCTGCTACATATATTCAACCTCGATTGTAGATAATGCAACCAAATTTTATTTTTTGGAAGACTAAGAAACAAGTGAATGACCTAAGAGTTGACATATTCCATATGTGTTTTTTCTATATATTCTACATCAAGCAAAATTAGTATCGGCATAAGCAATCAATTCAAAATTTTTTATTTTTGAATACCATAATCCTAGAATAGGAGTTCCTTTTAGGTATTTAAAAATCCTTTTAATAGCTTTTAAGTGAGATTGCTTGGGATTAGATTGAAATGTAGCATATAGTCTAATACTAAACATAATATCAGGTTTAGTTGTTGTGAGGTATAGTAAACTACCTATCATACCCCTATAAGTTTTTTGGTCAAAACATTCTCCATCAATGTCTATATTTAATTTTGTAGAAGTGCTCATTGGTGTATTAATAGCCTTAGCACTATCCATATTAAATCGTTTTAATAGATCTAATATATACTTAGTTTAACTAACAAAAGTTCCATCACTAAGTTGTTTGATTTGTAAACCTAGGAAAAAGGTTAATTCTCTTATTAAACTCATTTTGAATTCTTGGCTCATACTATTGGTAAAAGATTCACATAAAGACTCATCTATAGAACCAAAAAAAAAATCATCAACGTAAGTTTGAATAATAAAAAAATTATTTTTAAAATATTTAACAAACAATGTGGTATCGACCTTGCCTCTTAAAAAATCATTCTTAATTATAAAAGAACTAAATCTCTGGCTTGCTTCAAACTATAGAGAGCCTCAAACAACCTATAGACATGATTTAAAAATAGAGTATTTTTAAATTCGGATAGTTGTTCAACATAAACTTCTTCGAAAATAAAGCCATTAAGAAAAGTACTTTTAATATCAATTTGAAATAACTTAAAATTATTATAACTAGCATAGGCAAATAGTATCCTTATTGCTTCTAATCTTACCACACGAGCAAAGGTTTCTTCATAAGTGATATATTTTTTTTGTTGAAACATTTGGCCAGTAATCTAGCCTTATTTCAAACCACGATACTAAGTTTATCTTACTTGTTTCTAAAGATCCATTTAGTGCTAATTACAAGATGGTAACTAGGTTTAGGAATAAGCTTCCATATCTCATTTCTCTCAAATTGATTTAACTCCCTATGCATTGTAAAAATCCATGATTTATCTTTTAAAACCTTGTCAATGCATTTAGGCTTAATTTGAGACAAAAAGATCGCATTCGCACAAAAATTTTTAAAAGAAAAATGAGTTTGAACACTTTTTGATGTATATCCAATGATTAGCTCCTTAGGATGAGCATTTACATACTTTCATTCCTTAGGTAAGGATTCTTTGGAAAAAGATGCATCCAAGTTGCTTGGAGGAGGAGAATTTTCATTCAAATTTAAAGCATTAAAATCATCATCAAAATTATCTTTCTTAAATTCGGGAAGCTCATTAAAAACAACATGAATGAAATCATCAATGACTAAAGTTTTTTTTATTAAAAATACGATAAGCTTTATAAATGGAGGAATATCCAAGAAAGATACCTTCATCGGATTTTACATCAAATTTTCTTAAGGCATCCTTTTCATTTAAAATAAAGCATTTACAATAAAAAACTTTGAAATATAAAATATTAGATCTCTTATTATTCCACAATTCATATAGAGTTTTAGATAGGAGAGGTCTTACAAGAACCCTGTTCATGACACAGTATGCTATGTTAATGGCTTCATCCTAAAAATATTTGGGTAGGCTATGTTCGTTTAACATGATTCTTGCCATCTCTTGTAAACTCCTATTTTTTCTCTCAACAACTCCATTTTGTTATGAGTTTCTTGGAGTAGAGAAGTTATGATTATACCCATTTAAATCATAAAAAAATTGAAAATCATGGTTTTGAAATTCATCACCATGATCACTTTAAATAGAGGAAATCATAAAACCCATTTTATTTTGAACTAGTTTATAAAATTTTAAAAAATATTTAAAGCAATTACTTTATGTGCCAAGAAGTATGTCCAAGTATATATACTATAATCATCAACTATAATGAAAGCATATTTACTATCTCCTAGACTTATTATATCAATTTGTCCAAATAAATCTATATGGATTAATTATAATAGTCTAGATGTGCTTATTTGATTTTGAGATTTAAAGCTACTTTTTATTTGTTTACCTAGTTGGCATGCATCATAAACTTTGCCTTTGATAAATTTAATGTTAGGCATTCCTCTCACGAGTTCTTTAGTTATAATTTGTGAGATTAGCTTCATGTTAGCATGACCTAGTCTCCTATCCCAAAGCCGTGTGTCATTGTTTAAAACCGAAAAGTAAGTTTCATCACAAAACTTATCAAGGTCAATGGGATAAATATTATTAGTCCTTAAGGCAATCAAAAATATATTTTTGTGTGATATTTCTATAATGCAAGCATTAGATTCAAATTTTATGTTATAACCCTTATCACACAATTGACTAATGATTAGCAAGTTATATTTTAAACTATCTACTAATAAAATATTTTTAATTAAAAGGTTTGATTTGTTACCTATATTTTCTTTGTCAATAATTTTTCCTTTGTTATCGTCTCCGAATGTGATAAAAATGTTAGGATCAATATGACACTAAGAGGGGGGGGGAGGTTGAATTAGTGCATCAATAAAAATTTCATTGATCCGAAAAATATATTTTGATATAATCATTTTGATAAAGCCCACATCGTAAAGTAATGAAAATAATGACTTAGAGTAAATGCAAAGTGTAGAATATAGCTAAGTAGTGAAAGAAAGCAGTAAGGAAAGAACATACCAGATTTATAGTGGTTCGGTCGTTGTAACCTACGTCCACTTTCGATTCCTCCTCCGTTGAGGTCATCGGCATCCACTAATGATCTTTCTTCAATAGATGAAGACCAACCACCTTCTTACAAAGTATTTTCCTTTTCACGGGTTTAGGAGACAACCCTTACCACCCTTACACCTCTTCTCTAATGATAACAAAGCTGAAGAAAGAGAGGAGGAGGATACTTAGCACTTTTATAATTCCTTCACACCCTAACACTTCAAGATTTTGTTCATAGTTTGATGCCCTTTCATGCAGAAAGGAATGGGATATTTATAGGTCCTAATGGCTTTAAAATTAGCACTAAATAGTATCTAATCCTGGGTTTTCGATGTACTAGTGGTACCACCGCCAATACTGAGCGGTACTATCGCCTGACACTTTAACACTAGGCGGTACCATCGCCTAGTCTGGTAGTACTACCACTTGATAAAGCCTTTGAGATTATGCTCTAGCGATACCACTGCTTGATAGGATGGTACCATTGCTTGGTAGCATTAATTATCGACAGTACCACTGCCAAGTTTGGGTGGTACCACCACCCAGACAACCTAGGAGAACAAGTCTCAAGCGATGCCACCATCGGCCCTGGCTTGGGTCACTGAATGGGCCTTTCTCTTAGCCCAATTCAGTCCTAATTTGGGCCCAATTGGCCCCTAATTAAGTTAGTAGGATTATCTCCCAATTCTAACTCAATCTAAGTTCTAACTATGACAATTAAGGCATTAACTAAGCAATCTTTGTTTGTTATGTTAATCATTCTTCCTGTAAAGTCTAGACGAACTTCCGGTGAACTCTCGGCATGCTTTTGGTGAACTCCCGATGAACTCTTGTCAAACTCCCAACAAACTCTTAGCGAGCTCCTAACAAATTCTCGGCAAACTCCTGCTGAACTCTCGGCGAGCTCCCGACGAACTCTCGGTGAGCTTCTAGCACATCGTCCGAATCTTCGTCATATCATGCGATCTTTGACTCCGACCCAATATTTGCTTTATGCCTTATCCATTATCGTAGTTAATCCTGCAACACTTTTCTCAACACATGGATTAGATCATTAATTTATCAATTGATTTCATCAACAAAATTCGAGATTTAACAATCTCTCCCTTTTTTATGATGACAACCAATTGATGACAGAGTTAACCTTAACTCTCCCTATCTATATGCCACATTGAGATAAAGCAAACTTGAATTCACAAGGAATCACAACCTTTGAATTCAAGTTAAACACTTTTGATCATAGTGATAAAATATAATATATTATATCAAAATTTCAATATGTCGTACATCATTAAAACATGTACAATTTCAAAACCTTACATTTCATCCTCACTTCATGCATGATACCAAAAATAAATCAATCATCACTATGGGCATATCATACATGATACTCAAGCATTCATGATACATCATTTTGGGCATAACATTTATGATACTAAAACATTAAATTTTTTAAGTATTTATCAATTCATGCATTAAATGAACATTTTGATCATGATACTAAACATTCATGCATTAAATGAACATTTTGATCATGACACCAAACATTCATCATTTCTCCCATGCATGATATTAAAGCATTCATGATACCAAACATTAAATCTTTGTAAGAATTTATCACTTCATGCATTAAATCAACATTTTGATCATGATACCAAACATTCATCATTTCTCCCCCTTTGTCATCAACAAAAAAAATAATCATTCAATAATGCAAGTGTTTAAAAGCATTTTAAATAAGTTTTACACTAATTTATCCACGCTAGTAAAATTGAGAAGTTAAGCAAAAACTTTGCATGAAAAATGAGAAGCTAGCATTTTTGCTTAAGAGCTTTTTGGTTCTTCTTAGGATGTTAAGTTTCTTTTCTCCTTTGTCATAAAAAGATAAGAAGAAGACGAAGGGAAGAATTCATTCTTCACAAAAAAAAGCAAGAACTAAATTCATGAAAAGATTTGAACCAAGTCAAATCTATAATAAATGAGTTTCATTGAATCAAGCTTCTATTTTAGCAAAGAGAAATGATTCATTAAAAGTATCAAGATGTCCATACAAAATCAAATCCCTATTCTTGCAAATGATCATCATATACTAAAAGTTCATGAATAAAAATTCTTCTTTCGTAAGAAGAGTGAGGATGAATTCATGGGAAAGGAGCATCAAATGAAGGATAAAAAATCCATGAATAGAACTTCATAAATCGAATCCATCTTCTTGTAAATAGAAGGAAGAAAAGATTCATAGGAAGCGATCTCAATTTAAAAGGAAAATTCAAGTTGTGAAAAATTGAGAAATCCGAAAAGTATAAAAGAGGAACTCATGCATTAGAAAGATTTAACATGCCTAATTCTCTTCTAATATAATCAACTTGTTCCTTATTCAATTGTTTTGTAAAAATATATGCTAATTGATGCTTTGTATTAATAAATTATAAAGAAATGTCTTGATTGTTAACATGATCTCTAATAAAATGATGCATAATGTTAATATGTTTAGTTCTAGAGTGTTGAATAGGATTCTTGGTTAAACATATTGCACTAGTGTTATCGCATTTTATAGAAATGTTTTTCAAATAAATTTTATAATCTTCTAAAGTGTTTTTCATCAAAATAACTTGTGCACAACATGCACCTATTGCTATATACTCAGCTTCGGTTGTAGATAATGCAACCGAGTTTTGTTTCTTGGAAGACTAAGAGACAAGTGCATGACCTAAGAGTTGACATATTCCGGATGTATTTTTTCTATCTATATGACAACCAACAAAATCAACATCGGCATAAGTAAGTAACTCAAAGTTTTTAGATTTTGGATACCATAATCCTATATTAGGAGTTCCTTTTAGGTATCTAAAAATCCTTTTAATAGCTTTTAAGCGAGATTGTTTGGGATTAGATTGAAATCTAGCATATAGTCCAACACTATATATGATATCGGGTCTAGTTGCTGTGAGGTATAATAAACTACCTATCATACCCCTATAAGTCTTTTGATCGAAACATTCTCCATTTATGTCCATATCTAATCTTGAAGAAGTGCTCATTGGTGTACTAATAGTTTTAGCACTATCCATCTTAAAACGTTTCAATAGATCTAAAGCATCCTTAACTTGACTAATGAAAATTCCATCACTTAGTTGTTTAATTTACAATCCTATGAAAAAGTTAATTCACCCATTAGGCTCATTTCAAACTCTTGACTCATACTTTTGGCAAATGATTCACTTGAAGAACCAAAAATAATATCATCAATATAAATTTAAACTATAAGAAAATTATTTTCAAAATATTTAACAAATAATGTAGTATCGACCTTGCCTTTCATAAAATTATTCTTAATTAGAAAGAAACTATATCTTTTATACCAAGCCCTTGGAGTTTGTCTTAAACCATAGAGAGCCTTAGACAATTTAAAAACATAATTCGAAAAAATGGTGTTCTCAAATCCAGGTGGTTATTCAACATAAACTTCTTCAGAAATAAAATCATTAAGAAAAGCACTTTTAATATCCATTTGAAATAACTTAAAATTATTATAACTAGCATAGGCAAGGAGAATCTTTATGGCTTCAAGTCTAGCTATAGGAGTGAAGGTTTCTTAATAGTCGATACCTTCTTCTCGGTTGAAACCTTTGGCCACTAATCTAGCCTTACTTGTAACCACGATACCAAGTTCATCTTGCTTATTTCTGAAGACCTATTTAGTACCAATTATCAAATGATCATTTGTATGATGAAAATTGACATTGGAAAGATGAATTTAACTTAAAAGCTTGTGTTCGTAAGCATAGTAAAAGTAAAGCAGTTTGTAATGAAAGTAAGGAGCAAAATAGAAGTGCAAACCAGATTTTTATAGTGGTTTGATCGTCGTGACCTACATCCACTCTCGATTTATCTTCCGTCGAGGCCATCAACATTCACTAATGATCTTCCTTCAATGGGTGAAGACCAACTACCCTTACAACTCGATTCTCTTTTTGATAAGTTCAGGAGAGAACTATTACACCCCCACTACCTTCTCTCTTAAACTTCAGCAACACTTAGAGCTTAAAAGGAGTTCTCACAAAATTATAATAGCATTTTTCTTCCTTTTTGCTCTCAATTCTTGTGTGATCTGAGTAAGGTTGAAAGGGGCATTTATAGGCTCTAAATCGATCAAAACTTGGAGTCTAAAAGTGTCTCATCCTCGATTTTCAAGGTATTAGCAGTACCACCGCCTATGTTGGGCGGTACCACCTCTTGTAGCACTGACACTAGGTGGTACCACCACTCAGTCTGGTGGTATCACCACTTGACATAGCTTGGGAGACTATGTCTAGGCGATACCACCGCCCAATCTAGCGATACTACTGCTAGTCATAGGTGTCCAGCAAGCCAATCACGTAAGTGATGGCACATGTGACTTGACATAAAATCTTTTTTTGCTTATTATATTCTGACATTTATCACTTTATATTAACTATTGCATATATGCATGTATATATTGTGATTTCCTTGGATCTATGCAATGGGAATCGGATCGTGATGAGATCACGATAATGAGATCGATTCACCTTTAAACATAGATCATAAATAATCCCTGTCATAGGTTACTCGAGAGGGACATCGTGATAACTGAATAGACTGGTGTGCTATATACCCATTCATATGATGGATGCAGCTGGTCTCACAATTGCTCATGTGGGGACACTAGGGATACAATACAGGTGCTCATTGGAGAATGAGTTTACTAATTGATCCGCTTACGGAATGCTGGATGGTTGATGATGCCTTATTATTAGACAGCAATTCCGTAGTCCTAGTGGTGTATCTGGTCCTTAGACTTGAGACACCAAGGATGTCTTGTATGAGTGCTCCACTCTTTCATACCATACTTATAGGTTTAGTTGTCCCAAATCTAGTACAGTTGGTCATTGGGAGTGGCAGTCGACCTTACGAGGGCTATTGAGTGTCGATAGAGGATCATCCACTCTTGGCATCATAAGAGAAATATCCCATGTGTTCTTGCTCAGACAAATCCCTAGCCAGGGTCATTCAGGTTGAGAGAGAAAGAGTTCTTTGGGAGAATCTGATTAGAGCGAGACTCGAGTAGAAACCGTATGGGTCTAACAGCACCATGCTTGATATACGGTCTCTAGGATATTAAATAGATGAGAGACTATAGGTACATGATAACTGAGGATAGACAGATCCAATGGATTGGATTCCCCTATATCATCTAGGGACTACGACGTATGGCCTAGTACATCTATAGTCGATAAATCGAGTGAATTATTATAGAGATAATAATTCACTAAGTTAGAAGAAGTTCTGATATGACTCACGGCCAGCTAGATATTGGGCCTAGAGGGTCACACACATATGGTAGGCATTGCGATGAGTAGATATTCGAATATGAGATATCCGACGGAGCCCCTATCTTATTGAATATCCAATAAGCCCCTAAATTATTGAATCCCATGGATGAGATCCAATAAGAGCCCATGAGAGATTATTGGATAGAGATCCACTAATCTAAAAGGCTTAGGTAATTGGATGCAGATCCAATACCCACTAGGGGAGGATCCATTAGATTTTGATGGGGGGCCTCTATAAATAGGAGGGATTCAAAGCCTCTGTGTGGATCACCACTAGAGAGGAGGATGCTTGACCTCCTTCACCCTCTCCTAAAGATCTGTAAGGAAATATGGATATATGATCTCCCTAGGTAACACAATCTACTCTATACGTAGTTTTAAGTTTCATGGATTTTGCGCACCAATCTTTGCATGACGACGAACATCTCTTTGGGAATAGGGATTTTATTTTCTTGTTCTTCCGTTGTGCATGTGATGTCGCCCCTAGATTTCCCAATAGTGGTATCAGAGCCAGGTTGTTCATGCGATAGATTGGTTTTGAACTGCGTGTGTTGTATTTTAGAGAAACTTTTGAGGTCAAAATCGTTGATGCAAAGGCGAAAAAGGGCAACAACTATTGTTGCCCTTGCTGTCGTCACATATGGTAGCGCTGCCATCCACGTGCAAGCAGGCAACCTACAGCGGCAACCGCAAGGCCACCCGTGTGCAGGCAGGCCCCTTGTAGCGGTGCTCGCAAATAGGGCCACAGGCACAGCGACCACCTGTGCGGGCATTGCGCTCGCGCGTGAGGGGCGGCATCAGCACCAGCGGTCGCTGCTTACGGGCACAACGCCTATAGGTGTTGGACCCGCGGGCAAAACCCCTCCGCAAGGGCTGTTGTGAATTTAATAAATTATGAAAATACCCCTAGGAATTCAAAAATTCCCTACATGTCCCTGGTTTCAAAAAATATTAATTAATTAAAAAGTTTATTTGATTATTATTTTTATCATTATCTAGTAGTCCTACATGATGATGATTATTTATACATGTGATGTATGATATATAGACGGATGATCATGGACCATGTGATGTGTGTACTTGTAATTATTTTTATTGGGGTATGCGAACCTCCATTATATTTCTCATTTATTGTCGGGTTTGCATGCCTATGATTATGTTGTAATCATATGAGAATGCATAGCGGGAGCGTGGATGCGATAGTGGGATCCACGAGATGGACGATTGCGATGCATGGAGATGCATCAAGATGTTGACGGAACCGACGAGGATGAGATGAACGATCATAGGGCATGAAGATGCATCGTTGTGCATATAGATCTTGATGTGAGTGATTAGGCCTACTGGCTCAGGTCTGATCACATTAGGTTATGGTCCATGATCATCTGGTGTGATTACTTATACACATACTAGATATGTATATATATTTGCATGTGATATAGATATATATTAAATATGTATACGTATGACATGTCATATTAGGAGACCAAATCATACAAACATCTCTCTCGATAATATTAAGTCAGTAAACGTGAGGCAATTAGATTGACCCACATGGCCTTCCATCGTTATAGGTAGGAACCGATTCCCGGTGTAGGTTAAGTTGGTCGAGTCCCTCGAGGCTTACCTATATCGTGACTCGCTATCTTTCTTATGACATAGAGATATCACCGGTGACCTGAGGACATGGTATGATTGGTCGAGTCCCTCAAGGGTATATCATCAAATCAGACTCATCTTGTAACGAAGGTGTTGACTTAACCGAGCATCATGGTTGGTCGAGTCCCTCGAGACCATGGTGATTCGGAGGCCGAATAGGATGGGAATCATAAGGAGTTGTGATCGGCAAGAGTTACCTACCTTTTGGACTTAGTGTGATTGGTTGAGTCCCTCGAGGTTATACTAAGACGCTGATCGAATCCTAATCCCCACTAGAAGTCTGTCGGAAACTTCTGTTTCACATGCTGAGGGTGTCGCATGACTCGCTAGTAAAATAGTGGGAGCATATTAAGATAGAAGTCCATATCTTGATATTTTATTTCTTACAAAATCTGCATGTTATTCATTTCTGCTGCATCTTTATTTTCATAAAATATCACTTTTAAATCCCTTATGTGGCATACTTGATGTCAACCGCCTCACTGGTCTAAATTATACGGATTGGCTCCGTAACTTAAGAATTGTTCTCATGGCGGAGAAAATCGTGTACATCCTTGATATAGTGATGCCTACGCCCGAGGAAGGGGCAAGCGAGGATGAGATCGCTCGCTAAGTGAAGTACATTAATGACTCCACTCTTGCTCAGTGTTACATGTTGGGCTTTATGACTTCTGAGTTACAGAGACAACATGAAAAGATGGATGCCAGATCCATTCTCCTACATGTCTACAAATTGTTTGAGGAACAAGGAAGGACTTAGTGATATGAGATATCCAAGAGCCTCTTCCGCGCTAGGATAACTAAGGGGACACCGGTTCATAACCATGTCCTAAAAATGATTGAGTGGATAGAGAAACTCACAAGTCTATGAATGGTCCTAGAGGATAACTTGTGTGTGGACATTGTGCTTCATTTCCTACCAGATTCCTTTTCATAGTTCATAATGAATTTTAATATGAACAAGCTTGAGGTGACTCTCGCAGAGCTCCTCAATATGTTGAGGGAGGTAGAGAGTACTATTAAGAAAGAGAAGCCAGTTCTCTACACTGGTGAGACCAGAAAGAAAAGGAAAACAGAAAAGTCCCTTAAAAAGGGAAAGGGCAAGGGCAGACTAGGTAAAGCAAAGGTTGCTAAGAAAGACCCAGCAAAGAACAAAGGCCAATGCTTCCACTATGATAAAGATGGGCACTGGAAGAGGAATTGTAAAGAGTACCTTGTAGAAAGTATGAAATAAAAGCTTGGTGAAGCTTCAGGTACATTCATGATCAGTCTCCATTTGTCAAACTCTTATGATAACACATGGGTATTGGATACCTTTAGTGCTTCACATATATGCAATTCGTTGCAGGTTCTAGCAAGGCCTAAGAGACTAGAGAGAGGCGAGATTGATCTCAAGATGGGCAATGAAGCAAAAGTTGCTGTAGTAGCTATTGGCGAGGTCGCCCTACATCTGCCTAGTGGAGCTTTTATTGCATTAGATGCATGTTATTTTGTTTCTTCTATTATCAAAAATATTATCTCCATTTTATGTTTGATAGTTAGTGGATATAAATTAGTTTTTGTGAACAATGGTTATTCGATATTATTAGATGATGAGATCATCACGAAAGGAATATTGTATAATAGTTTATTTATGCTAGACACTACTCCACATATCATGAATATAAGTGTGTCCAAAAGGAAACGAGATGAGATGAACAATGCATATCTGTGGCATTGTAGGCTAGGTCACATCCATGAAAAAAGGATTCAAAAGTTGCTAAATGATGGATATCTAGATCCATTTGACTATGAGTCATATACAACTTGCGAGCCTTGCATTAATAGAAAACTGACCAACTCTCCATTTAGTAGAACTGGAGAGAGAGCCATTCAGCTATTGGAACTCATACATAGTGATGTATATGGACCCATGTCAACTCATGTCATTGGTCGTTACTTCTACTTCATTACCTTTACTGATGATTTCTCAAGGTATGGATATGTGTACTTAATGAAGTACAAGTCCGAGGCCTTTGAGAAATTCAGAGAGTATAAGAATGTGGTGGAGAATCAGACTGGAAAGAGTATCAAGACTCTTTGATCAGATCAAGGAGGTGAGTACTTAAGTACAGAGTTTACTCAGTTCCTCAAGGACCATGGGATATTATCCCAATGGACACCTCCTTATATACCTCAGCTCAATGGTGTCTCTGAAAGGAGAAATCGTACGCTATTAGACATGATACGGCCCATGATGAGTTTTGTTGACCTACCCATCTTATTCTGGGGATATGCAATAGAGACCGCAGCTTACCTTTTGAATAGAGTTCCAACTAAGTCGGTAGTGTCTACACCATATGAGATATGAAAACAGAAGAAGCCCAATCTTAAGGTTATTAAGATTTGGGGCTGCCCTACCCACGTTAAAAGACACAACCCCGATAAGTTAGAATCGAAAACAGAGCGGTGTAAGTTCGTCGGATACCCCAAGGAAACTTGTGGATATTATTTCTATCATCTCAAGGACCCAAAGGTCTTTATAGCCAAGAGAGTAGTGTTCCTTGAGAAGGAACACATTCTTGGCGGAGATAGTGGGAGCATGATAGAGTTGAGCAAGGTTGGAGAACCAAGCTCAAGCACCACTCTACAGCCCGAGTCTATTTAGGTACCTAATACATAAATTTTAACTTTACGTAGATCTAGCAGAGTATCCCATCCTCCCGAGAGATATGTGGGACATATTAGAGGAGAGGATGTTGAGGATATTGATCCTCAAACCTACCAGGAGGCTATTATGAGTATAGACTCCAGGAAGTGGCAAGAAGTCATGAATTCTGAGATAGATTCCATGTACTCCAACAAAGTTTAGAACCTAGTTGATGCGCCCGAGGGTATTGTACCCATCGGTTGTAAGTGGATCTTTAAGAAAAAGATCGGAGTAGATGGAAAGGTAGAGACCTATAAAGCAAGGCTAGAGGCTAAGGTGTATCGTCAAAGGCAAGGTATTGACTATGACGAAACCTTTTCACCCATAGCAATGCTAAAATCCATCTAAATTCTATTGGCTATTGCAGCACACTATGATTATAAGATCTGGCAGATGGATTTAAAAACTGCATTCCTCCATGGGAACCTCAAGGAGGAGGTGTATATGATACAACATGAGGGATTCGTGTCCAAGAACTGCCCATATAAGGTATGCAGGTTGCTTAGATCCATTTATGGACTAAAATAAGCTTCCCGAAGTTGGAACATAAGATTTGATGAGGCAATCAGATCTTATGACTTCATTAAGAACGAAGATGAGCCTTGTGTGTACAGGAAGGTAAGTGGGAGCGCTATCACCTTTTTGGTGTTATTTGTGGATGGCATCCTGATCATTGGGAATGACGTAGGAATGCTATCCATAGTAAAGGCTTGGTTATCTAGACACTTCTCCATGAAGGACATAGGGGAAGCATCCTATATATTGGAGATTCGGATATATAGAAACAGATCCAAGAGGATGCTTGGCTTGTCCCAGTCCAAGTACATAGAAACCATTGCCAAAAGGTTTGGCATGGAAAATTCCAAGAGAGGTCTCATACCGATGAGACATGAGATATCGCTTTCTAGGAGTATGTCCCCAAAGACTCCAGAAGAAAGGGCGAACATGGATATGATACCTTATGCCTTAGTGATAGGGACTATCATGTATGCCATGCTATGTACTAGGCCTGATATAGTGCATGCTCTAAGTGTCACGATCAGGTATCAAGTGGATCTAAGCTTGGAGCACTGGAAAGCAGTAAAGTGTATACTTAAGTACTTGAGAAGAACTAAGGATCTTTTACTAGTATATGGAGGTAGTAGCCTCAAGGTTGAAGGTTACACAAACTCGAGTTTTCAGTCTGATGTCAATGATAGCAAGTCGAATTCGGGGTATATGTACACCTTGAATGGAGGAGCAGTGTGCTGGAAGAGTTCCAAGCAAGATACTACTACTGACTCGACCATAGAGGCGGAGTACATTGCTGCATCAGATGCAGCAAAGGAGGGAGTCTGGATGAAGAAGTTTATCATAGATCTAGGAGTCGAGCCAACTAGTGATAAGTTGATTCCTTATATTACGACAACTATGGGGCGATTACTCAAATAAGGGAACTCGGGCCTCATCAGAAGTGTTTTGAGGAGGTTCAAGATTATTAGAGAGACCATGACCCGAGAAGATGTAGTAGTGGAAAGAGTTCCATCCGAAGATAACATTGTAGATCCACAAACAAAGCCATTGTCTCATATTATCTTTGAACGTCACCGGGGTCTGATGGGGATCAGATACATAGGTGATTGACTTTCGGTCTTGTGGGAGATTGCTAGTCATAGGTGCCCAGCAAGCCAATCATGTAAGTGATGGCACGTGTGACTTGACACGAAATCTTTTTTTGCTTATTATATTTTGACATTTATCACTTTATATTAACTATTGCATATATGCATATATATATTGTTCCTTCTATTATCAAAAATATTATCTCTATTTCATGTTTGATAGTTAGTGGATATAAATTAGTTTTTTAGAATAATGGTTGTTCGATATTATTAGATGATGAGATCATCACGAAAGGAACATTGCATAATAGTTTATTTATACTAGACACTACTCCACATATCATGAATGTAAGTGTGTCCAAGAGGAAATGAGATGAGATGAATAGTGCATACCTATGGCATTGTAAGCTAGGTCACATTCATGAAGAAAGGATTCAAAAGTTGCTAAATGATGGATATCTAGATCCATTTGACTATGAGTTATATGCAACTTGTGAGCCTTGCTTTCGTGGAAAACTGACCAACTCTCCATTTAATAGAACTAGAGAGAGAGCCACTGAGCTATTGGAACTCATACATAGTGATGTATGTGGACCCATGTCAACTCATGACATTGGTGGTTACTCCTACTTCATTATCTTTACTGATGATTTATCAAGGTATGGATATATGTACTTAATGAAGTACAAGTCCGAGGCCTTTGAGAAATTCAGAAAGTATAAGAATAAGGTAGAGAACCATATTGGAAAGAGTATCAAGACTCTTCGATCAGATCGAGGAGGTAAGTACTTAAGTATAGAGTTTACTCAATTCCTCAAGGACCATGTGATATTATCCTAATATATAACTCCTTATACACCTCAGCTCAATGGTGTCTCTAAAAGGAGAAATCATACGCTATTAGACATGGTACAATCCATGATGAGTTTCGCTGACTTACCCATCTCATTCTGGGGATATACCCTAGAGACCATAGCTTACCTTCTAAACAAAGTTCCAACTAAGTTAGTAGTGTCTACACCATTTGAGATATGGAAAGGAAAAAAGCCCAATCTTAAGATTGTTAAGAATTGGGGCTGCCCTGCCCACGTTAAAAGATACAACCCCGATAAGTTAGAATCGAAAATAGAGCGATACAAGTTCGTGGGATACCCCAAGGAAACTTGTGGGTATTATTTCTATCATCTCGAGGACCCAAAGATCTTTGTAGCCTAGAGAGTAGTGTTCCTTGAGAAGAAACACATTCTTAGCGGAGATAGTGGGAGCATGATAGAGTTGAGCGAGGTTGGAGAATCAAGCTCAAGCACCACTCTACAGCCCGAGTCTGTTTAGGTACCTAATACAAAAGTTTCAACTTTACGTAGGTTTGGCTGGCGGCGACCGCTATGCCCACGGTCGCTGTCTACGGGCATAGTGCCCGCATTGACGCTTGCCTGCAACTACTACCGAACACAGTCTTGGAGACTGTCTCATAGATTGAGCCACTAGCGGTGCCACCACCTGACCCAACTTTTGGGTCACTGAATGAACCTTTTTCTTGGCCCAAAATAGCCCCCCTTAGGGCCCAATTAGCCCCTAATTGAGTTAGCCTAATTAGATTCTAAACTGACTCAATTAGACTCTAAACTAATCTAATCTAGATATAATCGATTACAAGCAAATCCTATGTTGTCCGGCATGTCATTAGTTCATCCAACGCTTCGTCTGATCCTTCGGCGTATTGTCCTCTCCTTCGATGTATTGCTTAATCAGCATGTTGACTCCCATAACTTCTGATCTCCTTAGCACAATGTCTAATCCTTCAGTCCGATGCCTGAATTCATGGCATGAAGCCTTCTACTGACATGTTGACCGATCCTTCGGCCTGACGTCCAATCTTATGACATGTTTGCTCCAGCCCAATGTCCGATTCCTCATGCTTTAATCAATTTGTCTTTTCTGATCAAAGCTAGTCCTGCATCACTTAAATGCATATTAGATGACAAACATATCAATTGATTTCATCTTCAAAATTTGAGATTTAACAATCTCTCACTTTTTTATGATGACAAACAATTGATGATGGAGTTTAAACTAAACTCCTCCTATCAATATGTTGTATTGATAGAATCTTTGAATTCAAAAAATTATAAGTATTTCACCATTGCATGCATCATGAATATTGAAAGACCCAATTAATCGTATCATTGCATGCAACATAAACTCATGCATAATCAAAATATCCAAGTACATAATCTCATGCATAATTGTCATCATGACTTCTCCCCCTTTGTCATCAACAAAAAGGAGAAGTGCAACTACCAAGTTTTAGATATATGAAAGCTTAGCAATTTAGAAAATTTTTTATCACTTTATAACATGCAAGCTAGCAAATTTTTTAGATGTTCATGCATCATGAGTCTTGCCTCTCTTGAGATGTGCAAGATAGCACTTCTTTCTTCTCTTTTGAGATGAGCAAGCTAGCAAGTTTTGCCTCTCTTTGTGATGTGCAAGTTAGTAATTTTTGCTTCTTTTTTAAATGTGCAAGCTAGCAATTTTTCTCCCCCTTTATCATTGTAAAAAAGAAGAGAAGAATACAATATTGTAATTCTTTTCCCTTTATATCAATTTTCAAATCATGACAAAGATAAAGTATCATTCTTATTTCAATATGGCATATTAAAATAAGGTATCATTTTTGAAAATGATAATTATTGAATTTCACATTATTTCATCAAAAAATCATAAGTATTACATGCATCATTTCAAATCATAAATATTTCAAATTATGATGATATCAAAATATCAAATTACATTACACTCTACCTGAATAGACTCATGTTGTTGAATGATGTTTGAGTTAGGTTCCCTACCATCGCTAAACTCTATCATGCTCCCACGGTCTCCACCAAGAATGTGTTCCTTCTCAAGGAACATTGCTTTCTTGGATACGAAGACTTTTTGGTCCTCTAGGTGATAGAAATAATACCATAAAACATTAAATTATTAAGCATGGTTTTATTAAACATAAAGCATCTTTAATATAAAAAAAGTAATACGGAAATCATCAAGATATATATTATTACTTCTTAAAAACATACTTATGATTAACCTTATTACGTGTACAAACATTATATTTAAATCTAACATTTTGTTCCTTTATCATAAAACATGTAATTTTCATAATAATTTTTTTTATATATATAATTTTTCTAAACTAATTTAAAAATAACTCATGAAATGTATCAAGTTATTTCAAAATAAGGTAAATATATTTCTGGTCAGTTACATACCTCATTATGAAAGGCCACCTAATCTTTGTTGGTTTGCTCCTCGACTTTGGATGCATTCGATTCGTCCTTTGGAAACTTCTTCTTTAGTTTTATATACTCATATTTGGAGTGACTCGGCTTCTTGCATTCAAAGCAAGTAGTTGTGTTCTTTTTAAATTTATTTTTATTCTTTGATTCTTGTTTCATGAACTTTTTAAGCTTTATTGTTAAGAGTTCAAAGTTATCATCACTTGAGCTTTCGCTCGAGTGGTCTTCTTAAGTTCTAAGTTCCAAATTCTTTCTGTTCTTTGGAAGGTTGTTCTCTTGTTCATCAAGTTCATCATGTGCCTTACACATTATTTCATAAGTCATCAAATACCCAATAAGTTTTTCAATCGAAAAATGATTTAAGTTCTTTGATATTTGAATAACCGTTAATTTAGGATATCAATTTTTAGTAATAGTGGGATTACCTCTCAATCCTAACTCAATCTAAGTTCTAACTATCATAATTAAGGCATTAACTAAGCAATCTTTGTCTGGTATGTCAATTATTCTTACGGCAAAATCTCGATGAACTTCCGATGAACTCTCGGTAAGTTTTTGGCGAACTCCCGATGAATTCTTAGAGAACTCCTAATGAACTCTTAGCAAACTCCTGACGAACTCTCAGTGAGCTCCTAGTGAACTCTCGGTGAGCTTTCGTCACATCGTCCGAATCTTCGACGAATCGTTCGATCTTTAACTCCGGCCCAACATATGCTTTATGTCTTATTCATTATCATAGTTAATCCTACAACACTATTCTCAAAATATGGATTAGATCAATAATTTATCAATTGATTTCATCATTAAAATATAAGATTCAACAATCTCCCTCTTTTTTATGATGACAACCAATTGATGATAGAGTTAACCTTAACTCTCCATATCTATATGTCATATTGAGATAAAGCAAACTTGAATTCAAAAGGAATCAAGACCTTTGAATTCAAGTGAAACAATTTCGATCACTACAATCGAATGCAATACATCAAAACAAAATTTCATATGTTATGCATCAGCATAGATTAAAGTTATTCAAGTATAACATGCACAATTTCATCACTTCATTCATGATAATAAAGCATACATCATTGCATGGTAGCATTAAAGAGTACTTGGAAGAATAACATTAAAGAGTACTTGGAAGAATAACATTAAAGAGTACATCAAAGAATCCCATTAAAGAGTACATGGAAGAATCCATCAACTTCTCCCCCTTTGTCATCAACAAAAAAGACATACACAAGCTATTCAGGTGGTGGTAAATCGAAATGCCTGAACAGAGTTTTAAGCTATCAATGAATTTGCTACAACTTAGTTAAGATTTGATCTTTACATAGTTTAATTTGATCCAGTCAAGTCACTATGGTATTGGCAGATGAGGAGGGTGTTGGCTCAGTTGGAGGTATTGCCTCAAAAGGACTAGTAGAAGGAGATTGACTTTCCTTATATATAGGTATTTCTGGTTCTAGTTCAAGTAGGAGAGGATTAGTCCTCCTAGGTAATCTAGTCCAAACCTCATTTCTTACTATACATCTTAATCTTCTGATTGGACCCTAGTAGGGTTGGGTCCTACTCAACCAAGAAGCAGCCAATAAAACCCTGTGAGATTGTAATAAACCCTACCTAGCCACCTCTATCCTATAAAGAAGAGTGGCTAGGGTTTATATTTGGGTCTTTGGGCTTCCTAGCTGCCACCCCCTTTTACTGGGTTGGTTGGTTAGGGTTAAGGGCAAAAGGGGTAACTCACTTAGGAAGCAGCCCCTAGGGCTAGGGTTTAGAGCCCTACATAAGCATGTAGCTTTCATCTCTTTGGGAATAAGATCTATCTACAATTATAACCATTTGGCTGACTTCTAGGAGAGTGGAACCCCTACAGCGTTTCAAGGAGTGATCTCCCTCAAAGATCAATCTACATAGAATTCCTCTGGGGTTCTATCATTTGGTATCAGAGAAACAATCTTATTGCTTTTGCTGCCACGTCTATCGCCCACCACCAGCCAAGCAATTTTCATAATTGCTCATGATGTCGCCATCTCCACCATCATCTTCTACCATAGATCTACTCAATCTACCACTATCACCTCCAATTGCATCAGAGATATGAAATTTCATTGAGAAACCAATGTTTCTTCGACGACAATTCTGCTCATACAAGACAACACCTATATGCAACAACTTCCACCGATTTCTATCAAACCTTTGCTGCCATCTACCATAGATCTAAAATTTTTTTCCTAACCTTCATCCACTACCATCACAGCCTTAAAACTCTACCAAACCATACCCTCAAACTATACTCAAAACAGCCAAAAAACAAGCCTAAAACCGTAGCCTACATCCACCAATCCACCAACCCTTTCGACCACCACTTCTCTCAACCGATACATGCCTTTAACTCGATAACAAAAGAGATATCTTAATATTACAGATTTAGAGGCACATACTATGGCATTTGAGGAGGCAATCAATGCTAAATTCAAAGTCTTCAAGACACGAATGGAGGATAAGATTCAGACTCTCTTTACTAAACTCAGTTTGAGCCGACCACCAAGCCCGAAGAAATCATATCAAGGGGAGAGCTCTGACTAATCACACTAAGCCCAAAGAGATGACTTCCAAGAGAGGGGAGGCTCTATGATTGATTCCCACTATCCATGCATGAGGATGGACTTCCCTAGATGGGAAGAAGGAGACCTAATTGGTTAGATCTTGTGTGCGGAGTGATATTTTCGATACCACAAAATTGCGGACGCATCTATGGTAGAAATTACAGCTACACTTCTTAAAGGGGATGCCATACAATAGTTTAACTAGTTTGAACACACTCATAGAGTCCTCTTATGGTGATAATTCAAAGAAGGACTGCTGATCTGCTTCGAACCAACCGATTACAAGAACATTGACGAACAACTAGCAAAGATCCAACAAACCTCTACCATGTAGGAGTACCAAACTAGGTTTGAAAGGTTATTTAATCAAACTCATGATTGGTCTAAAAAATAGCTATTGGGGGCCTTTATTGAGGGCTTGAAGCCGGAGATCCAGGGAGAAGTTAAAGCACGACAACCGTACATGCTTATGGCAGTCATCTCTTTCACACAATTTCAAGATGAGCGATTGAACTATGAAGCTCGGAGGACTAGGGTAGCTTCATGACTAGCAATACTAAAGCCCTCAGCCCCCCTTACTATCAACCAAGCCCTTGCACCAAAATGGTTGACAAGAGAAGAGCTTCGGGAGCGATCTGCGAAGGGGTTATGTTGTCATTGCGACGAGCGATGGAGCCACGAGCATTGCTGTAATAAAGGGAGACTTCTTGTGATTGAACCAGTAGAAGAAGAGGTCATTGAACATTTAGAAGATAGCCTTAAATATAAAGAAGAAGATGCAGAAAAAGAGCTACAATCGATCGACTTTATGGTACATGCTCTAGCCGGCTACTCAAACCCGTAAACGATGAAAGTTGGAGGCCTTCTCAAACAACAACTGATCACTATTCTTATCGACATGGGCAGCACTAATAACTTCTTAAATAGTAAGATTGCTGCTCAGATGACACTCCATATCGAAGGTTGCAGCAAGTTCGATGTAAAGGTCGCCGACGGTAGAATCCTAAAGTGCGACCAAAGATGCCCGTAGGTGAAACTATTACTGCAAGACCAAGAAATTATCACTGACTTCTTCCTCCTACCAATTGATGACTATAAGGCAGTGCTTGGCATAGAATGGTTGACTATGCTAGGTGATGTTTCTTGAAACTTTTCTAAGTTAATTATGAAATCCTACTGCAAAGGCAAACATATCATCCTACGCGGGAAGTGCGGAAGCAACGTAACCACCGTTTCGACCCAACGAATAGAGAAAGTTTTACACATGATAAATGATGGTTTTTTTTATGCATCTCCAACAGCAACTAGAGGGGAAGAAAATAGAAATTGAAGATCAAAGTCTCACCCAATTTCTTGCTGAATTTGTCGACATTTTTGCTGAGTCACGCAGTCTTCCTCCTACTCGGCAACATGACCATCAAATTCTAATCCTTCCGGGCAAGGCACCAGTAAACACTCGACCGTACTATTATCCTCATCTCCAGAAGGATGAAATTGAAAAGATTGTAAAGGAGATGCTTGAAACAGGGGTGATTCGGCCAAGTTGCAGCCCCTATTCCTCACCGGTGCTACTTGTACGCAAGAAGGACGAAACTTGGCAGATGTACATCTACTACCGAGCTTTAAATGACATCACTGTCAAGGACAAATACCCAATACTAGTGGTGGATGAACTTTTTGATGAGTTAAAAGGATCCTGAGTCTTCACGAAGTTGGACCTCTGATCCGGTTACCACCAAATTCGGGTATGTGAAGATGACATTCCAAAAACTACATTCTGCACACATAACATCCATTATGAATTCTTGATAATGCCTTTTGGACTCACTAATGCTTTTTCAACTTTCCAAAGTCTCATGAATGATATTTTTTAGAGCTTTATTCACAAATATATGCTGGTATTTTTCGATGATATTCTCATTTACAACCCTTCTCTTGAGACTCACTTTCAATATTTACGGGTTGTTTTGATGATTCTTCGGGAGAATACTCTTTTTGTTAAGTAGCCAAAGTGTAATTTTCTCTAATAAAAAGTAGAGTAGCTTGGGCACATAATATCAGAAGGAGTGGCGGTAGACCCAATAAAAATTGAAGCAATGCAAGGCTAGCCGAAACCTACAAACATGAAATTACTACGTGGGTTTCTTTGACTAACGGGCTATTACCGAAAATTTGTTAAGGACTATAGGAAGATCAGTGCACTCCTCACTTCTCTACTAAAAAAAGACGCCTTCCAATGGTCAGACAAAACTTTCGTTGCCTTCAACAAACTTAAGACAGCCATGACGACGACGCCGGTGCTAGCGCTACCAGATTTCAACCGACCCTTCATCATTGAGGTTGACGGATCTAGAGTCAAAATTGGAGCCGTTCTCATGTAAGATGGTTAACCACTCATATATATCAGTAAGGCATTGTCTCTCTCCCATCAAAACATGATAATATATGATAAGGAGATGCTTACCATTGTGTACGCAGTAACGGGGTGGAGACCCTACCTGATCGGCCAATGATTTCAAATAAAATCTGACCATAGAAGTCTTAAGTACTTTTTGGAGCAGAAGATATCATCCCTTGAGCAGCAAAAATGGGTAACTAAATTTTTAGGATTTGATTATAAAATTATTTACAAAAAGGGGAAAGAAAACGTTGTTGTAGATTCACTCTCACGGCTACCTGAGCAAGCTAAATTTTTTGTCATCTCCCTTCCTACCACTGGCTTCCTCGAGGATATTAGGGAAGAATGGAAGAAGGATCCAGAGATCAGCAACATCATAAAAAAATTGGAGGATCCAAGTGCAATAGCCCACTACACTTAGGATTCGAGGGATCTACGCTACAAAGGTTGCATTGTGCTTATACCCGACTCCCCTTGCATCAAAATCATCCTGCATGAAATGCACTCTACACCTTCAGTAGGGCACTCTGGATTCTTGAGAGCCTACAAAAGAATGAAGCAAAATTTTTATTGGAGAGGGATGGAAAAAATTATTTTTGAATATGTGGCACAATGTGATGTATGTCAACAGCACAAGGGTAAAACAGTGGCAAGTCTAGGGAAGCTACAACCACTACCTATACTTGACTCGGTGTGGACTGACATCTCCATGGATTTCATCAAAGGGCTACCACCTTCTAAAGGTAAAAGCACAATTCTTATAGTGGTTGATCAACTTACAAAATATGCTCATTTTTTTATTGTGCGAAATCCCTACACTGCTGCTAGCATTGCCCAGATTTTTATAGAAAATATTATTAAACTGTATGGAATATTAAGGTCTATTGTAAGTGATCATGATAGGATCTTCACCAATAAATTTTTGACCGAGTTATTTTAATTTTAGGGCATCAAACTCAAGATGAGCACAATATATCATCCATAAACTGACGGCCAAACAAAGGTGGTGAATAAATGTTTAGAGATGTACCTGGACCGAATGGTGGTATAATACTACATATCATTCATCTACAAAATGTGCCCCTTACGAAGCACTGTATGGTTGGCCGGCCCGTGTGATTCCAAAGTATGTAATTGGCTCGGCCAAGGTAGATCAAGTTGACCAAGAATTGATTGACAAGGATAAACTCCTACAATTGTTAAGGGATAATCTCTCTACCGCTCAAGCCAGAATGAAGCAGCAAGCCAACACATGACGAAGCGAAAGAGAATTTTCAATAGGAGATTGGGTTTATCTTCGCCTACAACCATATAAACAACTCTCCATCAACACACGAGCCTCCATGAAGGTATCCCTATGTTTTTATGGGCCCTATCAGATCACAAAGCGTATTGGAGCCATGGCGTACAAACTTAAATTGCTTGAGGATGCCAAAATTCACCCTGTCTTCCACATGTCATGCTTGAAGCCTAAGTTTGGAGAACACGAGTCACCCTAGATCCAACTACCCAACACCACTGATGATGGAGATATTCAAGCCCAACCACAAGCCATCCACGATTGCAGAATCGTGATGCGTCGCCGATGTCCCTCTATTGAAGTATTAGTGCATTGGAATAATTTACCACTTGAAGACGCTACATGGGAATCACACGAGGAGCTGAAGATCCGGTTCCCTGAGTTCATGGAACCTCAGCCTTAAGGACAAGGCTGATTTTGAGAGGGTGAACTTGATAGGACCCTAGTAGGGTTGGGTCCTACTCAACTAAGAAGCAGCTAATAAAACCCTATGAGATTGTAATAAACCTCACCTAGCCGCCTCTATCCTATAAAGAAGAGTGGCTAGGGTTTATATTTGGGCCTTTGGGCTTCCTAGCCACCGCCCCCTTTTACTGGGTTGGTTGGTTAGGGTTAAGGGAAAAAGTGGTAACTCACTTAAGAAGCAGCCCCTAGGGCTAGGGTTTAGAGCTCTATATAAGCACATAGCTTCAATCTCTTTAGGAATAAGATCTATCTATAATTGTAGACATTTGGCCGACTTCTAGGAGGGTGGAACCCCTATAGCATTCCAAGGAGTGATCTCCCTCAAAGATCAATCTACATAGAATTCGTTTGGGGTTCTATCATCTTCTTAACAAGTTTCTATTTATGACATTAAATCTATCTAGTTTTAAGGATTCTTCGTATGGTGGAATGACTATGTCATGTGCATGGATTAGTCTAGTAACTAATCCATCATATGGAAGCATCATATCCTTTGTTGATAGGTCAATCATGTTTTGTCATATAAGATATCCATAATAGTTATCATTTCCTACCTAATCTAATACATTGTTTCTAATTCCATTTGACTAACTTCATCATGATAGTATTGTTTTGGAAGTAGAATACTTATCACGATGTGATGAAACAATTTTATGCCGAAAGGTAGCAAATGTTTACAACTTTTTGAAACTATAGACAAATTTGGGTTACCAAAAATGGTACCAAAAGCCTCAGAATATGTGATCCCAACCGATTCTGTGTCCCATTATCCTCTAAAATAGCAATCTCTCATTTTCTCTAGAATTCCTATAAGGTTGCAAATTATGCTATCCGTAATAGGTATCTGATGCCCTAAGAGATAAGTGGACACCCTATCGTTTTTATCTACATGCAAGTTGTTATAAAACAACCGAACAAGTCTAGGATAAATAGGTTCACTTATTTGAAGAATTGGGAGGATATTTAAGTTAGCAAACTATTGAATTGGTTCCAAATTACTCAATTCTTCTAGATCTACATATTTTCCCTTATGTATACTTCTAGACTCAAAGGTTGAGAATTTAAGGGCATGTTGAGGGGAATCAAAGAGTATGGTATCATAGGTTTCATCTAATCTCCTCTTTCCTTTATCTCTTGAGGATCTTCTTGTTGAATCTCAGATTTTGATGATGAAATCAATTGGTAAATTATTTGACCTAATCTATGTGTTGAGATAAGTGTGCAAGATTAACTATGATAGTAGTAAGGCGTAAAGTAGATGATGGGTCGGAGTCGAAGATTCAAACAATGTACCGGGAGCTCACCGAGAGCTCATCTGAAGATCGCTAAGAATTCGTCGAAAGATCACCGAGAATTTCGTCGGAAGATCGCCAAGAGTTCATCAGGAGTTCGCCGAAAGTGCACCAAAAGACTCGCCAAGAAGTTCACTGGAGGATCGTCGAGAGAAAAATTGATATACTAGACTAATTGCTTATCTTATTTGTAGTTAGAACATTAATTGAGTTAGATTGGGAGGTGATCCCACTAACTTAATTGGGGCCAACTAGGCCCTTAACAGGGCTGATTTGGGTAGGATTGAACATTACATTCAGCACCTGAAATCACGATTGGCGGTGGCACCGCCTAGGACTCGGTCTCCTAGGTGTTCTGGGCGGTGGTATTGTTGACAGTTAATGCTGTCAGGCGATGTACCACTAGAGCTCGATCTCTGAGCTCTATCAGGTGGTGGTACCGCCCAGATTGAGCGGTGGTACCGCCTAGTGTCAGTCTGTAGGTGGTAGTACCACCCAATAATGATGGTGGTACCACCAGTACCCTAAAATCCAGAGAAGTGATAGTTTTTTACTCCAATTCAGAAGTCATTGGGGCCTATAAATACCCCACCGTTTTCTTCATGAAAGGGTAACAAAGTGCAATTGATAGTGTGAAAAATTCTATGTGTTTGAGGCATTAAAATTGTTGTAAAAGTGAGAAGTGTCGTCTTCCTCCCTCTCTTAGCTTTGTAACCATTCAAGAAAGAGAAATGAGACTTATAAGGGTTATCTCCTAAACCCAGTAAAAGGAGAAAGAGCTATAAAAGGTAGTTGGTCTTCGCCTATTGAAGAAAGACCATTAGTGGATGCCGGTGACCTCGACGGAGAAGGAATCCGAAAGTGGATGTAGGTCACAACGATCGAACCACTCTAAATTCTGGTTTGCATTTCATCTTGAGCAATTTACCTTTCTTGTAAGCTACTTTACCTTCTTACTACTTTCTCTATGCTCCAATATGCTTTCAAGTTAAAATCTTTACAAAACGATTTTTGTCAGAATCAGGTTTAATTGAAATGAAGACTTTTGAAACAGATAATTTATCTGTTGCACTAATTCACCATCACTCTTAGTGCCGCTCTTGATCCTAACAATTAATATCAGAGCAAGGTCACGCTCATTTGGTTTGAAACCCAAGAGAGTTGACATTTGCTGGCAACCAAGAGGATCACTCAATTACACATCTGCATATGTTAAATAGAACGGATTACACATATTGGAAGACTAAAATGAGGATTTTTCTAATTTCTATGGATTTGGAGCTATGGAACATTGTCGAAAATGATTTTCAAAAGTCTTTTTTTCTAATGAACGATTGGAATAAGTTGGAGAAGAAGACTCTCTTTAAACGTCAAGGCTATGAATGCCTTGTTTTGTGCTTTAGAAAAAAACAAATTCAATTAAGTGTCTATTTGTAAAATGGCTTTTGAGATATGGCACACACTCGAAGTGATGCATGAAGGCACTAATAGAGTAAAGGAGTCAAAAATTAATCTTTTAGTCCATACTTATGAGTTGTTTCGAATGAAACCGAATGAAATCATTAGAGACATGTACACCCGATTTACGAATGTCGTTAATGGTCTAAAAGGACTTGGTAAAGGTTTCTTAGATTTTGAACTTGTTAATAAAATCTTAAGATCCCTTCCAAAAAGTTGGGATCCAAAAGTAATGGTCATTCAAGAGACCAAGGATTTAAATAACTTTCCTCTCAAAAAACTAATTGGGTTAGTAATAACCTATGAGATGACTTGTAATCCTTATGAAGAGCTTGAGAACAACCTTCCAAAGAACAGGAAAGATATAACACTAAAAACTCAAGAAGACCACTTGAAAGAAAATTCAAGTGATGAGGACTATGATGATGACTTGGCACTCTACAAGAAAGTTCAAAAAATTCATAAAAAGAAATAAATTTAGAAATGATACTAAAAATAAATTTGAACTCAAGAAAGAATAAGTCATATGCTATGAATGCAAGAAGCCGGGATATTTCAAAAGCGAATGTCCCCAAGCAAAGAAGAAACAACCAAAAAAGAAGGCTCTTAAAACAAAGTAGGATGACTCAAGTGCATCCGAATAAGAGGAGCAAACCAACATTGAGCAAGTTGCTCACTATGTGCTAATGGCCATCGAAGATGAGGTAAGCAGTGCATTAGATTTATCTTTTGTTGAATTACTAAGTGCATTTTATGATTTATTCGATGAATGTAAATTAGTTAGTAAAAAATTTAAATTGTTAAAAAAGGAGCATGCCTCTCTTGTTAGTGATTATGATAGACTAAAAATTGAGCATGATGATAGTTTAGCTCCTTGCACAAAATGCGATCAATTAGAAACGCTTATAAAGGAAAACTTGCTACTCAAAGAAATCTTAGAAAATTTTGAGGTTGGTAGCAAGTTCTTGAGCATAATCCTTGCCAATAAGGGTCATGTTCATAAAAGAAGTAGAATCGGATTTGTGAGTAGCTCTCACCAAAATCCAACCACCTTTGTTAAAGGCCCTACCTTACATGTTTCACCCCAAAACAAATGCAACTTTTGTTGTAAATTTAGACATGTTGCGTAACAAATCCAACTTCTTTATTAAAGATGTGTTATTGGTTGATAGCTTAAAGCATAACCTTTTGAGCATTAGTTAATTATGTGATAAAGGATACATCATTAGATTTGAATCCAATGCTTGCATTATTGAAAAACCATACAAAAACACATCTATGATTGTCCTAAAATAAAATTATGTATACACTATCGACATTGATGATCTTTATAATGAAATATGTTTTTGGATTTTGAATGACGATGCTTAGCTTTAGCATAGGAGATTAGGTCATGAAACTAATATCTCAAATCTCATCTAAAAAACTTGTAATAGGAATTCCTCATATAAAGTTCATTAAAGATAATGTGTGTGATGCATGTCAACTAGGAAAACAAATAAAAGATAGTTTCAAACCAAAGAACCAAATAAGCACCTCTAGACCATTGCAATTGATCCATATGGACTTGTTGGACCAATTGCTACATTAAGTCTAGGAGATAGCAAATACGCCTTTGTCATCATAGATGATTATAGTAGATACACTTGGACTTACTTCTTGGCACACAAAAGTGATTGCTTTAGGTATTTTTCTATTGTAAACTTGTTCAAAATAAAAATGGTTTTATGATTTCATCAATTCAAAGTGATCACAGTGGTGAATTTCAAAACCATGAGTTCTAAGATTTTTGTGAATCTAATGGATACAACCATAATTTCTCTACTCTAAGAAATTCTCAATAAAATAGAGTAGTAAAAAGAAAAAATAAAAACTTATAAGAAATGGTAAGAACCATTTTGAACGAATATAGCCTACCCAAATATTTTTTGGCCGAAGCCGTCAATATGACATGCTATGTCATGAATAGGGTTCTAGTAAGACCATTACTTTCCAAAACTCCTTATGAATTGTAGAACAACAAAAAACCCAATGTTTCATATTTTAAAGTTTTCGGTTATAAATGTTTTATCTTGAATGAAAAAGATGCCTTAGGAAAATTTGATGCAAAATCCGATGAAGAGATTTTTCTTGGCTATTCTTCAATTTCTAAGGCTTTATGTAATTTTAATAAAAGAACTTTGGTTATAGAAGAATCTATTCATGTTATGTTTAATGAAGTTTCCAAAGTTAAGAAAAATAATTTTGATGATGATATAAATTTTGATACCTTGAATTTAAATGAAACCCTTCCTCCATCTAGCAACTTGGATGCATCTTCTTCTGAAATATCCTTACCCAAGGAATGGAAGTATATAGATGCTCATCCTAAGGAGTTAATCATAGGAGACACAACAAAAGGGGTTCAAACTCGTTCTTCTCTTAAGAATTTTTGTGCCAACGCCGCTTTTCTCTCCCAAAATGAACCTAAATACATTGATGAGGCCTTGAAAGATGATTCATGGGTTATTGCAATGTAAAAAGAGTTGAACCAATTTGAGAGAAATGAGGTATGGAAGCTTGTTTTGATGCCAAATGACCATTTAGTTATTGGTACTAAATGGGTCTTTAGAAACAAGCAAGATGAATTTAGTATTGTGGTTAGAAATAAGGCTAGATTAGTAACCAAGGGTTTCAACCAAGAATAAGGTATTGAAGAAACCTTCACTCCTTTGACACGATTAGAAACCATAAGGATGCTCCTTACCTATGCTAGTAGTAATAATTTTAAGTTATTTCAAATGAATGTTAAAAATATTTTTTTTAATGGCTTTATTTCCGAAGAAGTTTATGTTGAACAACCTCCTAGATTTGAGAATGATAATTTTCTTAATCATGTGTTTAAATTGACTAATGCTCTCTATGGATTGAAACAAGCCCCAAGGGCTTAGTATGAGAGACTTAGCTCCTTTCTTATACAAAATAATTTTTCTAAAGGCAAAGTCAATACCACATTATTTATTAAAAAATTTAAAAATATTTTTTTATTATTCAAATTTATGTTGATGATATTATTTTTGGGTCTACTAATGAATCTTTATGCGAATCATTTGCAAAGAGTATGAATCTAGAATTTGAAATAAGTTTGATGGGGAACTAACCTTCTTTTTAGGCTTGCAAATCAAACAACTTAATAATGACATTTTCATTAGTCAAACAAAATATGCATTAGACTTACTAAAATATTTTAATATGGATAGTTCGAAGGCTATCAATACTCCTAAGAGTTCCTCCACTAAGTTAGACATTGACGAAGGTAGAGAAAGCTTTGATCAAAAAGCTTATAGGGGTATGATAGGTAGTTTACTATACCTCACCGCAACTAAACCAGACATTATGTTTAGCGTAGGACTTTGTATTTCGTTTTAATCTAACCCCAAGCAATCTCATTTAAAAGCTGTCAAAAGGATTTTTAAATACCTAAAAGGAATTCCTAAACTAGGATTATGGTATTCAAAATCTAAAAATTTTGAATTACTTGGTTATGCCGATGCTGATTTTGCTGGTTGTCAAATAGATAGAAAAATCACATCCGGAACATGTTAATTTTTAGGACACGCACTTGTCTCTAGGTCTTCTAAAAAATAAAACTCGGTTGTATTATCCACAACCGAAGTTGAGTATATTGCAGTAGGTGCATGCTGTGCTCAAGTTATATGGATAAAAAAACATTTTAGAAGATTATGGAATTCATTTGAAGAATATACCTATAAAGTGTGATAACACGAGTGTAATATATTTAATGAAAAATCCTATTCAGTACTCTAGAACTAAACATATTGACATTATGTATCATTTTATATGAGATCATATTAATAATCATGATGTAATATTATAATTTATTAACACAAAACATCAATTGGCTTATATTTTTACAAAACCTTTTATTGAGGAACAATTTGATTTTATAAGAAGAGAATTAGGTATGCTAAATTTCTCGGATATATTAGTTCCTCTTTAAATTTTTCTTTGGATTTTCTTATTGAATTCTATTTTACAAGATCATTCACTTGAATCATGAACTAGTGGTATGTGATCGAATCTTGTACAATATTTGCATACGAATTTTATATGATACATGAACTTATGGTACGAATTTTATATGAATTATGAACTTATGCTGCAAATTTTCTCCTCTTACAAAGAAGACTTTATGATGTTTGTATAAATGAGTGTGTGCATCTCATAATCCTACAAGAAGGAACCACATAATGTCAACACTACACCTCAATGCAAGTAGTGCTCACTGCCTGTAGGCAGTGGCACCGCCCAACTGGCGATAGCTCCTCCTAGCTAGTAATGAGTTGTAGGCGGTAGCACTGCCTAGCTGGTGGTGCCACCGCCCGTAACCTGCCCTATATAAAGAACATACTAGGGCTAGTGGTAGAACCGACCCCCTGCCCTACACTTCTCCAAAGAGCCCCAAACCTCTTGATCCTCTTGCTCTCCCTCTAGCAACTAAAAAACAATCCTCATTTTCTACTAAATCAAGGATCAATCTCAAGCATCCTTTTGGTGATCACAAGAAGGAAAAACTACTAAGGTAATCCCTAAATTGATACCCCCTTTGCATTACTTATTTTGACTCTTATTTGTCTTCATAATTGTAGTATCCATAACTTCTAGAAGATCCTCAAGGGACAAAGAGAAGAGGAGATTAGATGAAAACTATGACTCCCTACTTTTCGATTCTCATCAACATACCCTTAAATTTCCAACCATAGAATCTAGAAATGTTCATAAGAGTAAATATGTTGATTTAGAGGAATTAAGTGATTTGGAGCCTATTCAATGGTTTGCTAACCTAGATATCCTACCAATCCTTCAAATATGCGAACCTATCTATCCTAAACTTGTTAGATTGTTCTATAATAATTTGCATGTTGATGAAAATGATAGGGTCTCCACGTATCTTTTAGGACATCATATACCTATTACGGACGGGGTGATTTGCAACCTCCTAGAAATTACGAAAAAAGAAAGAGGTTGTTATTTTAGAGGCTAATGGGATAAAGAATCAGTTGGGACCACTTACTCTGAAGCCTTAGGAACCATCTTCGATAATCGTAACTTGTCTAATCTTCCAAAAAGCTATGAACATTTACTATCTTTCAACACCAAAGTACTTAATCATATCTTGATAAGCATTATAATTCTAAAATAATATCATCATGATGAAGTTAACCACATGGAAATAGGAACGATGTATTGGATTTTGAAAGGACATGAAAATTGTTTTGGCAACCTAATATAATAAAATATGATCGAACTATCGAAAAAGGATATGATGCTTCCATATGGTGGCCTAATCACAAGACTAATCCATGCTCATGACATAGTTATCACACCTGATAAAGAAGTTATGAAACTCGATAGATTTAATGTCATAAATAGAAACCTACTTCGAAGATTAAGGTGTATATTCAGAAATGGGATATGGACTAGGTTACCTAGAAGGACTAATCCCTTCCCACCTGGACTAGAACCTGAAACACTAATCTTTAGGGGTAATCAATCTCCTCCTACTGGTTCCTTTGAGGTAACACCTCTAGCAGAGCAAGTCTCTCCCTCATCTATCGACGACATAGGGACTCGAATGGATTGATTTAAACAATGTCAAGATAGATTTGAACAATGTCAAGATCAAATTTTAACTGAGTTGCAGTAGATTCATCAACAACTTAATACCTTGTTTAGATATTTTGACTTGCCACCACCTGAATAATTTATGTATGTCTTTTTTGCTGATGACAAAGAGGGAGAAGTGGACGAAATCCCTCTCTTTTATTGTGTTTCCTTTGATGTTGTAATCTTATATTGTTTACTTTGATGTTGTAATCTCAAAATGTTGCTTTGATGTTGAAATTTTAATGCTGAAAACTTCTATGATATTGTGATCTCTTCAATGCTGAAAATTTCTATGATGTTGTGATCTCTTTACCATACAAATGATGTCTTAATATTGTGAACTTTTGAATGCCACAATATAACAATGATGATATTTCATGCAAGTAGTGATGAAAGACTATGCCGAAACATTTTATCATGCATGAAGTGATTATGCATTTAATATCTTGATAACTTGAAATTATAGTGAGGCACAATGCATATGATTTCTAATTTCGATTAAAGCTTGAATTCAAGGCTGTGAATTCATGTTTGTATGACATATAGAAATGGGGAGTTAAGATTAACTCTTCCACTAATTGGTTGTCATCATAAAAAAGGGGGAGATTATTGAATCTCGAATTTTGATGATGAAACCAATTGGTAAATTTTTTGACCTAATCTATGTGTTGAGATAAGTATGCAGGATTAACTACAATAGTAGTAAAGTGTAAATCAGATAATGGGCCGGAGTCAAAGATTCAGACAATATACCGGGAGCTCGCCGAGAGCTCATTTGAAGATCACCGAGAGTTCTTCGGAAGATTGCCGAGAGTTCATCGAAAGATCATCGAGAAGTTTATCGGAAGATAACTAAGAGTTCAACGGGAGTTTGCCAGAAGCACGTCGGAAGACTCGCCGAGAAGTTCGCAGGAGGAACGTTGAGAGAAAAATCGACATACCTGACTAATTGCTTGACTTAATCATAGTTAGAACATTAATTGAGTTAGGATTGGGAGGTGATCCCACTAACTCAATTAAGGGCCAACTGGGCCCTTAATAGGACTGATTTGGGGTGGATTGAACAGTCCATTCAGCACTTGAAATCACGGCCGGCGGTGGCACCGCTTAGGACTCGGTCTCCCATGTGTTATGGACGGTGGTACCATCGATAGTTAATGCTGTCAAGCGGTGGTACTACCCCTGTCAAATGGTGGAACTGCCAGAGCTTAGTCTTCGAGCTCTGTCAGGTAGTGGTACCACCCAATATCAGTCTGTTGGTAGTAGTACCACCCAATAATGGCGGTGATACCGTCAGTACCCCGAAATCCAAGGAAGTGACACTTTTTGGCTACAATTCAGAAGCCATTGGAGCCTATAAACACCCCACCCTTTTCTACATGAAAGGGTAACAAAGTACAATTGATAGTGTGAAAAATTCTAAGTGTTTAGGGTGTTGAAAGTATTGTAAAAATGAGAAGTATCCTCCTCCTCCCTCTCTTAGCTTTGTAACCATTCAAGAAAGAGGAGTGAGACTTGTAAGGGTTATCTCCTAAATCCGGTAAAAGGAGAAAGAACTATAAAAGGTGGTTGGTCTTCGCTTATTGAAGGAAGGTCATTAGTAGATGCCGGTGACCCCAACGAAGGAGGAATCCGAAAGTGGATGTAGGTCACAATGACTGAACCACTCTAAATTATGGTTTGCATTTCATCATAAGCAATTTACCTTCCTTACAAGCTACTTTACCTTCTTACTACTTTCTCTATGCTCCAATATGCTTTCAAGTTAAAATATTTACAAAACGATTTTCGTCAAAATCAAGTTTAATTGAAACGAAGACTTTTGAAATGGATAATTTTTCTACTACACTAATTCACCCCCCTCTTAGTGCCACTCTTGATCCTAACATTTCTAGATATCATGGATACTACATATATCACAAAGAATAAGAACAAGTAATGAATAGAGAATGAGAGAACCAATTGGGTTTAGGAATTACCATTGTAGTTTAACCTTCTTGTGATCCCCAAAGGAGGGTATGAGATTGATCCTTAGTTTTATAAAGGATGAGGGTTTTCTTAAGCTTCTAGAGGGATAGTAAGAGGAACGAGGGGTGTGGAGAGGTTTAGAGGGGTCTAGAGAGGGTTGGGGGCGATTCTACCGCTGGCCCTTATTAGGATCAAGAGCACTAAGAGGGGTGAATTAGTGCAGCGGAAATCTTTCAGCGATTTAAAAACGAAAGCTGCGTTCGTCCGATAAAAACGATTTCGATGTAAAAGCCGATTCACAGTTTGTATCTAAGTGTAGTTTACACAGTTTGCGTCTAAATACAGTTTGCGTCTAAATGCAGATTGCATCTAAGCGCAGTTTGCATTTAAGCGCAGTTTGCGTCTAAGCGCAGATTGCGTCTAAGCGCAGTTTGCGTCTAAACACAGTTTGCGTCTAAGCGCAGTTTGCGTCTAAACACAGTTTGCGTCTAAACACAGTTTGCGTCTGAGCGCAGTTTGCGTCTAAACGCAGTTTTACATCTAAGTGCAGTTTTACGTCTAAGTACAATTTTACGTCTAAACGCAGTTTTGCGTCTAAACGCAGTTTTACGTCTAAACGCAGTTTTACGTCTAAATGCAGTTTTACGTCTAAACGTAGTTTTGCGTCTAAACGCAGTTTTACATCTAAATGCAGTTTTACGTCTAAACGCAGTTTTGCGTCTAAACGCAGTTTTACGTCTAAATGCAGTTATACGTCTAAACGCAGTTTTACGTCTAAACGCAGTTTTATGTCTAAACGTAGTTTTTACGTCAAAGCGTAATTTTACGTCTAAACGCAGTTTTGAACTTTGAAAAGCGTTTTATGAATACGTAGAGAGCAATTTGCAGTTATAAATGGAATCAAAACGTAAGTGTAAACTGCAGTGTAAAGATCGTACGAAAACACCGATTTACGTCTGAATGCAGATTCGAAAAGATCAGAACTTAGAGACTCGTTCGTAAAAGCGCAGAGGGCAGTAGCTATGTAGGAGGTTTGCAGTAATGATAAAGTGCTCAAAGTAAAAGCAAACCAGAGATTTAGAGTGGTTGGTCAGTCTTGACCTACTCCACTTTTGGCTTCCTCCTCCGGACGAGGTCACCGACGTCAACTAGCTGCCTTCCTTCAATGGGGAAGGCCAACTGCCCTTTACAGTTTCACTCCTTTTGATGGGCTCAGGAGACAACCCTTACAGAACCTTTCTCTCCTCACTTTTACAATTCAGAAACTTAAAGAACAGAAGGAGGAGACTTAAAGGCTTTACAACAATTTTGAGCTCAAGAATCACAGAGAGAAGATCAAGATTTGGTGTAGGTCTCTTACTCTTTTCTGTGCTGAATGGGTGGGGTATTTATAGGCCACAACCCAGTTCAAATTTGGAGCTCAAACGATCAAATCCCGGAATTCGGGATCAAATCGGTTACACCTCCGATTTGGAGAGGTTACCTTTGCTGGCGAGCTCGAAGATCGAGCCCTGGCGGTGCCACCTCTGTCGAGAGGCGGTTGCACCTCTCTGCCGAGCTCGAAGACCGAGCTAAAGGCGGTTGCACACCGACTGGAGAGGTTGCACCGCCGGCAGAGCTTCGGAGACTTAGCCCAGGCGGTTGCACCGCCCAGTCTCACTGGGAGACATAGCCCAGGCGGTGCCACCTCCTGTCCTAGGCGGTTGCACCTCCTGGTGCAATCAGGGTCCGAATGGTTAGCTCCATTCGGCCCAATTTCAATCTTTTCAGGGGCCCAATTGCCCCAAGATTAAGTTAATGGGATCACCTCCCATTTTCCAACTTAATCAATGTGCTATCTACGATTAAATCTAAGACAATTTCTGCAGCTTTGCTCCGATGCGTCAATCGCTTCTTCCGGCGAGTTTCCGGCGAACTTCCGTCGATCATCCGATGAACCCTCGGTGATTCTTCTGCGGACTTCCGGCAAACTCCTGGACTTTGTGACGATCCACTTGGCGAGTTCCGACGAGCTTCGCTTGGCAAGCTTATGGACTTCTCGGATCTGTTCTCGCAGAACCTCCGACGACCGTCCGATCTTCCGTCGAACTCTCGAACTCCCAACGTGATCATGATCTTGACTCCGGCGCAACTCTTGCTGCTTGTCTAACTTTCATCGTAGTTAATCCTGCACACTTATCTCAACACATAGATTAGACAACAAATGACAATTGACTTCATCATCAAAATCTGAGATTCAACAATCTCCCCCTTTTTGATGATGACAATCAATTGATAATGGAGTTATCCTTAACTCCCACTATCTATATGCCATAGTTGAGATAAGTCAACCTTGAATTCAAGACCTAAGAATTCAAGCGACGTATTGATAAGTTAGATCAGTTAAACTTATCAATACTCCCATCATTATACCCATCATGATGTATCTCTACAAGAATGATGTCAAGGCTTGAAAGGCTTGACATACATCATCAAGTTGTATGATTGTGTTTATAACTATTCATCATGTAATTGAATATTATCATATAAAGCTACGAAGGACTATTACATGATGCACACATTTGAGATTTTCTAGCAAGTTTGCATTTACTTCACAAGATAGGATATCAACTCAAGACATAATGCAAACTATAGCACATGTTCATATATCTCTTGGTGATGCAAGGATGGCATAACCATAACATTGTTTATAGCATCACTCAAGTATTTGCAACTATGACATAGACATGATTATGGCAGTGTTTATCAATTCATATGTTTCTCCCCCTTTGTCATCAACAAAAAGCATGATAGCATTATCAAAAAGCATGGTAGATGTGATTCCAGTAGGTTATCACGCACATAAAGGAAGGCATGACACATATAATACTTTGAATATCTCTTCTCCTTGTTATAGTTCGTTGCTTGAAGGAGGAAATTTATTTTTCAAAAAGTTTTCATAAGAGTGTACAGGAAAATCCCATTTTTAGCATTCAAACCGAAAAATGAACTTCTTACATGCATTCGGGTATGAGTAAGCTACTGATTTTTTAAAAACATTTGTCACATAATTTCCAACATGTTATTTGATCAAGTGGTGTCAAGGCATGTAATAGTAATAACGTCCGAAAAATAATTTTAACTAGTTTAAGTATTCGGACACATCAACATTCCTAATTCTTTTCTTATGAAATCAAATTGTTCTTCACTTAGGGGTTTTGTAAAGATATCAGCTAGTTGATGTTTGGTATCAATGTCATATTGCTGATTTATCAACTATATTGGTATGTCACTTTATATTTTTCAAGGCATAAGGTATTTAAAACATTTTAGTTTCAATGTAACACCCGAGATAAACAACAAGAGATATTTGTAAATTTGCATATGCTTACAGATCAAGGTAAAGGGTAACATATGGAGTTTACAACATATCAGGTAACCATATCAAAAACAAAGTCCTTCATGATGAGTAACATAAGGAGTTTACAACATGCCAGGTAACCATATCAAAAACAAAGTCCATGAGGAGTTTATAATAACAACGGATGATTGTGTTCATACAAGCTCATTCATGAGGTGGAAGGTTGAAGTGCCTAAATAAAGAGTCAAATTGTCGATGGATTTGCTGCAGCTCAGTTAGGATTTGATCTTGTCGAAGTTCAAGCCGTTCTTATCTTTGTTCGAATCGGTCCATCCGAATCCCAATATCTTCGATAGATGATGTGTGAGTTTGCTCAACTAGATGTGTTTCCTCAAAGGGACAGATCGGAGGAGATTGGGTACTCCTAAATACTGGTGTTTCCGGCTCGGGTTCAGGTTCAGGTTTAGGTTGAGGGGGATCAGTTCTTCTAGGCATTCTAACCCAGTTACCGTTTCTATAGTGACATCTTAGTCGGTGAAGTAGATTTTTGTTTATTATGCTGAATCTATCTACTTTCATTACTTCATCTTCTGGTGGTATTTGAATGTCGTAAGCTTTCATTATTCTAGTAATTATACCACCATATGGGAGCATAATATCTTTCTTAGATAATTCTAACATGTTTTGTTGGATAAGATAGCCAAGACAAATGTCATGTCCTTTCATGATTAAGTACATAGTTCCTAATTCTAATTGGCTCACTTCATCATGATGGTATTGTTTAGGAAGAATTATACTAGTCATGATATGATGAAGTATCTTAGTGTTTAAAGGCAGTAGATGTTCACAACTTTTAGGAACAAATGCTATGTTAGGATCGGCAAAGATTGTTCCTAAGGCTTCAACATAGGATGTTCCAATAGTTTCATCATCCCATGATCCTCTAAAGTAAAGTCCTATGCTTTTCATGGGAATGCCTATCATATCGCAAATGAATCTATCAGTGATTGAGATGTGTTGTCCTAAAAGATAGGTGGACATCCTTTCTTCATCATCTATTTGCATGTTATTGTAAAACAATCTAACTAGCCTAGGATAGATGGGTTTGTTAATCTGCAAGATTGGAAGTAGATTTAGGTTTGCAAACCATTGGATAGTCTCTACGTCTCTTAGTTCATTCAGATCTACGTATTTTCCTTTGTTGATGCTTCTTAGTTTGAAAGAGAGAAATTTTTCAGCATAGTTTTTTGAATCAAAAAGGGTAAAATCAAACTGTTCTACTAATCTCCTCTTTCCCTTGTCCCTTGAGGATCTTCTTGATCCCATAACTACTGCTGTTTAGAGAAATAAAGATGAACAAGAGTAAATGAAGAACAAAACAGAGTTTAAGAGGTTCTTAGAGAATACCTTAGTGGAATCTTCAAAATAGGGAGCGATTCTTGATGTTTTGCTCCGAAATGGGAGGTATTTGGGAAGCTAAACGGGGTGAAATGGGGATGGAGGAGGCTTGGAGGAGTAGAGAAGGAAAGGGAGGTGAGTTGGGGTCGGTTTCACCGTCGGCCCTAGCGTGGGTTAAAAAGGTAGAGTTGCGGGCGGTTGCACCTCTGGCTGGAGCGGTGCAACCGCTGGCAACCCGTGATGGCTAGAGGTGCCACCGCTAGCTGGAGAGGTGCCATCGCTTGTAGGCAGTGAACACTTTGTTGTGATTTGATCAGGGAGGTTTTGTCTTGAGGAGAGTTTTCATTCAGAGCAATTAACGTTACTTACATGATTACGTGTGCGTTTTTGTTTCAAGGCAAAAACGCTTGTACGATCAAGATAGACTTTTTAACGTGCATACTCCTAATGTCATACATATGTTTGTGATTTTGAAAAGTCACATTAGGTTGTATCCAAATTGCATTTGTGATTTCATAATTTCCACTCGTTGTTGCATCCAAATTGCATTTGGGTCATGACTATCGAGAATCAAGGAGCAGAACATTAATTCTTGCTCCAGCCTAAGGTTTTAATGTTTTTGTAGGAAGGGATGATTTTTAGGTACCCATTTACTTTTGGGTGCCTCACTAATAGATCTAGATTTTCTATCATGTTGCATAGAATTTGTCATGGTTCCTTTAGGAACCCAAATCAATTTGTTTAGACTAAATTTCCTGAATGGACAATAATGCGTCCTGTGTCCGAACTTGCAACAAAAGTTGCATTTGCTTTGATGTCTAACATGTAAGATGGGGCCTTTTACGAAGGTAGTTGGATTTTGGTAAGGACTCCTCACAAATCCAATCCCACTTCTTTTGGGAACATGACCCTTGTTTGTAAGGATCATGTTTAATGACTTGCTACCAACCTCGAATTTCTTCAAGGTGTCCTTAAGTAGCAAGTTTTCTTTTTGAAAAGTTTCTAGATCATGACATTTGATACATGAATTTAAACTATCACGATATTCAATTTTTAACTTATTAAAATCACAAGTAAGACTATCATGCTCCTTTTTTAGCAATTTGTATTTTCTATTGATAATCTTGCATTCATCAAATAATTCATGGAAAGAATTTAATAATTCATCGAAAGATAAATTAGCATCTAATAAATTTGTTACCTCCTCTCCGATGGCCATTAAGGCGTAATGAGCAACTTGCTCGGTGTTGGACTCCTCTTCTTCAGATGCGCTCGAGTCATCCCATGTTGCTTGAAGAGCCTTCTTTTTTTATGTTCTCCTTTTGACTTGGGGACAATCACTCTTGTAATGTCCCAGCTTTTTGCATTCATAGCAGATCACTTTGTCCTTCTTGGGTTCAAGTTTATTTTTCGCATCATTCTTAAACTTGTTTCTTTTAAAGAATTTTTTAAACTTTCTTGTTAAAAGTGCCAAGTCATCATTACAGTCCTCATCACTTGAGTTTTCTCTCAAGTGGCATTCAGAAGTTTTGAGTGCCATATCCTTCCTGTTCTTTGGAAGGATGTCTTCTTGCTCTTCATGAGCTTTGCAAGTCATTTCGTAGGTCATTAATGACCCAATTAGTTCTTCAAGAGGGAAGTTGCGCAGATCTTTTGCCTCTTGAATAGCAGTGACTTTAGGATCCCAACTTTTAGGAAGGGATCTTAGTATCTTATTTACGAGTTCAAAATCCGAAAAACATTTTCCGAGTCCTTTTAGACTGTTGACGACATCTGTGAAACGGGTAAACATGTCGCCGATGGTTTCACTCGGTTTCATTCGGAAAAGTTCAAAAGAATGCAACAACAGATTGATTTTTGACTCTTTCACTCTACTTGTGCCCTCGTGGGTCACTTCAAGTGTGTGCCAAATATCAAATGCAGTTTCGCAAGTTGAAACACGATTAAACTCATTTTTATCAAGTGCGCAAAATAAGGCATTCATAGCCTTTGCATTAAGAGCGAAAGCCTTCTTTTCCAATTCATTCCAATCGATCATTGGAAGAGAAGACTTTGAAAATCCGTTTTCAACAAGGTTCCACAGTTCAAAATCCATAGAAATAAGAAAGATCCTCATTCGGGTCTTCCAAGAGGGTGTAGTCCGTCCCACTGAACATGGGTGGACGTGTAATAGAATGCCCCTCTTGGTTTCCGGCGTATGCCATCTCTCTTGGGTTTTAATCCGTTAGAGAGTTAACCTTGCTCTGATACCAATTGTTAGGATCGAGAGCACTAAGAAGGGGGGGGGGGTGAATTAGTGCAGCGGAAATCTTTCAGCGATTTAAAAATGAAAGCTACGTTCGTCCGATAAAAACAATTTCGATGTAAAAGCCGATTCACAGTTTGTATCTAAGTGTAGTTTACGCAGTTTGCGTCTAAATGCAGTTTGCGTCTAAATGCAGATTGCGTCTAAGCGCAGTTTGCATTTAAGCGCAGTTTGCGTCTAAGCGCAGATTGCATCTAAGCGCAGTTTGCGTCTAAACACAGTTTGCGTCTAAGCGCAGTTTGCGTCTAAACACAGTTTGCGTCTAAACACAGTTTGCGTCTGAGCGCAGTTTGCGTCTAAACGCAGTTTTACGTCTAAGTGCAGTTTTACGTCTAAGTGCAGTTTTACGTCTAAATGCAGTTTTGCGTCTAAACGCAGTTTTACGTCTAAACGCAGTTTTACGTCTAAATGCAGTTTTACGTCTAAACGCAGTTTTGCGTCTAAACGCAGTTTTACGTCTAAATGCAGTTTTACGTCTAAACGCAGTTTTGCGTCTAAACGCAGTTTTACGTCTAAACGCAGTTTTTACGTCAAAGCGTAATTTTACGTCTAAACGCAGTTTTGAACTTTGAAAAGCATTTTATGAATACGTAGAGAGCAATTTGTAGTTATAAATGGAATCAAAACGTAAGTGTAAATTGCAGTGTAAAGATCGTACGAAAACACCGATTTACGTCTGAATGCAGATTCGGAAAGATCAGAAATTAGAGACTCGTTCGTAAAAGCGCAGAGGGCAGTAGCTATGTAGGAGGTTTGCAGTAATGATAAAGTGCTCAAAGTAAAAGCAAACCAGAGATTTAGAGTGGTTCGGTCAGTCTTGACCTACTCCACTTTTGGCTTCCTCCTCCGACGAGGTCACCGACGTCAACTAGCTGCCTTCCTTCAATGGGCGAAGGCCAACTGCCCTTTTACAGTTTCACTCCTTTTGATGGGCTCAGGAGACAACCCTTACAGAACCTTTCTCTCCTCAGTTTTACAATTCAGAAACTTAAAGAACAGAAGGAGACTTAAAGGCTTTACAACAATTTTGAGCTCAAGAATCACAGAGAAGATCAAGATTTCGGTGTAGGTCTCTTACTCTTTCTGTGCTGAATGGGTGGGGTATTTATAGGCCCCAACCCAGTTCAAATTTGGAGCTCAAACGATCAAATCCCGAATTCCGGGATCAGGGTGGTTGCACCTCATTTGGAGAGGTTGCACCCTTTGGCGAGCTTTCAAGATCGAGCCTACAGGCAAGTGCCACCTCTGTCGAGGCGGTTGCACCTCTCTGCCAGAGCTCGAAGACCGAGCTCGGACTGTTGCACCGCTTTGGTTGGAGAGGTTGCACCGCTTTTGGCAGAGCTTCGGAGATCGAGCCCGGCGGTTGCACCTCTTGGTCGGGCGGTTGCATCGCTTGATCTCGTTGGGAGACATAGCCCAGCGGTGCCACCTCTGGCCTAGGCGGTTGCACCTCACGGTGCAATCAGGTCCGAATGGTTAGCTCCATTCGCCCAATTTCAATCTTTTCAGGGGCCCATTACCCCAAGATTAAGTTAATGGGATCACCTCCCATTTTCCAACTTAATCAACGTGCTAACTACGATTAAATCTAAGACAATTTCTGCAGCTTTGCTCGATCGTCAATCGCTTCTTCCGGCGAAGTTTCGCTGAACTTCCGTCGATCATCCGATGAACCTTCGGTGATTCTTCTGCGGACTTCCGGCAAACTCCTGGACTTTGAGACGATCCACTTGGCGAGTTCGACGAGCTTAAGCAGCAAGCTTACGGACTTCTCGGATACGTTCTCATGAGAACCTCCGACGACCGTCCGATCTTCCGTCGAACTCTCGAACTCCCAACGTGATCATGATCTTGACTCCGACGCAACTCCTGCTGCTTGTCTAACTTTCATCGTAGTTAATCCTGCACACTTATCTCAACACATAGATTAGACAACAAATGACAATTGACTTCATCATCAAAATCTGAGATTCAACATAACTTAGGTTTCTATAGGGCAGGGTTGTAGGCAGTGATACTGTTCAATCTCGAATTTGATGATGAAATCAATTGATGTATTTGTGATCTGATTTGCATTTTGAGTGATGCAGGAAGCTTCAATTAAGGAGAGACAATTAAAGCAGGAAGAATCATGTTGGGTCAGAGAGGAACATGTCAGAAGATTGGACATCGAGCCGGAGGATCAGTTAACATATCAGCAGAAGGCTTCTGGCCATAGGTTCGAGCATCATGCCAAGAAGAGTGAAAATTACGCCAAGGAAATCGGAGTTGAGGCGGTCAACTAGCTGATTGGGCAATAGGCCACAAGAGAGGACGATGCACTGAAGAATCGGACGAGGCATCGATGAACTAATGACATGTCAGATAATATTTGATTTAGCTTTGTAATAATTATCTATATCAAAGTAAGTTATAGGTGTAATTAGGTTGGAATTGGGTCAACTCAATTAGGAGTCAATTGGGCCCAAGTTTGGGCTATGTTGGGCCAAGTGAAAGGCCCAAACAGTGACCCAACAGATGGAACCATCAATGGCATAGTCTTCAAGACTATATCAAGTGATGGTACCGCTAGTTGGGTGGTGGTACCGTCCAGACTCAGTCTCTAAGACTATCAAGCGATGGTACCGCCAGTCTGGGCAATGGTACCACCCAGACATAGTCTCCCAAGCAGTGGTGCTACCAGATTGGGCGGTCGTACCACCCAATGTCAGTGTTGTAGGTGGTGGTATCGCTAGTACTCGGAAGACCCGGGATAAGACTAGTTTTGGCTCCAGATGGATATCGCTCCAAGTTTGAATCCATTTGGAACCTATAAATACCCCTCTCATCCCTAGTTAACACACATAAGCATAGAGAGCTTAAAAGTGGAAAAATGCTGTAGCAATCACTTGAGAGATCCCCTTCTCTAGTTCTAAGTTTAGAATTCTATTTAGGGAGGAGTGAGTGCTCGTAAAAGATTGTCTCCTAAACTTGTGAAAAGGAGAAGAGAGGTGTAAAAGGGTAGTTGAACTTCGCCCATTGAAAGAAGATACTTAAAATGTTTCATAAATTCATGATAAATGTCTATCATTATGATAAGGTATCATGAGCTTAGTTTCCTACTTATAATTGATGTCATACCACGGATTGATGAATTGTCATCTTTGAAATTTAAATTTTACTAAATATCATATTTGAAATTTGTATCATATTTGAAAATGATGATTGTTTATCATCTCTCTATATTGGACTTGAAAATGGATGTCATGTATTGACATCATTTTTATTGATAAATACGTGGTATCGTATTTTGAATTGGTAAATCATGATAAGTATCATGATGTGCATATTGATAAGTTTAAATGAATATAACTTATCAGTTTGATGCTTGAATTCCAAAGTGTCTTTACTCAAGTATGGCATATAGATAGGGTGAGTTAAGGTTAACTCCATCATCAATTGATTGTTATCATAAAAAAAGGGGGAGATTGTTGAATCTCAAATTTTGATGATGAAATCAATTGGTAAATTATTTGATCAAATCTATATGTTCAGAAAAGTGTGCAGGATTAACTACGATAGCAATCAAGGCATAAAGCAAAACGAAGTGTCAGAGTTAAGTTCGAGATTTCGTTGGGAGTTCGAGAGTTTGTCGGCAGTCTGGACGTTCATTAGATAGGGTGAGTTAAGGTGAGTTGGGAGTTCGAGAGTTTGTCAGAGTTAATTATTATTATTATTATTATTATTATTATTATTATTATTATTATTATTATTATTTTATATATGTGTTACGATCTTAATGGTGGAGGTGAATTAGTATAACAAGATTTTTAATCAATTGTTTAAGTTAAAATTACAAGAGAATAAAACTAAGTCATGGAGAGATAAATCAATTTATATTTTGATCTTAATAAATTATATTTATTACTAATCTTTGAATTCATCATATAAATCCACTTCCGACTCATTTGATTTATCCAATGTTGCTTTCTCTTCTTTTGGGTTGATGATTTTTTAAGTATCTTAGCTTTTCATATTCATAGCATATAACTGTATCTTTTTTTAGATCACTTTTATTCTTTCCATCTCTTCTTGTTGGATTTATCTTGTTTTTCCACATGGACTTTTTAAATATTTTTGTTAGAAGTGTCATGTCTTGATCATCAGTATTTAGAGCTTTGCTCAAGTAATCTTCTTTGAATTTGAAAGTAATATTCTTCCTTTTCTTTGAAAGGATTTTCTCTTCTTCATTGTGTTTTATATGTCATTTTTTATATAATCAAATATCTTATGAGTTATTTAAGAAAAGGTTATTTAAGTCTTTAGTTTCTTAAATTGATGTTACTTTTAGATTTGACTTTCGGAAAAGACCTTAAAATCTTACTCACCAATTTAAAACTGTTATAGTTCTTATAAAAAGTTTTTAATCTATTGAAAACATTCATTTTTTATATATCACTAATAGATTCACTTACCTTCATTTTAAATAACTTATAATTAAGAACAAGAAGATTAATCTTAGATTTATTTACTCTATTGGTTCTTTCACATGTGACTTCAAAAATATATCACATGTCATGTGTAGTGTCAAACTCAATTAAATTTATTTTTATTCAAGGCAAAAAATAAAGTATTCATAGTTTTATCATTTAAAAAAAATATTTTTTTCAAAATTATTTCATTCATCTATCAATTTAGTAGATTTTTTAAAACTAAATTTGATAATATTTCATAAATCACAATATATAGAAAGTAAGAAAATCTTCATTTATATTTTCTAATAAGTATAATCCATCCTAGGAGGATGTCTAATAAAGTATCCCTATTGATTATTTAAAAATAAAATTAATTCTCTCTTGGGTATTAATCCAAATAAAAGAACCTTATCTTGATATTAATTGCTAGGATTTTAATGGCACTAAAAGTGAGCGTGAATTATTGCAATAGCATTTTTAATCAATTTAAAACTGGACCAAAAAATTAACACATTTCAAAAAGTCACTTAATCAAGTTGAAGTTACAAGTAAATAAAATAAAACTAAGTCATAAGTAAAAAGTCAAATAAAAATAGACAAACCAATTTATAGTGGCTTGATCTTCTCTCTTGATTTCTCTTTTCTTAAGATTATCGTCTTCCATTATTGATCTTCTTTCGAGCGAAGATCAATTACCTTTGTTATAATTTTTTTATTTTTAAACTTATAAGATAACATTCATACTCTCTTTTCACATAAGAGATCTTTTTGAATATCATATTTTGATTATGAAATCGATTGGTAAATTATTCGATCAAATCTATATGTTGATAAAAATATGCAGGATTAACTACGATAGCAATTAAGGCATAAAGTAAAATAAAGTGTGATTTGAATCCAATGCTTGCATTATTGAACAACCACACAAAAATACCTCTATGATTTCCCTAAAACAAAATAATGTATACGCAATTGACATTAATGATCTTTGTAACAAAATATGTTTTTTTGGTTTTGAATGACGATACTTGGTTTTGGTATAGGAGATTAGGTCATGCTAGCATGCAACTAATCTCTCAAATCTCATCTAAAGAACTTGTAAGAGGTATTCCTGACATTAAATTTGTTAAAGAAAATATGTGTGATGCATGTCAACTAGGAAAATAAATAAAATATAGTTTCAAATTAAAGAATCAAATAAGCACCTCTAGACCATTGCAATTGATCCATATGGATTTGTTTGGACCAATTGATACAACAAGTCTAGGAGATAGCAAATACGCCTTTATAATTATAGATGATTATAATAGATACTCTTGGATATACTTCTTGACATACAAAATGATTGCTTTAAGTATTTTTTAAAGTTTTGTAAACTTTTTCAAAATGAAAAAGGCTTTGATTTCATCGATTCAGAGTGATCATAGTGGTGAATTTTAAAATCGTGATTTCCAAAACTTTTGTGAATCTAATGGATATAACCATAATTTCTCTACTTTGATAAATCCTCAACAAAATGGAGTACTAGAAAGAAAAAATAGGAGTTTACAAGAAATGACAATAATCATGTTGAATGAACATAGCCTACCAAAATATTTTTGGCCTGAAGCCATTAATACGGTATGCTATGTCATGAATAGGGTTCAAGTAAGATCATTACTTTTAAAAACTCTTTATGAATTATGGAATAATAAAAAACCCAATGTTTCATATTTTAAGTTTTTGGTTGTAAATGTTTAATCTTGAATGAAAAAGATGCCTTATGAAAGTTTGATGCAAAATCCGATGAAGGCACTTTTCTTGGTTATTCTTTCATTTCTAAAGCCTTTCGTATCTTTAACAAAAAGAACTTTGGTTATAGAAGAGTCTATTCATGTTGTCTTTAATGAAGTTTCTGAATTTAAGAAAAATAATTTTGATAATGATATTAATTTTGAATTCGAATGAAACCTTTCCTCCAACTAGCAACTTGGATGCATCTTCTTTCGAAACATCCTTACTTAAGGAATGAAAGTATGTAGATGCTCATCCTAAAAAGCTAATTATAGGAGATACATCAAAGGGTATTCAAACTCGTTCTTCTATTAAAAATTTGTGTCAATACCGTTTTTCTTTCTGAAATTGAACCTAAATGCATTGATGAGGCCATAAAAGATAATTCATGGGTTATCGCAATGCAAGAAGAGTTGAACCAATTTGAGAGAAATGAGGTGTGGGAGCTTGTTTCGAGACTTAGTGACCATTTACTTATTGGTACTAAATGGATCTTTAGAAACAAGCAAGATGAATTTGGTATCATGGTTAGAAACAAGACTAGATTAGTAGCCATTTCAACCAAGAAAAAGATATCAATTATGAAGAAACCTTCGCTCCTATGGCAAGATTAGAAGTTATAAGGATGCTCCTTGCCTATACTAGTTGTAATAACTTTAAGTTATTTCAAATGGATGTTAAAAGTGCTTTTCTTAATGGCTTTATTTTCGAAGAAGTTCATGTTGAACAACCTCCCGGATTTGAGAATGATAATTTTTTGAATAATGTGTTTAAATTGACTAAAGCTCTCTATGGATTAAAATAAGCCCCAAGGGCTTGGTATGAGAGACTTAGCTCCTTTCTTATCTAAAATAATTTATCTAAAGGTAAGGTCGATACTACATTATTTATTAAAAAAATAAAAATAATTTTCTTATTGTTCAAATTTATGTTGATGATATTAATTTTGGTTCTATAAATGAATCCTTATATGAATAATTTGCCAAGAGTTTGAGCCAAGAGTTTGAAATGAGTTTAATGGATGAACTAACTTTCTTTTTGGGCTTATAAATCAAATAACTTAGTGATGGTATTTTTCTTAGTCAAACAAAATATGCATTGACTTGTTAAAATGATTTAATATGGATAGTTCAAATGTTATCAATACTCCTATGAGTAGCTCCACTAAGTTAGACATTGACAAAAGTGGAGAAAGCTTTGATCTAAAAGCTTATAGGGGTATGATAGGTAATTTACTATATCCCACCGTAACTAGATCGGACATCATGTTTAGCATAAGACTTTGTATTAGGTTTCAATCTAATCCTAAGTTATCTCATCTTAAAGCAGTTAAAAGAATTCTTAAATATCTTAAAGGAACCACTAATTTAGGATTATGATATCCAAAATCCGAAAACTTTGAGTTAATTGCTTATATTGATGCAGATTTTGCTAGATGTAGAACAAATAGAAAAAACACATCTAAAACATATCAATTCTTAGGTCATACACTTGTCTCTTGGTTTTCCAAGAAACAAAACTCGGTTGAACTAACTACGATCGAAGCTGAATACATAGTAGCTGTTGAATCTAGGATTTTGATGATGAAGTTAATTGTAAATTGTTTGATCTAATCTATATATTGAGAAAAGTGTGCATGATTAACTATAATAGCAGTAAGACATAAAGCAGGTGTTGTGCCAAAGTCAAGATCGAGATCTCGTTAGAAGTTCAAGAGTTTATCGGAAGTTCTGCCGGAACCAACCAAGAAGTCTAAGAGCTTGCCAAAGAAGCTCGTTGGAACTCATCAAGAAGATTATTGTAAAGTCCAAGAGCTTGTTGGGAGTCCGCCAGAACATTGCCAAGAGTTCATTGGAAGATCACCGAAAGATCGCCGGAAGAGCAATTGACATACCGAAATAAGAGTGCCTTAGATTATGTCTTAGTAATTGTAGTTAGATAGTAGATTAAGTTAGAATTGGGAGGTAATCTTACTAACTTAATTAGAGGCCAACTAGGCTCTTAATAGGGCTGAATTAGGCCAGATTGATAAGCCCATCAACACCTAAATGCCTAGTCGGTGGTGGCACTGCTTGGGAGACTCAGTCTCCCAGGTGGTCTAGTACTACCGATAGTAAATATTGCTTGGTTTGCTTTTCATTTGTGTAATTTACTTTACTACAAACCTCTTTAATCTTCTCTTGCACTTTTATAAAAGCTTTCAAGTTCAACTTCTCTCCGAAACATATTGAATCAAAACCATTTTCATCGGAATTGGTTTTAAACGAAACGAATAATTTTTTGAAATAGTGAAAGTTTTATGCTGCACTAATTAACCCCCACCCCCCCTCTTAGTATCGCTTTTAATCCTAACAATTGGTATCAGAGCAAGGTTCACTCTTGTTTGGTTTAAAACTCAAGAGAGATGGCATTTGCCGACAATCAAGAGGGTCATTCAATTACACATCCGCCCATGTTCAATAGGACAAATTACATATATTGGAAGACTAGAATGAGGATCTTCCTAATTTTAATGAATTTCAAATTATGGAATATTATAGAAAATGGCTTTCAAAAGTCTTCTCTTCCAATGAATGATTGGAATGAATTGGAGAAGAAGACTTTCGCTTTAAACGCAAAAGCTATGAATGCCTTATTTTATGCATTAGATAAAAATGAGTTTAATCGAGTATCAGTATGTGAAATGGCTTTTGACATTTGGTACACACTCGAAGTGACTCATGAAGGCACTAATAGAGTGAAGGAGTTAAAAATTAATCTTTTAGTGCACACTTATGAGTTGTTTCAAATGAAACTGAGTGAGACCATTAGAAATATGTACACCCCAATTTACGAATGTCATCAATGGTCGAAAAGGACTTGGTAAAGGTTTCTCAGATTTTGAACTTGTTAATAAAATTTTAAGATCCATTCCAAAGAGTTGGAACCCTAAAGTCACGTCCATTCAAGAGGCTAAAGATGTTGGGAAAATCTTTGGGGGCGACATCACATACGCAACGAAAGAACAAAAAAATAAAATCTCCGATTCCCAAAGAGATGTTCGCTGTCGTGCGAAGATTGGTGTACCAAATCCGTGAAACAGAAAAAAATTACATATAGAGTAGATTGTGTTACATAGGGAGATTATATATCCCTGTTTCCTTACAGATTCTTAGGAGAGGGTGAAGGCGATCAAGCGTCCTCCTCTCTAGCGGTGATCCACATAGTAGGGCTGCGACGATGCTCCTCAAAACTTCAGGCCTACACTGAGGTGGAGAGGGGAAGGAGAATAGGAGAGGCAAGCAAAGGCTCTAGCCTATGAGGCTATGAATCCCTCCTATTTATAGAGGTCCCTTATCAAACCCTAATGGATCCTCGCCTATTGGGTATTGGATCTGCATCCAATAACCCAAGCCTTTTAGATTAGTGGATCTCTATCAAATAATCTCTCATGGGTTCTTATTGGATCTTATCCATGGGATCCAATAATTCAAGGGCTTATTGGATATCCAATAAGATAAGGGCTCCATCGGACATCTCATATATGAATCTCTACTTATCGCAATGCCTACCATATGTGTGTGACCCTCTAGGCCCAATATTGTGCTGGCCGTGAGTCATACCTATCAAAACTCCTTCTAACTTAGTGAATTATTATCTCTGTAATAATTCACTTGACTCATCGACTACAGACGTACTAGACCACTACGCCATAGTCCCTAGACGATACAAGGGAATCCAATCTATTGGACCTGTCTGTCCTCAGTTACTGTGTACCTATAGTTTCTCATCCATCTAATATCCTAGAGACCATATATCGAGCATGGTGCTGTCAGACCCATACGGTTTCTACTCGAGTCTCGCTCTAATCGATTCTCCCGGAGAACTCTTTCTCTCTCAATCCGAATGACCCTAGCCAGAGATTTGTCTGAACAAGAATACATGGGATATTCCTCTTATGATGCTAAGAGTGAATGATCCTCTATTGACACTCAATAGCCCTCGTAAGGTCGACTGTCACTCCCAATGCCTAGCTGTACTAGATCTGGGACAACCAAACTTATAAGTTTGGTATCAAAGAGTGGAGCACTCATATAGGACATCCTTAGAGTCTCAAGTCTAAGGACCAGATATACCACTAGGACTATGGAATCGCTGTTTGACAATAAGACATCATCAACCATCCAACATTCCGTAAGCGGATCAATCAATGAACTCATTCTCCAATGAGCACCTGTACTGTATCCCTAGTATCCCTACATGAGCAGCTATAAGACCCACTGCATCCATCATATGGATGGGTATATAGCACACCAGTCTGTCCGGTTATTATGATGTCCCTCTCGAGTAACCTATGACCGGGATTATTTAGGATATGTGTTTAAAGGAAAATCGATCTCGTTTTCATGATCTCATCACGATCCGATTCCCATTGTACAAATCCAAGGACATCACAATATATACATGCATATATGCAATAGTTATAAAGTGATATATGTCAAAATATAATAAGCAAAAAAGATTTTGTATCAAGTCACACATGCTATCACTCACGTGATTGGCTTGCTAGGCACCTATGACTAGCAATCTCCCACTTGACCTAAAGCCAATCAACTATGTGTCTGATCCCCATCAGACCCCTATGACGCTCAAAGACAATCTAAGACAACGACTTTGTTAGTGGATCTGCAATGTTATCTTTGGATGGAACTCTTTCCAATGCTACATCTCTTCGGGTTACGATCTCTTTGATAAGGTGGAACCTCCTCAGTACATACTTAGATTTCTGATTAGGCCTAGGTTCATTCGCTTGAGCAATCGCCCCGTTGTTGCCGCAATATAAGGAGGTCGGCTCCTCGCTACCCGGCATGACTCCCAAATCTGTGATGAACTTCTTCAACCAGACTCCCTCCTTTGCTGTATCTGATGCAATAATGTACTCAACCTCTGTGATTGAGTTAGTAGTTGTATCTTGCTTGGAACTCTTTCAGCACACTGCTCCTCCATTCAAGGTGTACATGTACCCCGAATTTGACTTGCTATCATCAACATCAAACTGAAAACTTGAGTCGGTGTAGCCTTCAACCTTAAGGCTATTACCTCCATATACTAGTAAAAGATCCTTAGTCCTTCTCAAGTACTTAAGGATACACTTTACTGCTTTCCAGTGCTCCAAGCCTAAATCTACCTCATACCTACTTGTGACACTCAGAGCATGCGCTATATCAAGCCTAGTACATAGCATGGCATACATGATAGACCCTATTGCTGAGGCATAAGGTATCATATCCATGTTTGCCCTTTCTTCTGGAGTCTTTGGGGACAAACTTGTAGAAAGCGATATCCCATGTCTTATCAGTATAAGACCTCTCTTGGAATTTTTCATGCCAAACCTTTTGACAATGGTTTCTATGTACTTGGACTGAGACAAGCTAAGCATCCTCTTGGATTTATCTCTTTAGATTCTAATCCCCAAGATATAGGATGCTTCCCCTAAGTCCTTCATGGAGAAGTGTCTAGATAACCAAACCTTTATTATAGATAGCATTCCTACGTCATTCTCAATGATCAGGATGTCATCCACATATAACACCAAAAGGTGATAGTGCTCCCACTTACCTTATTGTACACACAAGGCTTATCTTCGTTCTTAACGAAATCATAAGATATGATTGCCTCATCAAATCTTATGTTCTAACTTTGGGAAGCTCACTTTAGTCCATAAATGGATCTAAGTAACATATACACCTTATCTGGGCAGTTCTTAGACACGAATCCCTTAGGTTGCATTATATACACCTCCTCCTCAAGGTTCCCATTGAGGAATGTAGTTTTCACATCTATTTGCCAGATCTCATAATCATAGTGTGCTGCAACAGCCAATAGAATTATAATGGATTTTAGCATTGCTACGGGTGAGAAGGTTTCATCGTAGTCAACACCTTGCCTTTGACGATACCCCTTAGCCACTAGCCTTGCTTTATAGGTCTCTACCTTTCCATCTACTCTGATCTTTTTCTTAAAGATCTACTTGCAACCGATGGGTATAATTGTAGGGAAATCCTCGGGGGCGACATCATATGCGGAGCGGAAGAACAAGAAGAAAAAAAATCCCCGATTCCCAAAGAGATGTTCGTCGTCGTGTGAAGATTGGTACGCAAAAATCCGTGAAACATGAAACTGCGTATATAGTAGATTGTGTTACCTAGGGAGATCGTATATCCCTGTTTCCTTGCATATCCTTAGGAGAGGGTGAAGGAAGTAAAGCATCCTCCTCTCTAGCGGTGATCCACACAGTAGGGTTGCGACGACGCTCCTCAAAACTCCAGACCTACTCTGTGGTGGAGATGGAGAGGAGAATAGGAAAAGGCAAACAAAAGCTCTCTAGCCCATGGGGCTCTGAATCCCTCCTATTTATAGAGGTCCCTTGTCAAACCCTAATGGGTCCTCCCCTAGTGGGTATTGGATGTAGATCCAATAAGACAAGGGCTCCGTCGGATATCTCATATCCGAACCTCTATTCATCGTAATGCCTACCATATGTGTGTGACCCTCTAGGCCCAATATTGAGCTGGCCATGAGTCATACCTGTCAGAACTCCTTCTAACTCAGTGAATTATTCACTCGACTCATCGACTACGGATGTACTAGGCCACTACGCCGTAGTCCCCAGACGATACAGGGGAATCCAATCCATTGGACCTGTCTGTCCTCAATTACCGTGTACCTATAGTTCCTCATCCATCTAATATACCAGAGACCGTATATCGAGCATGGTGTTGTCAGACCCACACGGTTTCTTCTCGAAGTCTCGCTCTAATCGGATTCTCCAGGAGAACTCTTTTTCTCTCAACCCGAATGACCACGGCAGGGGATTTGTGCGAGCAAGAACACATGGGATATTCCTCTCATGACGCCGAGAGTGGATGATCCTCTATCGACACTCAATAGCCCTCGTAAGGTCGACTACCACTCCCAATGACCAGCTGTACTAGATCTGGGACAGCCAAACCTATATGTCTGGTATCAAAGAGTGGAGCACTCATATAGGACATCCTTGGTGTCTCAAGTCTAAGGACCAGATACACCACTAGGACTACGGAATCACTGCCTGACAATAAGGCATCATCAACCATCTAGCATTCCATAAGTGCATTAATCAATGAACTCATTCTTCAATGAGCACATGTACTGTATCCCTAGTGTCCCTACACAAGCAGCTATGAGACCAACTGCATCCATCATATGGACGGGTATACAGCACACCAGTCTGTTCTGTTATAACGATATCCCTCTCGAGTAACCTATAACCGGTATTATTTAGGATATATGTTTAAAGGTGAATCGATCTCACTATCGTGATCTCATCACGATCCGATTTCTATTGCACAAATCCAAGGACAATATAATATATGTATGCATTTATGCAATAGTTATAAAGTGATATATACCAAAATATAATAAGCAAAAAGATTCTATATTAAGTCACACGTGCCATCACTCACGTGATTGGCTTGCTGGACACCTATGACTAGCAATCTCTCACTTGACCTAAAGCCAATCACCTATGTGTCTGATCCCCATCAGACCCCGGTGACGCTCAAAACAAATCTGAGACAACGTGGACCTGCAATGTTATCTTCGGATGGAACTCTTTCCACTACTACATCTCCTCGGGTCACGATCTCTCTGATAAGGTGGAACCTCCTCAGAACATGCTTAGATTTCTGATGAGACATAGGTTCCTTTGCTTGAGCAATCGCCTCATTGTTGTCGCAATATAGGGAGATCGGCTCTTCGCTACCCGGCACGACTCCCAAATCTGTGATGAACTTCTTCACCCAAATTCCCTCCTTTACTGCATCTGATGCAGCAATGTACTCTGCCTCTGTGGTTGAGTCAGCAGTGGTATCTTGATTGGAACTCTTCCAGCACACTGCTCCTCCATTCAAGGTGTACACATACCCACGAATTTGACTTGCTATCATCGATATCGGACTGAAAACTTGAGTCGGTGTATCCTTCAACCTTAAGGCTATTACCTCCATATACTAGTAAAAGATCCTTAGTCCTTCTCAAGTACTTAAGGATACACTTTCTTGCTTTCGGTGCTCCAAGCACGGATCCGTCTCGATACACGCTTCGTGACACTTTCGAGCATGCGCTATATCAGGCCTAGTGCATAGCATGGCATACATGATAGACCCTATTGTTGAGGCATAAGGTATCATATTCATGTTCGCCCTTTCTTCTGTAGTCTTTGGGGACATACTCGTAGAAAGTGATATCCCATGTCTCATCGGTATGAGACCTCTCTTTGAATTTTCCATGCCAAACCTTTTAACAATGGTTTCTATGTACTTGGACTAGGACAAGCCAAGCATCCTCATGGATCTATCTCTATAGATTCTAATCCCTAAAATATAGGATGCTTCCCCTAAGTCCTTCATGGAGAAGTGTCTAGATAACCAAGCCTTTACTATGAATAGCATTCCTACGTCATTCCCAATTATCAGGATGTCATCCACATATAACACCAAAAAGGTGATAGCGCTCCCACTTACCTTTCTATATACACAAGGCTCATCTTGTTCTTAACGAAGTCATAAGATCTGATTGCCTCATCAAATCTTATGTTCTAACTTTGGGAAGCTTTCTTTAATCCATAAATCGATCTAAGCAACCTACACACCTTATCTGGACAATTCTTGGACACGTATCCCTCAGGTTGCATCATATACACCTCCTCCTCGAGGTTCCCATTGAGGAATGCGGTTTTCATATCCATCTGCCAGATCTCATAATCATAGTGTGCTGCAATAGCCAATAGAATTCTAATGGAATTTAGCATTGCTACGGGTGAGAAGGTTTCGTCATAGTCAACACCTTTCCATCTACTCCGATCTTTTTTTTAAAGATCCACTTGGAACCGATGGGTACAATACCTTCGGGCGCATCAACTAGGTTCCAATCCTTATTGGAGTACATAGAATCCATCTCAGAATTCATGGCTTCTTGCCACTTTCCGGAGTCTATACTCATAATAGCCTCCTCGTAGGTCTGAGGATCAATATCCTCTGCATCATCTCCTCTAATATGTCCCACATATCTCTCAGGAGGATGGGATACTCTTTCAGATCTGCGTAAAGTTGAAACTTGTGTATTAGGTACCTGAATAGACTCGGGCTGTAGAGTGGTGCTTGAGCTTGGTTCTCCAACCTCGCTCAATTCTATCATTCTCCCACTATCTCCACCAAGAATGTGTTCCTTTGTTAGGATCGGAGTGGCACTAAGAGGGGGGGGTGAATTAGTGCAGCGGATTAAAACTTAAATTTTAATCAATCTTTCGTTCGATAAGAGCGGAACTTGAAAAGCTTAACTTGAAAGCGTATTCTTAAATATGCGTAGCAAGTGTAATAAGGAACTCAAACATGTAAGAAGGTTTGCAGTAATGTAAATAGCAATAATGAAATACAAACCAAGGATCACACCGATTTTAGAGTGGTTCGGTCAAATGACCTACATCCACTTGCGAGTCCCCTCTTCGATGAGGTTCCCACTTTCCACTAGCAAATCTCTTGAAATGGAAGGGCAAATACCCCTCTTACAACCTTTTGCAAACAGTTCAACCTCTTACAAATTTTCAACAAGAAAGGAGGAGAACTTTCTAGCAAATTAAAATCTAGACTTACTAACACTTTCTAAGATTTTTCTCTCAATCAATTGCTACTCAAAAAGTTGTAATCTCAGCTGAGATTTGAGGGGTATTTATAGGCCTCAAGAGGATTCAAATTTGGGCTCCAAATTTGAATTCTCGTGGAGTTCCCGATGCTGGCGGTGCCACCGCCTGTCAGTGTCAGGCGCTGACAGTGCTAGGCGGTGCCACCGCCTGGCTCTCGGGCACTGGGCGGTGCCACCGCCCAGCTCTCGGGTGCTGGGCGGTGCAACCGCCCAGTTTGGCAGTGCCACCGCCAGACTCTTCGGTTGACTGGTTGGGCTTCAAGCTTAGCCCAAACCAAGTCTAATTTTGGGCCCAGTTGGCCCCTAACCAGGATATAGGATTATTTCTTAATCCTAATCCTAATTACACGTTAACTACTTAACAAAAATACATCCTAAGCAAATTTTCAACCACGAACGTCGAGTCTTGTTCCGGCGAGCTTTCTGACGAACTTCTTCCGACGGGCTCCCAGCAAGATCCCGAACTTGTGATGACTTTAATGAGTAGCCGAGCCTTCTCGGTGATCCCCGTGAACCTCCGACGATCTCTTCGGCGAATTTCCGAAAATTCCAATAGGTTCCCGATTTTTTCGGTTGGTTCCGGCAGCATCTCCGACGATTCTTCGAACTCTCAAACGTCCATCGAACTTGACTCCGGTATCCTTGCTTTGTGTTTTCTGGTTATCGTAGTTAATCCTGCACACTTAACTCAATAATATGAATTAGATCAATTAACTCATCAATTGATTGCATCATCAAAATCCGAGATTCAACAATCTCCCCCTTTTTGATGATGACAATTAATTGATGACGGAGTTAAACATAACTCCCCCTATCTTTATGCCATATTATGAGAAGATAAAACACTTGAATTTCATCCCATCGAATTCAAGCATAAACCGATAAGTTCTAACCGTAGAACTTATCGTTGTTCTCATTAAGTATAATGTAGATGCGAAACTTTGATGAAAATATTTTTCAAGTCGAAAGATAAGAGATAAAGATTTTCAACATGATCATACATTTTAGATATGCATTCAATATGATCAATTGATTATGCGATATGCTCAAGGATTATGCAAGGCACATACGATTGTGCGATAAGCTCAAAGATTATGCAAGGCACATAAGACATTTATATCACATTAGCTTATATAAGTTAAGTCATCATTTTTCTCCCCCTTTGTCATCAACAAAAAGGAAAAATTATTTTACAGAAAAAATTTGCATTCATTCTATCAAAAATTAATGTTCAAAGAGAAGGATAAGCATTCATCCAGAAGCATATATCCAGAATTTAAACAACAAAAGTTCAATTTTTGTTCAAAAGATGACAAGCTTGGAACATGAGAGCAAGAGTAAAACAAAACAGAATACAAAGATACATCAGTCCGTAGGAGGTAATCCATAGTGATGATATATAACATTTATTTTTTTGGTTTAACTATCGTAGTTCCTTTAAAATTTCCATTTGCTGGAGCTGAATTTGTTCCTGCTGCGATTTGAGTTGGTCTTGTTGGAATTTGATCTGAGATAGTTCTGCCATAATGATTCCTTCAGAGGATGAAACAGGGGCTGAAGGCGCTGCATTAAAGGGACTAGGAGGAGGAGATTCATTTCCCATAAGAATTGGTGTTTCTGGTTGTTCTACTGGTGGAGGAATAGGATCTGTCCTTCTAGGTTGCCTTACCCATATTCCATTGTTAAATATGCACCTAAGTCTCTTTAGCAGATTTTTATTGATGACGTTATATCTATTACTCTGAATTATTTCTTCATCGGGTGGGATGCAAATGTTATAGGCATGAAGAAATCTAGTGATTAAACCCCCATATGGCAACATAATATCTTTAGCTGTAATTTCCTGCATGTGTTGCCGTATTGAGTATCCAAAACAGTTTTGTTGACCAGTCATGATCCAATACATGGTGCTTATCTCTACTGTACTCATTTCATCAAGATGATATTGCTTAGGAAAAAGTATGCTTGTCATGATATAATGAAGAACCTTAGAGTTAAAAGGTAGTAAGTGTTCGCAACTCTTGGGTATTATTCCAAAGTTTGAGTTTTCAAAAATGGTTTCGATAGCTTCGGCGTAGGTTGCTCCTATTATATTCACATCCCATTTTGCTCTAAAATAGCAGCCCCTATCTTTTTCAGTGATGCCGATTAGTTCACAAATAGAATTATCAGAAATCCTAATTTGTGTTCCTAACATGTAAGAACTTAGCCTATCATTCTCTACCCATAGGTTTGCATAAAAGAGCTTAACTAATCTAGGATAAATTGGTTCATCTATTTGTAAGAGAGGTAGGGCCTCTAGATGAGCAAACCACCTAATGGGTTCTAAATCTCCTAGTTCATCAAGATCAATGTATTTTCCCTTATGGACATATCTTGTTTTAAAGTTTGGAAATCTAAGGGCATCTTCTTTGGATCTAAAAAGATTATGGTCATATGATTCTCCTTCAATCCTTTTCCCTTTTGATATCTTAGGAGACATTTTCTAGACAAAATGATAAGAGAAATATGAATTGTAATGAATAGGTGACACAAGAAGAGAGTGAAGGGAAGATTTTACCTTATAGAGTGTTTCTTAGATGATGGAGAGTTTGGACCAACAATATTCCTTCTCCAAGGTCTATAGAAGTTAGAATGAGGGGTTGAGAGAGTTTGGGAGAGTTGGAGCAAAGGTTCCACGGGTTGGGGGCGGTGTCACCGCTGGCCCTAACCCTCTCGGGTTTAAAAGAGTTCTCGGGCGGTGCCACCACCTGAACAAGCGGTGCCACCGCCTGGCGCCCAAGCGCTCAGGCGGTGCTACCACCGATTCTGGCGGTGCCACCGCTGGCTAGCCGCGGAAGAAGAAAAAAAAGAAATTTCTTCCTCCTTGAATTCCAGAGGTCTTTGACGCAAGCAAAGGTTGAGATATTAAGTTGTATTTTAATATTTTATTTGGAATCGAAAGAAGAGGATGAAATCAAATCCACAAACGAGCATGACAAGGATGAGCCAATCTTCGTAAACTACATTCAAACGTCTTACTCTAAGGGACAATTTAACATGCCCAGTTCCCTTCTAATAAATTCAAATTTGTCTTCACTTAGGGCTTTTGTAAATATATCTGCTAATTGATGCTTCGTGTCAATGAATTCTAGAACAACATCACTGTTAAGGACATGATCGCGTATGAAATGGTGCCTAACGTCGATATGCTTAGTCCTAGAGTGCTGAATTGGATTTTTAGTAAGACATATGGCACTAGTATTATCACATTTTATAGGGATATTTTTAAAATGAATTCCATAGTCTTCTAATGTATTTTTCATCTATACAAATTGTGCACAGCATGCACTCGCAGCAATGTATTCGGCTTCTGCCGTAGATAGTGCAAATGAATTTTGTTTTTTGGAAGTCCAAGAAACAAGTGCATGTCCTAAAAATTGGCATGTTCCGGATGTACTTTTTCTATCAATCCTACATCCCCCAAAATCGGCATCCGCATAAGCCATTAAATCAATTTTTTCGGATTTTGGATACCATAAGCCTAAATTTGGAGTTCCTTTAAGATATCTAAATATTCTTTTAACACTTTTAAGATGAGATAATTTAGGATTTGATTGAAACCTAGCACAAAGTCCTACACTAAACATGATATCTGGTCTAGTCGCGGTAAGGTAGAGTAGACTACCTATCATACCCCTATATGTTTTTTGATCGAAATTTTCACTATTTTCATCCATATTAACTTAGTCGCAGTACTTATAGGGATGTTTATTGCTTTTGAATTATCCATGTTAAATCGTTTTAACAATTCTAACGTATATTTAGATTAGTTAAGAAATATACCATCCTTAAGTTGTTTGATTTATAATCCTAAAAAGAAAGTTAATTCTCCCATTAAACTCATTTCAAATTCATGACTCATTAGATTCGGCAAATGTTTCACATAGTGATTCATCCGTAGATCCAAAAATAATATCGTCGACATAAATTTGCACAATAAGAAAATTATTTTCAAAATGTTTAATAAACAATGTAGTATCAACCTTGCCTTTGGTAAAATTATTTAAAATAAGAAAGGAACTAAGCCTTTCATACCAAGCTCTAGGAGCTTGTTTCAAGCCATAGAGAGCCTTAGTCAATTTGAATACATGATTAGGAAGAAGAGCATTTTCAAATCCGGGAGGTTGTTCAACATATACTTCTTCGGAAATAAAACCATTCAAGAAGGCACTTTTGACATCCATTTGAAATAGTTTAAAATTATAACAACTAGCATAGGCAAGGAGCATCCTTATGGCTTCTAATCGAGCCACGGGAGCGAAGGTTTCTTCGTAATCGATACCTTCTTCTTGGTTGAAACCTTTGGCCACTAATCTAGCCTTGTTTCTAACCACGATACCATTTTCGTCTTGCTTGTTTCTAAAGACCCACTTAGTACCATTCACTAAATGGTCACTAGGTCTAGGAACAAGCTCCCACACCTTATTTCTCTCAAATTGATTTAATTCGTCTTGCATTGCAATAACCCAAAAATCATCTTTTAAGGCCTCGTCAATGCACTTAGGTTCGATTTGAGAGAGGAAGGCGGCATTAGCACAAAAATTCTTAAAAGAGGAACGAGTTTGAACCCCTTTAGATGTATCCCCTATAATTAGCTCCTTTGGATGAGCATCTATATACTTTCATTCCTTAGGTAAGGAAATTTCGGAAGAAGGTGCATCCAAGTTGCCATTTTGAGGAGGGAGTTCATTTAAATTCAAATTATCAAAACCAAGATCATCATCAAAATCATTTTTCTTTAAATTTGAAACTTCACTAAAAACTACATGAATAGACTCTTCAATTACTAAGGTTCTTTTATTAAAAACCCAAAAAGCTTTAGAAACGGAAGAGTAACCAAGAAAGATGCCTTCATCGGATTTAGCATCAAATTTTCCTAAGGCATCCCTTTCATTTAAAATAAAGCATTTACAACCGAAAACTTTAAAATAGGAAATATTTGGTTTTTTGTTATTCCATAATTCATAGGGAGTTTTTGATAAGGATGGTCTTATTAGGACTCTATTCATGATGTAGCAAGCCGTATTTACGGCTTCGGCCCAAAATTACTTAGGTAAACTATGTTCATTTAACATAGTTCTTGCCATTTCTTGTAGGTTTCTATTTTTTCTTTCAACTACTCCATTTTGTTGGGGATTTCTCGGAGTGGAGAAGTTGTGATTATATCCATTAACTTCACAAAAATTTTGAAAGTCACGGTTTTGAAATTCGCCACCATGATCACTCCGAATTGATGAAATCATGAACCCTTTTTCGTTTTGAGTGAGTTTACAAAATTTAGAGAAACACTTAAAACAATCACTTTTGTGAGCTAAGAAATAGGTCAAAGTGTATCTAGAGTAATCATCCACAATCACAAAAGCATATTTGCTTCCACCTAGACTAGTTGTATCAATTGGTCCAAATAAGTCCAAATGGATCAATTGTAACGGTCTAGTGGTGCTAATTTGATTTTTTGATTTAAAGCTTGTTTTTATTTGCTTCCCTAGTTGACATGCATCGCATACCTTATCTTTAATAAACTTTATATTTGGAATCCCTCGTACTAATTCTTGAGATGAGATTTTAGATATTGTTTTCATGCTTGTATGACCTAATCTCTTATGCCAAAGCCAAGCATCATCATTTATGGCGGAGAGACACACTTCATTACTTAGTTCATCAAGATTGATGGTATAGACATTATTTTGTTTTAAAGCAATCATAGTCATGTTATGATTTGGTTTTTCAATAATGCATATATTTGATTCAAATCTAACGATATAACCTTTATCGCATAATTGACTAATGCTCAATAGATTATGTTTTAATCCATCAACTAGTAACACATCGTCAATGGAAAAACTTGATTTGTTACCTATGGTTCCCTTGCCAATGATTTTGCCTTTGTTGTTGTCTCTGAAGGTGACATAGCCTTCGTCCATGCTAGTGAGCTTAGTGAATTGGGATGGATCTCCGGTCATATGCCTTGAGCATCCACTATCAAGATACCATCTCTTGCTCCTAGCATGTGATGGTGTATGTTTCTACAAGAAGGAAATATTTTTAGGTACCCATTTACTTTTGGGTGCCTCAAAAGCTAATCTAGCTTGTTTATCATGTTGTATAGACTTGATCATGGTTCCTTTAGGAACCCAAATCAATTTGTTTGGACTAATTTTCTTGAATGGACATTGGTAAGTCATATGTCCATATTTGCAATAAAAGTTACAATTGCTTTAGTGTTCAACATTTAAGATAGGACCTTTAATGAAAGTGGTTGGATTTTGGTGAGTACTTCTCACAAATCTGATTCCACTCCTTTTAGGGACATGACCCTTATTTGTAAGGATCATGTTTAAGGACTTGCTACCGACCTCGAATTTCTTCAAGGTGTCCTTAAGTACCAAGTTCTTATTTTGGAGAGTATTTAAATCATGGCATTTAGCACATGGAGCTAGACAATCATTATATTCAATTTTTAATTTATCAAAAGCACAAGTAAGACTATCATACTCCTTTTTTAGCAATTTGTATTTTCTACTAATTGTCTTACATTCATCAAATAACTCATGGAAGGCATTTAATAATTCATTATAAGGTAAATCTGCATTAATTAAATCCGTTACCTCTTCTTCGAAGGCCATTAGGGCGTAGTGAGCAACTTGCTCGGTGTTGGACTCCTCTTCTTCGGATGTGCTTGAATCATCCCATGTTGCCTTGAGCGCCTTCTTCTTGGGTGTTCTCTTTTTGGCTTGAGGGCAATCGTTCTTGTAGTGTCCCGGTTTTTTACATTCATAGCAAATCACTTGGTCCTTCTTTTGTTCAAATTTATTTTTTGTATTATTTTTAAATTTGTTCTTCCTTAAATATTTTTTGAATTTTTGAGTCAAAAGTGCAATGTCATTGTCACTGTCCTCATCACTTGATGTTCCTTTCAAGTGATCTTCTTGTGATTTGAGTGCCATATCCTTCCTGTTCTTTGGAAGGGGGTTCTCGAGCTCGTCATGAGCTTGACATGTCATTTCGTAGGTCATTAGAGACCCAATGAGTTCTTCAAGAGGAAATGTTTTAAGGTCTTTGGCCTCTTGAATGGTCGTAACTTTTGGATCCCAACTTTTAAGGAGGGATCTTAAGATTTTAGTTACTAGTTCAAAGTTAGTAAAATCTTTACCAAGAGCTTTGAGTCCATTGATGACATCTGTAAAACGGGTGTACATGTCTCCAATGGACTCACTTGGTTTCATTCGGAAAAGTTCGTAAGAGTGCACAAGAATGTTGATTTTGGACTCTTTCACTCGGCTGATGCCTTCATGAGTAACCTCAAGAGTTCTCCAAATATCAAAAGCCGAATCACAAATTGAAACACGATTAAATTCATTTTTGTCTAGTGCACAAAACAAGGCATTCATAGCCTTTGCATTTAAAGCAAAAACCTTCTTCTCCGATTCATTCCATTCGCTCATCGGAAGAGAAGATTTTTGAAATCCGTTTTCCACAATAGTCCAAAGCTCGAAATCCATAGAAATGAGGAAGATCCTCATCCGAGTCTTCCAATACGTGTAATCTGACCCATTAAATATGGGTGGACGTGTGATAGAGTGTCCCTCATGCATGCCGGAGTAAGCCATCTCTCGTGGGTATTAAACCAAATATGAGAGTGAACCTTGCTCTGATACCAATTGTTAGGATCGGAGCGGCACTAAGAGGGGGGGGGGTGAATTAGTGCAGCGGATTAAAACTTAAATTTTAATCAATCTTTCGTTCGATAAGAGCGGAAGTTGAAAAGCTTAACTTGAAAGCGTATTCTTAAATATGCGCAGCAAGTGTAATAAGGAACTCAAACATGTAAGAAGGTTTGCAGTAATGTAAATAGCAATAATGAAATGCAAACCAAGGATCACGCCGATTTTAGAGTGGTTCAGTCAAATGACCTATATCCACTTGCGAGGCCCCTCTTCGATGAGGCTCCCACCTTCCACTAGCAAATCTCTTGAAATGGAAGGGCAAATACCCCTCTTACAACCTTTTGCAAACAGTTCAACCTCTTACAAATTTTCAGCAAGAAAGGAGGAGAACTTTCTAGCAAATTGAAATCTAGACTTGCTAACACTTTCTAAGATTTTTCTCTCAATCAATTGCTGCTCAAAAAGTTGTAATCTCAGCTGAGATTTGAGGGGTATTTATAGGCCTCAAGAGGATTCAAATTTGGGCTCCAAATTTGAATTCTCGTGGAGTTCCCGATGCTGGTGGTGCCACCGCCTATCAGTGGCAGTGCCACCGCTTGTCAGTGTCAGGCGCTGACAGTGCTAGGCGGTGCCACCGCCCAGCTCAGGCGGTGCCACCGCCTGGCTCTCGGGCACTGGGCGGTGCCACCGCCAGACTCTTCGGTTGACTGGTTGGGCTTCAAGCTTAGCCCAAACCAAGTCTAATTTTAGGCCCAATTGGCCCCTAATTAGGATATAGGATTATTTATTAATCCTAATCCTAATTACATGTTAACTACTTAACAAAAACACATCCTAAGCAAATTTTCAACCGCGAACGTCGAGTCTTGTTCCGGCGAGCTTTCCGACGAACTTCTTCCGACGGGCTCCCAGCAAGCTCCCGAACTTGTGATGACTTTAATGAGTAGCCGAGCCTTCTCGGTGATCCCCATGAACCTCCGACGATCTCTTCGGTGAACTTCTGAAAATTCCGACAGGTTCCCGATTTTTTCAGTTGGTTCCGGTAGCATCTCCGACGATTCTTCGAACTCTCAAACGTCCATCGAACTTGACTCCGGTATCCTTGCTTTGTGTTTTCTGGTTATCGTAGTTAATCCTGCACACTTAACTCAATAATATGGATTAGATCAATTAACTCATCAATTGATTGCATCATCAAAATCCGAGATTCAATATCCTTCTCAAGGAACACTACTCTCTTAGCTACAAAGACCTTTTGTTCCTCGATATGATAGAAATAATACCCACAAGTTTCCTTGGGGTATCCCACAAATTTGCATCACTCTGTCCTTGATTCTAACTTATCGGGGTTGTGTCTTTTAACATGTGTAGGGCAGCCCCAAATCTTAACAACCTTACGATCCGCTTTTTCCCTTTCCATATCTCATATGGTGAAGCCACTACCGACTTAGTTGGAACTCTGTTCAGAAGGTAAGCTACGGTTTCTAGGGCATATCCCCAGAATGAGATGGGTAGGTCAGCGAAACTCATCATGGACCATATTATATCTAATAATGTACGATTTCTCCTTTCAGAGACACCATTGAGCTAAGGTGTATAAGGAGGTGTCCATTGGGATAATATCCCATGGTCCTTGAGGAACTGAGTGAACTCTGTACTTAAGTACTCACCTCCTCGATCTGATCGAAGAGTTTTATACTCTTTCCAGTCTGGTTTTCCACCTCATTCTTATACTCTATGAATTTCTCAAAGGCCTCGGACTTGTACTTCATTAAGTACACATATCCATACCTTGAGAAATCATCAGTAAATGTAATGAAGTAGGAGTAACCTATAATGGCATGAGTTGACATGGGTCCACATACATCACTATGTATGAGTTCCAACAACTCAGTGGCTCTCTCTCCAGTTCCACTAAATGGAGAGTTGGTCAGTTTTCCACGAATGCAAGGCTCACAAGTTGCATATGACACATAGTCGAATGGATCCAGATATCCATCATTTACCAACTTTTGAATCCTTCTTTCATGGATGTGACTTAGCCTACAATGCCACAGGTATACACTGTTCAACTCATCTCGTTTACTTTTGGACACATTTACATTAATGATATGTAGAGTGGTGTCTAATATAAATAAACCATTATGCAATGTTCCTTTCATGATGATCTTATCATCTAATAATATCGAACAACTATTGTTCTCAAAAACAAATTTATATCCACTAACTGTTAAACATGAAATGGAGATAATGTTTTGGATAATAGAAGGAACAAAATAACATGCATCTAATGCAATAAAAGCTCCACTAGGCAGATGTAGGGCGACCTCGCCAACAGCTACTACAGCAACTTTTGCTCCATTACCCATCTTGAGGTCCATCTCGTCTCTCTCTAGTCTCCTAGGCCTTGCCAGAACCTGCAACGAATTGCATATGTGATAAGCACTACCGGTATCCAATACTCATATGTTATCATAAGAGTCTGACAAATGGAGACTGATCATGAATGTACCTGACGCTTCATCAAGCTTTTGTTTCGCCTTTTCTGCAAGGTACTCTTTGCAGTTTCTCTTCTAGTGCCCATCTTTATCATAGTGGAAGCACTGGCCTTTGTCCTTTGCTGGGTCTTTCTTAGCAACCTTTGCTTTACCTGGTTTGACCTTGCCCTTTCCCTTCTTAAGGGACCTTTCTGCTTTCCTTTTCCTTTTGGTCTCATCAGTGTAGAGAACTGGCTTCTCTTTCTTGATAGTACTCTCTGCCTCCCTCAACATATTGAGAAGCTCTGGGAGAGTCATTTCAAGCTTGTTCATATTAAAATTCATTATGAACTGTGAAAAGGAATCTGGTAGGGACTGAAGCACAATGTCCACACACAAGTTATCCTCTAGGACCATTCCTAGACCTGTGAGCTTCTCTATCCACTCAATCATCTTTAGGACATGGTTCTGAACCAGTGTCCCCTCAGTCATCCTAGCGCGGAAGAGGCTCTTAGATATCTCATATCGCTGAGTCCTTCCCTGTTCCTCAAATAATTTGCGGACATGTAGGAGAATGGATCTGGCATCCATCATTTCATGTTGTCTATGTAACTCAGGAGTCATAGAGCCCAACATATAGCACTGAGCAAGAGTGGAGTCATCAATGTACTTCACGTAGCGAGCGATCTCATCCTCGTTTGCCCCTTCTTCGGGCGCAGGCATCACTGTATCAAGGACGTACACGATTTTCTCTACTGTGAGAACAATTCTCAAGTTACAAAGCCAATCCGTATAATTTAGACCAGTGAGGCGGTTGACATCAAGTATGCCACGTAAGGGATTTGAAAGTGACATTTTTTGAAAATAAAGATGCAGTAGAAATGAATAACATGCAGATTTTGCAAGAAATAAACTATCAAGATATGGACTTTTATCTTAATATGCTCCCACTATTTTACTAACGAGTCATGCGACACCCTGAGCACGTGAAACGGAAGTCTCCGGTAGACTTCTAGTGGGGATCAGGATCCAATCAGCGTCTTAGTGTAACCTCGAGGGACTCGACCAATCACACTAAGCCTAAAAGGTAGGCAACTCTTGTCGATCACAACTCCTTGTGATTCCCGTCCTGTTCGGCCTCCGAATCACCATGGCCTCGAGGGACTCAACCAACCATGATGCTCAGTTAAGTCAACACCTTCGTTACAAGATGAGTCTGATTTGATGATATACCCTCGAGGGACTCGACCAAGTATACCATGCCCTCAGGTCACCGGTGACATCTCTATATCGTAAGCAAGATAGCGAATCGTGATATAGGTGAGTCTCGAGGGACTCAACCAACACAACCTATACCGGGAATCAGTTCATACTTATAACGATGGAAAGCCACGTGGATCAATCTAATTGCCTCATGTTTACCAACTTAATTTTATCGAGAGATGTTTCTATGATTTGGTCTCCTAATATAACATGTCACACATATACATATTTAATATATATCTACATCGCATGCAAATATATATATATATCTAGTATGTATATAAGTAATTATACTAGATGATAATGGATCACAACCTAATATGATTAGGCCCGAGCCAGTAGGCCTAATCACTCACATCAAGATCTATGTGTGCAACGGTGCATCTCCATGCCCTGTGATCATCCATTTCGTCCTTGTCGGTTCCGACGACATCTTGATGCATCTTTATGCATCACGATCGTCTGTCTCGTGGGTCCCGCTATCGCATCCACGCTCCCGCTGTGCCTCCTCATGTGATTACAACTTAATCATAGACACGCAGGCCCGACAATAAACGAGAAATATAATGGAGGTTCACAGACCTCAATAATAATAATCACAGGTACACACATCACACGATCCATGATCATCCGTTCACACATCATACATCACATGTATAAATAATCATCATAATGTAGGACTAATAGATAATAATAATAAAAAAATAATAATCAACTAAATCTTTTAATTAATTAATATTTTCTTAAATTAGGGACATTATAGGGAATTTCTAAATTCATAGGGGTATTTTCATAATTTGGACAAAAGATAGAAATTGGAATTTCTCAAATTCCGAGGGGTAAAATTGTCTTTTGCCTAGAAAACCCTAATGCCCTTTCCCCTTTTCGCTGCTGCCGCCGCCGCCACCCTACCGGCGGCGGCCTGTGCGGCGGGGCGAGGGCACTGCCCTCGCCTACAAGCGGCACGCTCGCTGGCAGCGCTTCCGCTGTGGGTGGGTGCCCCTTTCGGGCGCCGCCGCCTCCGCAAGCGGTGCTGTCCTGCGGCGCCTCTGCCCGTGGGCTGCCAGCCCCGCCGGCAGCAAGCCTGCTGCAAGCAGGCCCCCGGTCGGCTGCAGCAGACGCAACCCCTGTGCTGCCCGCCTTCGGGTGCGGTGCACGCACGCAGATCGAGGGTAGCAATTGTTGCTGCTCTTCCTTGTTTTTGCGTCAGCAATTTTGACGTCAAAATTCTTCCTAAACACAACACACGCAGTTCAAAACCAATCATTCGCACGAACAACTTGGCTCTGATACCACTGTAGGGAAATCCTTGGGGGCGACATCATATGCACAACGGAAGAACAAGAAAAACAAAATCCCTGATTCCCAAAGAGATGTTCGTCGTCGTGTGAAGATTGGTACGCAAAAATCCGCGAAACATGAAACTGCGTATAGAGTAGATTATGTTACCTAGGGAGATCGTATATCCCTGTTTCCTTACATATACTTAGGAGAGGGTGAAGGAGGTCTAGCGTCCTCCTCTCTAGCGGTGATCCACACAGCAGGGTTGCGACGACGCTCCTTAAAACTCTAGACCTACTCTGAGGTGGAGATGGAGAGGAGAATAGGAAAAAGGCAAACAAAAGCTCTCTAGCCCAAGGGGCTCTGAATCCCTCTTATTTATAGAGGTCCCCTGTCAAACCCTAATGGGTCCTCCCCTAGTGGGTATTGGATCTGCATCCAATAAGACAAGGGCTCCGTTAGATATCTCACATCCGAACCTCTATTCATCGCAATGCCTACCATATGTGTGTGACCCTCTAGGCCTAATATCGACCTGGCCGTGAGTCATACCTGTCAGAACTCCTTCTAACTCAGTGAATTATTCACTCGACTCATCGACTACGGACATACTAGGCCATTACGCCATAGTCCCTAGACGATACAGGGGAATCCAATCTATTGGACCTGTCTGTCCTTAGTTACCATGTACCTATAGTCCCTCATCCATCTAATATACCAGAGACCGTATATCGAGCATGGTGTTGTCAGACCCACACGGTTTCTTCTCGAGTCTCGGTCTAATCGGATTCTCCCGGAGAACTCTTTCTCTCTCAACCCGAATAACCCTGGCCAGGGATTTGTCTGAGCAAGAACACATGGGATATTCCTCTCATGATGCCGAGAGTGGATGATCCTCTATCGACACTCAATAGCCCTCGTAAGGTCAACTACCACTCCCAATGACCAACTGTACTAGATCTGGGACAGCCAAACCTATAAGTCTGGTATCAAAGAGTGGAGCACTCATACATGACATCCTTGGTGTCTCTGTTAGGATCAAGAGCACTAAGAGGGGGGGGTGAATTAGTGCAGCGGAAAACTTTCTACGATTAAAATCGAAAGCTGCGTTCGAACGACAAAAACGATTTTGATATAAAATCCGATTCTAAGACTACTTTAGCTTAAGATTAAGCAAGACGACGTTAAAGTAAATCTACAAAGGTAGTTTGCAGTTTATGATAATAATCAGAATGCAAGCACAAACTGAAATGCGACATTCTGTCACGAACGGTCGTCGCGCACCCGCAACAACTCCGTTCAACGAACCGTTCGTCGCTCACACCTGCATGTACAGCTGCTTGGCAGTATGTTTTCTCTTAGTTTTGGGTCATTTTGCTTGCAAATATGTAAGTTTGAACAAGCTGCAGCGTTGCAAAGCGACCGCTCACCGAACCGAGCAAAACAGCCCCAAAACATCTTCGTTTTCGCGTGCCGCGGGAGGTGAGCGGAGAACTGCCTCCGCTCACCAAAACGTCAGCCATCTCAGACCCCAGGAATCCCCCGGGTGGCACATGGCTAGATGGGGCTTCGGTTATATACCGGGCGTTGAGATCTCTTTCGCAAGTTCGCACGTGACCTTTACGGGAACTTGTCTTTGCTCCCGGGACCAGGTGAGCGGCTGTTTGTGGGCTTGCAGCTGTTCGTTCATCCTTGAAAGCCTTGTTTTTCTCCCTCTCCCTCTTTTCTTTTGTGCACACAGGGTGTTCGTCGAATTGCTTGTAAAGCTTCCCTTTTCGCGAGACTTCGGGACTTGTCCGTTGCTCGTTCTTTCGAACTAACTTCTTTCTCTTTTACAGGTCCTTAGGGACCTGCGAGAGGTTACAAAGTGGGCTGATCCTTGCGGAGCAAGATCGCAAGGGCGAAGCACGACTTAGGCAACGCAAGCTAAGTTTATGTCTTTGCCACAAGGGTGACTCGTGACTTAGGCAACGCAAGCTAAGTCCGCGTCTTTGGCCGCAAGGGTGCCTCACGCCTTAGCCAATTCCAGCTAAGGTCATGACAGTTCGTACGATAAAACCGGTTTACATCTAAACGTCAACTTTGAAGATACTGAACTTTGAGATATCTTTTGTAAATGCGCAGAAGGCAGTTTGCAGTTATAATTGGAGTCAAAACGTAAACGTAAACTGAAATGTAATGATCGTACGAAAATGCCGATTTACGTCTAAACGCAGATTCGGAAAGTTCTGAACTTAGAAACTCGTTCGTAAAAGTGCAGAAGGCAGTATGTATTTAGGAGGTTTGTAGTAATGATAAAATGCTCAAAGTAAATGCAAACCGAGATTTAGAGTGGTTCGATCAATCTTGACCTACTCCACTTTTGGCTTCCTCCACCGACGAGGTCACCGACGTCAACTAGAGGCCTTCCTTCAATAGGCGAAGGCCAACTGCCCTTTTACAGTTTCACTCCTTTTGACAGGCTTAGGAGACAACCCTTACAGAAATTTTCTCTCCTCTCTTTACAACTCAGAACTTGGAAGAAAAGAGGGAGAAGAACTTTTGGACTTTACAACAATTTTGAGCTCTAAGAATCACAGAAAAAGATCAAGATTTCGGTGTATGTCTGTATCCTTTCAGTGCTAAATGGATGGGGTATTTATAGGCCCCAACCCAGTTCAAATTTGGAGCTTAAAACTATCAAATCCCGGAATTCCAGGATCAGGCGGTTGCACCTCTTGACTGGAGCGGTTGCACCGCCTGGCAGAGCTCGAAGACTGAGCCCAGGCAGTTGCACCTCCTGACTGAGGGGGTTGCACTGCCTGCCAGAGCTCGAAGACCGAGCTCAGGCGGTGCTACCTCTCTGTTAAGGGAGGTTGCACTGCCCAGTCTCGCTCGGAGACTAAGCCCAGGCGGGTGCACCTCCTGGCTGGGGCGGTTGCACCGCCCAGTCTCCCTGGGAGACTTAGCCCAGGCGATGCTACCTCCTGGCTTGGGCGGTTGCACTTCCCACAGCAATCAGGGTCCGAATGGGTAGCTACATTCGGCCCAATTTCGATTTTTCAGGGGCCCAATTGCCCCAAGATTAAGCTAATGGGATCACCTCCCATTTCAAACTTAATCAAATGTGCTAACTACGATAAATCCTAAGACAATCTCTACAGCTTGCTCTGGTGCGTCAATCGCTTCTTCCGACGAGTTTCCGGCGAACTTCCGTCGATCATCCGATGAATCCTCGGTGATGCTCCTACGGACTTCCGGCAAACTCCTGGACTTGCGACGATCCACTTGGCGAGTTCCGACGAGCTTCTTTTGGCAAGCTCCTGGACTTCTCGGATTTATTCCTGTAGAACCTCCGACGACTGTCCGAACTTCCGTCGAACTCTCGAACTCCCAACGTGATCATTGACTTGACTCTGGCGCAACTCCCGCTGCTTTTCTAACTTTCATCGTAGTTAATCCTGCACACTTAAAACAAAACTTTGATTGAGATAATTAATCCTAAGCAATTAACCAATTTGTCCGGCATGTCATTGGTCCCTCGACGCTTCGTCCGATTCTTCGACGCATCATCCTCTCCTGCAGCCTATTGCCCAATCGGCCAGTTGACTCCGTAACTCTGATATCCTTGGCACAATACCCACTCTTCTTGGCCCAATGCCCGAGTCCACGGCCCGAAGCCTTCTGTCGATACGTCGACCGATCCACTGGCCCGACATCCAATCTTCTGACATGTTCCTTCGGCACAACATGATTTTCCTGCTTTAATTATCTCATCTTGATCGAAGCATCCTTCGTCATTCAAAACGCAGATTAAATCATAAACATATATCAAGTAGTTTCATCATCAAAATACGAGATTCAATAATCTCCCGGAGTTAACCTTATGCATAACTCCCCTTTTTTATGATGACAACTACTTGATGACGGAGTTAACCTTAACTCCCGGAGTTTATACAAACTCCCCCTATCAATATGCCATATTGATAAAACCTTGAATTCAAACTGAATTCAAGTTATTGCAATATTCATCATGAATACTTGCAACACGTCATCATGAACTTATGCATAAACTTATGCATAACATCATACTTCTCCCCCTTTGTCATCAACAAAAAGGAGAAGTACCACAATCAAGCGTTTGTGATATTGGTTCAACTCATTGCATGAAAAACATAGTATCAAGTTTTATCATCATGCAATCTTGGAGCTAGAAGATTTAGCAAGTGTTACATCATGCTTAGAACATTCATGCTATCAAGTTTTAGATATGCAAGTTTTATAGCACTTTTGGTAGTGTTCAAGATAGCAAGTTCTACATCATGCAAGCTAGCAATATTGAGATGTTCAAGAAAGTAACTCTTGCTTCTTGAAAATTTTGTCCACTTTGCTAGATACGCAAGTTAGCATTTTTGCCTCTTGAGATAGGCAAGATAGCACATTTGCTTCTTTTGAGATAGCAACTTTTTGCTTCTCTTAAGACCACAAGCTAGCAATTTTTATAATATACAAGTTTCACAATATATAAGCTAGCAAAAATTTCGAAAGCAAATGCAAGATAGCTTTCTTGTGTAAGCTCATGATTCTTGCTTCCTATTGCAATGTGCAAATTGCAAGTTTTGCTTCTTGAGATATTAAAGATAGTGATGTTCAAGAAGACAATTTTTGTGTCTTGAAATAAGCAAGTTAGCAATCTTTGCTACTTAAGATAGGCAAGCTAGCAATCAAGTTTTTGCATCTTCTTGACTTGTGCAAGCTAGCTATCTCCCCCTTTGTCATTGTAAAAAAGAAAGGGAGAATACAGTTTTGTAGTTCTTTTTTCGTTTTACAACGATTTCAAAATTATGACAAAGGATGAATAATCAAGTTATGAATGTCAAGACAATTTTTCATCATGAATATTTTATCATTGCATGCATCATTATCATAAGTTGAAGTATTGCATGCATAATATCATATCACCATTCATAATTACATTAATGTTTCAATATAGCAATTTCTTGTCAAAATGTGTAACTTAGCACTCATAGTATTTTAAATCATGATTTACATCATATGCAATACATCACATCATAATTAGAAAGCACAAGTATTGCATGCATAATTACACATCATAAATGTTTCATATCATGATGGTATTAATTTTGTCAAATTATATCCTACCATGCATGATCAAAACTTCTCCCCATTTTATCATTGAGAACAAGAAGGAAGTAGGGGGAAGAGCATAAAAGTGTTAAATATTTCAATCATTTCAAGGCTTTTATATCATAGATCAAGTCATGATTCATGATTCATCATAAAGCAAGTTAGTTTTCAATCATCACATAAGGCATTTAAGGAATTTTTGAAACATAGGAGAATGATTAATTTAAGCATACAATGTTTCAATCCAATTCAAGTCATGAATATCAATACTTTCATATTGTGAGTATCAATTCATGAATATCACAAGATATTATTTGTAACTTCAATTTTGCAAGATCAAAATTATGATTTAGATAAAACTTATTCAAATCAAATCATTAACTTGAAATTCATAATCAAGTCATTAAAATTAATTTCGAGATTCACAAAATATCATTAAATCATTAATCTCGATCATATGGGAAAAGCATTTTTTAGGGGATTCTTTTTCATCTAAGCATGCCTTAGTCTTTATATGCCAAATTAAGATAAGCATGAAAGTTCAAGACATAAGGCAAAATCTTATAAAACAACTCATCAAGCATGATTCCATGATAACATCCTTTTAATATTCATCATCAAGTATGATTTCAAAAAGTATCTTAAAGAGAAATCATTAAGACCAAATGCATGATACACTTATTTATTTTCAAAATATTAATCATGTTTATTTTCTTGAGATTCACAAGATTGGTAAAATAAATTTATTAATCTCAATAGGATAGAAAATTATTTCCATTTCATACAATTGATTTCATGTTAGCATGCTTTTTCATTTATGTTAAATAAAAACATGCATCAATGTTTAGGATCAAAAAATGAATTTCGTCATAAAACCACAAGATCAATAGATTCTCAAAAATGAATTGTTAGGATCACGAAAATCCGTAAATGAGATTTAACACTTTTATATATTCAGACATGATTTTTGCTATAGATTTTGAAATTAAATCATAAAGTTCAAACAAGCTCATGATCATGGATAACTTAAAATTTCATGCATAAAATTGTTAATCATTGTATCATAACCATTTAATATTACATCATTATGCATTACTTTAAATCAAACGTGATTTCATTCAACAATGTTAATCAAACATGATACACATTATTACTTCTTAACCATGATTTCATATTTTCAATCAAATTCATTTTGTTTGTTTATCATGCAATATTATCATTTTCGAAATTACTAGCATGATCATAATTTTTGTATTTTTATTTTTAAACATGTAATTTTCAAGAAAATTAATTCTAAACTAAAAAAGAAAATACATCATGAAAGCATCAAGTAATTTCAAAATAAACCAAAGGCATTTTAATTACCTCAACGTCGTAGGCTGTTAAGGCGTAGTTTGCAGCCTCACTTTTGTTGACTTTCTCATCTTCGGAGGAGCTCAATTCATCCTAATTTTTGTTCTTCTTCTTGCGTTTAAAGCAAGTAGTTCCATTCTTTTTGCTTTTTAATTTTCGTTTCATTTGTAGTTTAAGTTCACCATCACTTGAGCTTATGCTCGAGTGGTCTTCAAATGTTTTATGTCCGAAATCCTTCCTGTTCTTTGGAAGGTTGTTTTGTTCATCATTGTCCTCATCACTTGAGTCATCGCTCAAGCGGCATTCATTTGTCCAGAGTTCCAAATCCTTCCTGTTCTTTGGAAGGTGATTGTGTTCAACATGTTCATCATGTGCATTGTGCACCATTTCATATGTCATCAACGAACCAATTAGTTCTTCAAGTGGTAAGTTGTTTAGGTTTTTAGCTTCTTGTATTGTAGTTACTTTTAAATCCCACTTCTTAGAAAGAGAACGCAAAATCTTGTTTATGAGTTCAAAGTCCGAAAAACATTTTCCAAGAGCTCTTAAACTATTGACGACATCCGTGAAACAGGTGTACATGTCGCCTATAATCTTGCTTGGTTGCATTCGAAAAAGCTCAAAATCATGCAATAAAAAGTTAACTTTCGAGTCTTTGACTCTACTAGTTCCCTCGTGCATGATTTCAAGTGTTCGCCAAATGTCAAAAGCCGTTTCGCACGTAGAAATCCGATTGAACTCATTTTTGTCCAAAGCGCAAAATAAGGCATTCATAGCCTTTGCGTTTAAAGAAAAATACTTCTTCTCCAAATCCGACCATTCGTTCATCAGTTTAGAGGTAAGTTGAAAACCGTTTTCAATGATATTCCATAAATCTAAATTCGTAGAAATCAAGAAAACTCTTATTCGAGTTTTCCAATAAGTGTAGTCCAATCCATTAAACAACGGTGGACGAAAGATCGAAAAGCCCTCTTGAAAGCCATGAAGAGCCATTTCTCTCGAGTGTAAATCCGAAATGAGAAAAACCGAGCTCTGATACCAATTGTTAGGATCAAGAGCACTAAGAGGGGGGGGGTGAATTAGTGCAGCGGAAAACTTTCTGCGATTAAAATCGAAAGCTGCGTTCGAACGACAAAAACAATTTCGATATAAAATCCGATTCTAAGACTACTTTAGCTTAAGATTAAGCGAGACGACATTAAAGTAAATCTACAAAGGCAGTTTGCAGTTTATGATAAAAATCAGAATGCAAGCGCAAACTGAAATGCGACGTTTGTACGAGAAAACCGGTTTACGTCTAAACGTCAACTTTGAAGATACTGAACTTTAAGATATGTTTTGTAAATGCGCAGAAGGCAATTTGCAGTTATAATTGGAGTCAAAACGTAAATGTAAACTGAAATGTAATGATCGTACGAAAACGTCGATTTACGTCTAAACGCAGATTCGGAAAGTTCTGAACTTAGAAACTCGTTCGTAAAAGCAAAGAAGGCAGTAGCTATTTAGGAGGTTTGCAGTAATGATAAAATGCTCAAAGTAAATGCAAACCAAGATTTAGAGTGGTTCGGTCAATCTTGACCTACTCCACTTTTGGCTTCCTCCACCGACGAGGTCACCGACGTTAACTAGAGGCCTTCCTTCAATAGGCAAAGGCCAACTGCCCTTTTACAGTTTCACTCCTTTTGACGGGCTTAGGAGACAACCCTTACAGAAATTTTCTCTCCTCTCTTTACAACTCAGAACTTGAAAGAAAAGAGGGAGAAGAACTTTTAGACTTTACAACAATTTTGAGCTCTAAGAATCATAGAAAAAGATCAAGATTTCGGTGTATGTCTGTATCCTTTCAGTGCTGAATGGGTGGGGTATTTATAGGCCCCAATCCAGTTCAAATTTGGAGCTTAAAACTATCAAATCCCGGAATTCCGAGATCAGGCGGTTGCACCTCCTGACTGGAGCGGTTGCACCGCCTGGCAGAGCTCGAAGAATGAGCCCAGACGGTTGCACCTCTCTGTCAGGGGCGATTGCACCGCCTCAGTCTGGCTCGGAGACTGAGCCCAGGCGGTTGCACCTCCTTACTGAGGCGGTTGCACCGCCTGCCAGAGCTCGAAGACCGAGCTCAGGCGGTGCTACCTCTCTGTCAGGGGAGGTTGCACTGCCCAGTCTCGCTCGGAGACTGAGCCCAGGCGGTTACACCTCCTGGCTGGGGCGTTGCACCGCCCAGCCTCCCTGGGAGACTTAGCCCAGGCGGTGCTACCTCCTGGCTTGGGTGGTTGCACCTCCCACAGCAATCAGGGTCCGATTGGGTAGCTCCATTCGGCCTAATTTCGGTTTTTAAGGGCCCCAATTGCCCCAAGATTAAGCTAATGGGATCACCTCCCATTTCCAACTTAATCAAATATGCTAACTATGATAAATCCTAAGACAATCTCTGCAGCTTGCTCCGGTGCGTCAATCGCTTTTTCCGGCGAGTTTCCGACGAACTTCCGTCAATCAACCGATGAATCCTCGGTGATGCTCCTGCAGACTTCCGGCAAACTCCTAGACTTGCGACGATCCACTTGGTGAGTTTCGATGAGCTTCTTTTGGCAAGCTCCTGGACTTCTCGGATCTGTTCCCGCAGAACCTTGGACAACTGTCCGAACTTCCGTCGAACTCTCGAACTCCCAACGTGATCATTGACTTGACTCCGGCGCAACTCCCGCTACTTGTCTAACTTTCATCGTAGTTAATCATGCACACTTAAAACAAAACTTCGATCGAGACAATTAATCCTAAGCAATTAACCAAGTTGTCAGGCATGTCATGGGTCCCTCGACGCTTTGTCCGATTCTTCGGCGCATCGTCCTCTCCTACAGCCTATTGCCCAATCGGCCAGTTGACTCCGCAACTCCGATATCCTTGGCACAATACCCGCTCTTCTTGGCCCGATGCCCGAGTCCACGGCCCGAAGCCTTCTGTCGATATGTCGACCGATCCACCGTCCCGACGTCCAATCTTCTGACATGTTCCTTCGGCACAACATGATTTTCCTGCTTTAATTGTCTCATCTTGATCGAAGCATCCTACGTCACTCAAAACGCAGATTAAATCATAAACATATATCAAGTAGTTTCATCATCAAAATACGAGATTCAACAGTCTCAAGTCTAAGGACCAGATACACCACTAGGACTACGGAATCGCTGTCTGACAATAAGGCATCATCAACCATCCAGCATTCCATAAGCGGATCAATCATTGAACTCATTCTCCAATGAGCACCTGTACTGTATCCCTAGTGTCCCTACACAAGCAGCTATGAGACCAGCTGCATCCATCATTTGGACGGGTATACAGCATACCAGTCTGTCCGGTTATCATGATATCCCTCTCGAGTAACCTATGACCGGGATTATTTAGGATATGTGTTTAAAGGTGAATCGATCTCACTATCGTGATCTCATCACGATCCGATTCCCATTGCACAAATCCAAGGACATCACAATATATGTATGTATTTATGCAATAGTTATAAAGTGATATATGCCAAAATATAATAAGCAAAAAGATTCTATATTAAGTCACACGTGCCATCACTCACGTGATTGGCTTGCTGGGCACCTATGACTAGCAATAATACCTTTGGGCGCATCAACTAGGTTACAAACCTTGTTGGAGTACATAGAATCCATCTTAGAATTCATGGCTTCTTGCCACTTCCTGGAGTCTATACTCATAATAGCCTCCTCGTAGGTCTGAGGATCAATATCCTAAACATTCTCTCCTCTAATATGTCCCACATATCTCTCAGGAGGATGAGATACTCTATCAGACCTATGTAAAGTTGAAACTTGTGTATTAGGTACCTGAACAGACTCGGGCTGTAGAGTGGTGTTTGAGCTTGGTTCTCCAACCTCGCTCAACTCTATCATTCTCCTACTATCTTCGCCAAGAATGTGTTCCTTCTCAAGGAACACTGCTCTCTTAGCTACAAAGACCTTTTGGTCCTCGAGATAATAGAAATAATACCCACAAGTTTCCTTGGGGTATCCCATAAATTTGCATCGCTCTATCTTTGATTCTAACTTATCGGGTTTATGTCTTTTAACGTGGGCAGGGCTGCCCCAAATCTTAACAACCTTAAGATCAGGCTTCTTCCTTTTCCATATCTCATATGGTGTAGACACTACCGATTTAGTTGGAACTTTGTTCAAAAGATAAGCTACGGTTTCTAAGGCATATCCCCAGAATGAGATGGGTAGGTCAACGAAACTCATCATGGACCGCACCATGTCTAATAGCGTACGATTTTTCCTTTCAAAGACACCATTGAGCTGAGGTGTATAAGGAGGTGTCCATTGGGATAATATCCCATGGTCCTTAAGGAATTGAGTAAACTCTGTACTTAAGTACTCACCTCCTCGATCTAATTGAAGAGTTTTGATACTCTTTCCAGTTTGGTTCTCCACCTCATTCTTATACTCTCTGAATTTCTCAAAGGCCTCGGACTTGTACTTCATTAAGTACACATATCCATACCTTAAGAAATCATCAGTAAAGGTAATGAAGTAGGAGTAACCACCAATGGCATGAGTTGACATGGGTCCACATATATCACTTTGTATGAGTTCCAATAGCTCAGTGGCTCTCTCTCCAATTCCATTAAATGGAGAGTTGGTCAGTTTTCCACGAAGACATGGCTCACAAGTTGCATATGACACATAGTCGAATGGATCTAGATATCTATCATTTAGCAACTTTTGAATCCTTCTTTCATGGATGTGACCTAGCCTACAATGCCACAGGTATGCATTGTTCATCTCATCTTGTTTCCTATTGGACACATTTACATTCATGATATGTAGAGTAGTGTCTAATATAAATAAATCATTATGCAATGTTCCTTTTGTGATAATCTTATCATCTAATAATATCGAATAACCATTGTTCTCAAAAACTAATTTATATCTACTAATTGTCAAACATGAAATGGAGATAATATTTTTAATAATAGAAGGAACAAAATAACATGCATCTAATGCAATAAAAGCTCCACCAGGCAGATGTAGGGCGACCTCGCCAATAGCTATTATAGCAACTTTTGCTCCGTTAACTATCTTGAGGTCCATCTCGTCTCTCTCTAGTCTCCTAGGCCTTGCCAAAACCTGCAATGAATTACATATATGATAAGCACTACTGGTATCCAATACCCATGTGTTATCATAAGAGTCTGACAAATGGAGACTGATAATGAATGTACCTAAAGCTTCATCAAGCTTTTGTTTCGCCCTTTCTGCAAGGTACTCTTTGCAGTTCCTCTTCTAGTGCCCATTTTTACCAATGTGGAAGCACTTGCCTTTGTCCTTTGTTCTGTCTTTCTTAGCAACCTTTGCTTTACCTGGTCTGCCCTTGCCCTTTCCCTTCTTAGGAGACCTTCCTACTTTCCTTTTCTTTCTGGTCTCACCAGTGTAGAAAACTGGCTTCTCTTTCTTAATAGTACTCTCTACCTCCCTTAATATATTAACGAGCTTTGGGAGAGTCACCTCAAGCTTGTTCATATTAAAATTCATTATGAACTATGAAAAGGAATCTGGTAGGGACTGAAGCATAATGTCCACACAAAGTTATCCTCTATGACCATTCCTAGACCTGTGAGTTTCTCTATCCACTCAATCATCTTTAGGACATGGTTATGAATCAGTGTCCCCTTAGTCATCCTAGCACGGAAGAGGCTCTTGGATATCTCATATCGTTGAGTCCTTCCCTGTTCCTCAAACAATTTACGGACATGTAGGAGAATAGATCTAGCATCCATCTTTTCATGTTGTCTCTGTAACTCAGGAGTCATAGAGCTCAACATATAGCATTGAGTAAGAGTAGAGTCATCAATGTACTTCACGTAGTGAGTGATCTCATCCTCGCTTGCCCCTTCTTCGGGCGTAGGCATCATTGTATCAAGGACGTACATGATTTTCTCTGTCATGAGAATAATTCTTAAGTTACGGAGCCAATCTGTATAATTTGGATCAGTGAGGCAGTTGACATCAAGTATGCCACGTAAGGGATTTGAAAGTGACATTTTCTTAAAAGTAAAGATGCAACAGAAATGAATAACATGCAGATTTTGCAAGAAATAAACTATCAAGATATGAACTTCTATCTTAATATGCTTCCACTATTTTACTAACGAGTCACGTGACACTCTTAGCACATGAAACGGAAGTCTCCGATAAACTTCTAGCGGGGATCAAGATCCAATTAGCGTCTTCATGTAACCTTGAGGGACTCGACCAATCATACTAAGCCTAAAAGATAGGCAACTCTGTTAGGATCAAGAGCACTAAGAGGGGGTGAATTATTGCAGTAGAAAACTTTCAACGTTTAGAACTGCGTTCGTACGATGAAATTATTTCTGACGTAAAATTGTTTTCGGAAACTTAACTTAAAAGCGAGTTCATAAAGGAGTGTACAGCAAAATTAAAGAGGAAGTAAAGCACATATGGAGGTTTGCAGTAAGGTAAGCAACAAGAATAAATGCAAACCAAAGAGCACCGCAATTTTAGAGTGGTTTGGTCAATCTTGACCTACATCAACTTTTGGCTTCCTCCTCCGACGAGGTCACCGACGTCCACTAGAGGCCTTCCTTCAATAGGTGAAGGCCAACCACCCTTTTACAGTTTCACTCCTTTTGACGGGCTTAGGAGACAACCCTTACATAATTTCTCTCTTATCTTGAAAGCTCAAAACTTGGAAGAAAAGAGGGAGGAGAACTTCTAGCCTTTACAACACTTTTGAGCTTTAAAAATCATTTCTCGGATTTCCGCGGTCCTAGCGGTACTACCTCCTAATTGGGGCGGTACAACCACCTGGCATCTCGGAGACTGAGCCTCTGGGCGGTGCCACCGCTTGACAGGGGCAGTTGCACCACCCAATCTCGCTTGGAGACGGAGCCCAAGCGGTGCCACCGCCTGACTAGGGCGGTTGCACCGCTTGGTAGAGCTCGGAGACCAAGCTCAGGCGGTTCCACTACCTGTCAAGGGCGGTTGCACTACCCAGCCTAGCTCAGAGACTAAGCCTTGGGTGGTGCCACCACCGACCCAAGCGGTGCCACCACTAGCCAAGAAATCTAGGTCCAAATGGGCTGATCCTTTCGGCCCAATTTAGGTCTATCAAGGGCCCAATTGCCCCAAGATTAAGTTAATGGGATCACCTCCCATTTCTAACTTAATCATCGTGCTAATTATAATATTTCTTAAAACATTTACTGCAACTTGCTTTAGTGCGTTAATCGCTTCTTCCGGCGAGCTTCCGGCGAACTTTTGTTGATCATTCGATGAACCCTCGGTGTTGCTCCTACGGACTTCCGGCAAACTCTTGGACTTGCGACAATCCACTTGGCGAGTTCCGACGAGCTTCTTTTGGCAAGCTCCTGGACTTCTCGGATTTGTTCCAGCAGAACCTCCGATGACCGTCCGGACTTCCGTCAAACTCTCGAGCTTCCAACATGATCATAGTCTTGACTCTAGTGCAACTCCAGCTGCATATCTTACTTTCATCGTAGTTAATCTTACACACTTATCTCAACATATGGATTAGATAACAAATGACAATTGACTTCATCATCAAAATATGAGATTTAACAATCTTTCCATTTTTTATGATGACAATCAATTGATAACGGAGTTAACTTTAACTCCCCCTATCTATATGCCATACTTGAGATAAGTCATTCTTGAATTCAAGGCCTTTGAATTCAATAGACTTATTGATAAGTTAAGAACTTTTAACCTTATCTATTACTCCCATCATGATTCCTATCACGATATATCTTATTGAAAATGATGTCAACACTTGACATCCATTCTCAAGTTTTACATTTCAAATATGAATGATGGTAGCAGTTCAACTTAAGATATCAATATGTAAATTTACAATTTAAGCTTCTGATATCTTACGTAAAGCAAACATTTCAAGTGTTTAGCAATCTTAGCATCACATGGCAAGATATCAACAAGTAAAGTTGCTATGCAAGTTCTTGATATTTTATCATGATATGGCAATAACATAGTGCAAATATGACACTCATAGCATCAATTCATATATTTCTTATTCAAATATGACACTCATAGTATCAATTTATATATTTCTCATTCAAATATAGCACTCATAGCATTAATTTATATATTTCTCCCCCTTTGTCATCAACAAAAAGGAGAAGGATATAAGCAAATTTTAAGCATAAGTACAGTAATTATGCAAATATGACATTTTTCAACCGTGAGTGATAGGATACCAATTATGCAAACATCTCAAGGAAAACATAACATGGAGATAGCTTTGAATACTTCTTCCTTTTTATTTGTTATTATCTTTTTACATAAAGGAGGAAGACTATTTGTGATACTAGCTATTTGTGAGTTTACTTTGAATGAAGTTAAAATTGATGAGAGATTAAATCATACTTCATTTTTACAAGGATCAAGATATGTATGTGAAACAAATCCTTGCAAGTAAAAACACTATCATCCATATTTCAAGAAGGAATTTACAAGCAGGAATTATTTCATCAAATCCATTTCTCAAAAAATATTTTTTACATGATAAGTGTATGAGAGATATATTTGCTAGTTGATTTCATATGTCAAAAATCAATGATGAGAATCAAACTCGATATGACATATGCTTATTAAGTTCGGAAGAGAATAATGTATCGAGAAAATCCGATTGTTAGGATACCACTAGTTAAGAGAATCCAAAAATGAAATTAACACTTTCATGCATTCGGACAAGACTATACTATAGATTTTCAAATACAATCATGAAGACAAAACATGCTCATTATTATGAAAATTTTTGTATCCAAAACACATAATTTCCAATATGTAATTTTAAGTATGTAATGGTAATCAAGTGATTTGATCATTCAATCAATAAAGTCCGAAAAATAATTTTAACAAGTTTATGCATTCAGACACATCAACATTCCTAATTCTCTTCTTATGAAATCAAATTGTTCTTCACTTAGAGATTTTGTAAAAATATCAACTAGTTGATGTTTAGTATTATGGCAATATAATGACACATTAACATCATGGCAATACATCAACATCATGGTAATATCATGACATATTAACATCATGGTAATGACTCATCAATTTCATGGCTATATTACTTTCTCAAATCATATTTATCATGGAAACCAAGACACAAGGTTTTCAAAGTAGGCATTATAGAAACATTTAATTTCAACGTGAAATCCGACAATGAGTAATGAGATTAAACAATGTAATCCTGCATATACTCACTAATTAATACATCAAGAAACCATATTAAAGATTAGTAGTCATCAAGGCATTGTGATCAAGGTGAGTAACATAAAGAGTTTACAACAATGTAATTGTTACAACAAAAGGTGATTGTGTCCACATATACATATACTAACTTATTCAGGAGGTGAAAAATTAAAATGCCTAAATAAGGAGTCAAATTGTCGATGAATTTGCTGCAGTTCAGATAGGATTTGATCTTGTTGATGTTCAAGCCGATCTTGTCTTTGTTCAAATCGGTCCATCCGAATCCCAATGTCTTCGATAGATGATGCAGGAGCTTACTCAAATGGATGTGTTTCCTCAAAGGGACAGATCATAGGAGATTGAGTACCCCTAAAGACTAGTGTTTCGGGTTCTGCTTCTGGTTGAGGGGGATTGATTCTTTTAGGCATTCTAACCCAATTACCATTTCTATAAAAACATCTCAATTGGTGAAGTAGATTTTTATTTATTATGCTAAACCTGTCTACTTTCATCACTTCTTCGTTGGGTGATATTGGAATATCGTAGGCTTTAAGTATTCTAGTGATTATACAACCATATGGAAGCATCATGTCTTTCTTAGATAGTTCTATCATGTTTTGTTGGATAAGGTAACCAAAACAGATGTTATGTCCTTTCATGATCCAATGCATGGTTCCTAATTCCATTTGACTTACTTCATCATGATGGTATTGTTTAGGGAGAATGATGCTAGTTAGGATATGATGAAGTACCTTAGTGTTTAGTGGTAGTAGATGTTCATAGCTTTTAGAAACTATCACTAAGTTGGGATTGCTGAAAATTGTTCCTAAGGCTTTAACATATGTTGTCCCAATTGTTTCATTATCCCACGATCCTCTAAAATAAAGACCTCTATTTTTTACGAGAATGCCTATCATGTCGCAAATGAATCTATCCGTAATGGAGATGTGTTGTCCTAAGAGATAGGTAGACACTCTTTCTTCTTCATCTACTTGTAGATTGTTGTAAAACAATCTAACGAGTCTTGGATAGATGGGTTCACTAATTTATAAAATTGAGAGTAGATTTAAGTTTGCAAACCATTAGATTGTCTCTAAGTCTCTTAGTTCATCTAAATCTACATGATTTCCCTTATTGACACTTCTAAATCTACAGTAGTTAGAGCCTATAACTACTGTTATTTAAGAAGTTAGTAATAAACAAGAGTAAATGACTCAAAAACAGAATTTAAAGGCTTCTTAAAGAATACCTTAAGTGAGATCTTCAAGAGAAGGAGAGATTGTTGATCTTTTGCTTCGAAATGAGGAGTATTTGGGATGCTAAGAGGGGAGAAATGGAGGTGGAGAAACTTTGGAGGTGTAAAGAAGGGAAGGGAGTGAGTTCGGGTCGGTTCCATCACCAGCCCTAGCTCGGTTTAAAAGGGGGTAAGATTGCGAGCGGTTGCACCGCTGGCTAGGGCGGTGCAACCGCTTGCAACACATGACAACCGATGGTGCTACCACTAGCTGGGCAGTGCCATCGCCTGCAGGTAGTGAGCACTTGTTCTGACGGTTGTGTAGTCTAATTTGAATGTTTTTGACTTGAGAAGAGTTTTCATTTGTGGAGCAATCAACTTTACTTACGTAATTACATAAGAACTTTCATTTTAAGATGAGAAATTTTGCACGATCAAGATAGATCTTGTGATGCGCATACTCCACTTCAAATGTCGTACACATGTTTACGACAGATTATCCAAGTTGGTAAGCTTTACAAGTTCATGACAAACTTTGCTTACTAGACGTAAGTTCATGATATAGTTGGATTCGAAAGTAACGAACAAATCAATTTGATGGGATTGGAAATCCAGAGGATTAAGAAAAAATCATGGGTTTCCAATTCTGAGGGATCAAATAAGATTATATCTGTATTGCTCTTGTAATTTTAATTTTCTAATCCTCTTTTTGTTATTTAGGCTAGGGAGCATCGCATGTTCTTTTTGGATCTCGGGTCATGAATATCGAGTATCCAAAGAGCAGGATATTATTTCTTGCTCCCAGCTTTTGTGGTTTATCTCTATGAGACGGGATAATTTTTAGGTACCCATTTGCTTTTGGGTGCCTCAAAAATTGATCTACATTGTTTATCATGTTGCATAGAGTTTATCATGGTTCCTTTAGGAACCCAAATTAATTTGTTCAGACTAATTTCCTTGAATGGACAATGATACGTTTTGTGTCCATGTTTGCAACAAAAGTTACATTTGCTTTGGTGTCGAACATGTAAGATGGGGCCTTTTATGAAGGTGGTTGGATTTTGGTGAGGACTTCTCACAAATCTGATTCTACTTCTTTTGGGAACGTGACCCTTGTTTGCAAGGATCATGTTCAAAGACTTGCTACCAACCTCGAATTTCTTTAAGGTGTCCTTAAGTAGCAAGTTTTCCTTTTGGAGAGTTTCTAGATCATGACATTTTTCACATTGAGCTAAACTATCATGATATTTAGTTTTTAATTTATCAAAATTGCTAACAAGACTATCATGCTTATTTTTCAGTAATTTATATTTTCTACTAATTATTTTACATTCATCAAATAAGTCATGGAATGCATTTAATAATTCATCAAATGATAAATCTGCATCAATTAAATTTGTTACCTCTTCTCCGATGGCCATTAAGGCATAACGAGCAACTTGCTCGGTGTTGGACTTCTCTTCTTCAGATGCGCTCGAGTCATCCCATTGCTTTGAGCCCTTCTTCTTTGATGTTCTCTTCTTGGCTTGGGGATAATCACTTTTGTGGTGTCCTGGATTTTTGCACTCATAGCAAATAACTTGGTTCTTTTTGGGTTCAAGTTTATTTTTTGTATCACTTTTAAACTTGTTTCTCTTAATGAATTTTTTGAATTTCCTTGTTAGAAGTGCCAAGTCATCGTCACAGTCCTCATCACTTGAGTTTTCTCTTAAGTAGTCATCTAAAGTTCTAAGTGCCATATCCTTCTTGTTTTTTTGGAAGGATGTCTTCTTGCTCTTCATGAGCCTTGCAATTCATTTCATAGGTTATTAATGATCCGATTAGTTCTTCAAGATAGAAGTTGTTTAAATCTTTAGCCTCTTGAATAGTAGTGACTTTAGGGTCCCAACTCTTAAGAAGGCATCTTAGAATCTTATTTACGAGCTCAAAATCCGAAAAACTTTTGCCGAGTCCTTTTAGACCATTGATGACATCTATGAAATGGGTGTACATGTCGCCAATAGTCTCGCTTAGTTTCATTCGAAAAAGTTCAAAAGAATGTATCAAAAGATTGATTTTTGACTCTTTCACTCTACTTGTGCCTTCGTGAGTCACTTCGAGTATATGCCAAATATCAAACGCGGTTTCACAAATTGAAACACGATTGAACTCATTTTCATCAAGCATACAAAATAAGACATTCATAGCCTTTGCATTAAGAGCAAAAGTCTCCTTCTCCAATTCATTCCAATCGATCATTGGAAGAGAAGACTTCAAAAATCCATTTTCGATAAGATTCCAAAGTTCAAAATCCATTAAAATAAGGAAGATCCTCATTCGGGTCTTCCAATAGGTGTAGTCCGTCCCATTGAACATGGGTGGACGTGTAATAGAGTGGCCCTCTTGGTTTTCTACGTATGTCATCTCTCTTAAGTTTTAATCTGTTTGAGAGTTAACCCCGCTCTGATACCAATTATTAGGATCAAGAGCACTAAGAGGGGGGGTGAATTAGTGTAGCGGAAAACTTTCGACGTTTAAAACTACGTTCGTATAATGAAATCATTTCCGACGTAAAACCATTTTCGGAAACTTAACTTGAAAGCGATTTTATAAAGGAGTGCAGCAAAAGTAAAGAGGAAGTAAAGCACATATGGAGGTTTGCAGTAAGGTAAGCAACAAGAATAAATGCAAACTATAGAGCACCGTAATTTTAGAGTGGTTCGGTCAATCTTGACCTACATCCACTTTTGTCTTCCTCCTCCGATGAGGTCACCGACGTCCACTAGAGACCTTCCTTCAATAGGCGAAGGCCAACCACCCTTTTATAGTTTTACTCCTTTTGACGGGCTTAGGAGACAACCCTTACAGAATTTCTCTCCTCTCTTGAACGCACAAAACTTGGAAGAAAAGAGGGAGAAGAACTTCTAGCCTTTATAACACTTTTGAGCTCTAAAAATTATAGAGAAAGATTGGATTTTTGGTGCCCTTTCATGCAGGAAAGGGTAGGGTATTTATAGGCCCCAAACTGGTTTGAATTTGGAGCTCAAAAATGTCATTTCCCGGATTTCCGAGGTCTTGGCGGTACTACCTCCTAACTGGGGCGATACAACCGCCTAGCAGCTCGGAGACTGAGCCTCTGGGCGGTGCCACCACCTGACAAGGGTGTTGCACCGTTCAGTCTCGCTCAAAGACTGAGCCCAGGCGGTGCCACAGCCTGACTAGGGCGGTTGCACCGCTTGGTAGAGCTTAGAGACCGAGCTCAGGCGGTTCCACCGCTTGTCAGGGGTGGTTGCACCGCCCAGCCTAGCTTGGAGATTGAGCCCTACGTAGTGCCACCGGTGGCCAAGAAATCTGGGTCCGAATGGGCTAATCCTTTCGGCCCAATTTGAGTCTGTCAAGGGCACAATTTCCCCAAGATTAAGTTAATGGGATCACCTCCCATTTCTAACTTAATCATCGTGCTAACTACGATATTTCTTAAGACATTTACTGCAACTTGCTCCGGTGCGTCAATTGCTTCTTTCGGTGAGCTTCCGACGAACTTCCATCAATCATTCGAGAACCCTCGGTGATACTCCTACGGACTTCCGACAAACTCCTGGACTTACGACGATCCACTTGGCGAGTTCCAACAAGCTTCTTTTGGCAAGCTCCTAGACTTCTCGGATTTGTTCCCGTAGAACCTCCGATGACCGTCCAAACTTCTGTCGAACTCTCGAACTCCCAACGTGATCATAGTCTTGACTCCTGCGTAACTCCAGCTGTATATCTTACTTTCATCGTAGTTAATCCTACACACTTATCTCAACATATGGATTAAATAACAATTGACAATTGACTTCATCATCAAAATATGAGATTCAACAAGCTCTTGCCGATCACAACTCCTTGTGATTCCCGTACTGTTCGGCCTCCGAATCACCATAGTCTCGAGGGACTCGACCAACCATGATGCTCGGTTAAGTCAACACCTTCGTTACAAGATGAGTCTGATTTGATGATATACCCTCGAGGGACTCGACCAAGCATACCATGTCCTCAGGTCACCGGTGATATCTCTATGTCATAAGCAAAATAGCAAATCGCGATATAGGTGAGTCTCGAGGGACTCGACCAACTCAACCTACATCGGGAATCAGTTCCTACTTATAACGATGGAAGGCTACGTGGGTCAATCTAATTGCTTCACATTTACCGACTTAATATTATCGAGAGAGATGTTTTTGTGATTTTGTCTCCTAATATAACATGTCACACATATACATATTTAATATATATCTACATCGCATGCAAATATATATACATATCTAGTATGTGTATAAGCAATCACACCATATGATCATGGACCACAACCTAATGTGATTAGGCCCAAACCAGTAGGCCTAATTACTCACATCAAGATCTATGTGTGCAACAATACATCTCCATGCCTTGTGGTCGTCCATCTCGTCCTCGTCGGTTCCGTCAACATCTTGATGCATCTTCATGCAACGCGATCGTCCATCTTGTGGGTCCCGCTATCGCATCCACGCTCCTACTGCGCCTTCTCATATGATTACAACTTAATCATAGGTACGTAGGCCCGACAATAAACGAGAAATATAATGGAGGTTCGTAGACCCCAATAATAATAATCACAAGTACACACATCACATGGTCCATGATCATCCGTCCACACATCATACATCACATATATAAATAATCATCATCATGTAGGACTACTAGATAATAATAAAAATAATAATCAACTAAAATTTTTAATTAATTAGTATTTTATGAAATCAGGGACATATAGGGAATTTCTTAATTCATAGGGGTATTTTCATAATTTAGACAAAAGGTAGAAATTGGAATTTCTCAAATTCCGAGGGGCAAAATTATCTTTTGCCTAGAAAACCCTAATGCCCTCATTCTCCCCTACTGTTGCTGCAGCCGCCGCCTCCGCCACCTTGCCGGCGGCGGGCTGTGCAGCGGAGGGCGGGGTCGCTGCCCTCTCCTGTAGGCGGCATGCCCGCTGGCGGTGCTGCCCCTTCAACTAGGCGCCCTCGCGGGCAGTTGCCCCTATGGGCGCCGTCCCCTCCACGAGCGGTTCTGCCCGCGAGGACTTGGTAAAGGTTTCTCTGATTTTGAACTTGTTAATAAAATTTTAAGATCCATTCTAAAGAGTTGGAACCCTAAAGTCACGGCCATTCAAGAGGTCAAATACCTAAATAATTTTTCTCTCGAATAACTAATTGGGTCACTAATGATCTATGAGATAACTTGTAAAGCTTATGAAGAGCTTGAGGACACCCTTCCAAAGAACAATATGGATATGACACTAAAAACCTAAGAAGACCACTTGAAAGAAAACTCAAGTGATGAGGACCTTGACGATGACTTGACACTCTTAACAAGGAAATTCAAAAAATTCATAAAACTGAACAAATTTAAAAATGACACTAAAAATAAATTTGAACCCAAGAAAGATCAAGTAATATGCTACGAATACAATAAGCCGGGACATTACAAGAGCGAATGTCCCCTAACCAAGAAGAGGTAATCAAAGAAGAAGGCTCTTAAAGCAACATGGGACGACTCAAGTGCATCCAAAGAAGAGGAGCCTGCTATCGCCGAGCAAGTTGCTCACTATGCATTAATGGCCATTGGAGATGAGGTAACAAGTTCATTTGATGCAAATCCATCTTTTGATGAACTATTAAATACTTTTAATGATTTATTTGATGAATGCAAATCAATTAGTAAAATATATAAATTGTTAAAAAAGGAGCATGCTTCTCTTGTTAGCTATTTTGAAAGATTAAAAGTTAAGTATGATAATAGTTTAGCTCTATATACGAAATATGATGAACTAGAAATACTTAAAAAGGAAAACTTGCTACTCAAAGAAACCTTAAAAAAATTTGAGGTTGGTAGCAAGTCCTTGAACATGATCCTTGCCAATAAGGGTCAGGTTCATAGAAAAGGCAAAATTGGATTTATGAATAGCTCTCACCAAAATCTAACCACCATTGGTTAATGCCCTCCTTTGCATGTTTCACCCCGAAACAAATACAACTTTTGTTGCAAATTTAAGCATGTAGCTTACTATTGTCCATTCAAGAAATGTAGTCCACATAAATTAATTTGGGTTCCTAAAAGAACCTCAAATGACTCAATGCAACATGATAAGCTATGTAGATCGATTTTTGATGCATCCAAGGTCAAATGAGTACCTAAAAATCATCCTTTTTTATAGAAAAATGTACTATCATAAGCTAGGAGCAAGAGATGGTACCTTGATAGTGGATGCTCAAGGCATATGATCGAAGATCCATCTCAATTCTCTAAGCTCACTAGCATAGACGAAGCATATATCACATTCGAAGACAACAACAAGGGTAAAATCATTGGCAAAGGAACCATAGGTAACAAATCCAACTTCTTTATTGAAGATGTGTTATTGATTAATGACTTAAAGCATAATCTCATAAGTATTAGTCAATTGTGTGATAAAGGATACATCATTAAATTTGAATCTAATGCTTGCATTATTGAAAAACCACACAAAAACATATCTATGATTACCTTAAAACAAAATAATGTATATACTATCGACATTAATGATTTATGTAATAAAATGTGCTTTTCGATTTTAAATGACGATGCTTAGCTTTGGCATAAGAGATTAGGTCATGCTAGCATGAAACCAATCTCTCAAATTTCATCTAAAGAACTTGTAAGAGGGATTCTTCATATCAAATTCGTCAAAGATAATGTGTATGATGTATGTCAACTAGGAAAACAAATAAAAGGTAGTTTTAAACCTAAGAACCAAATAAGCACCTCTAGACCTTTGCAATTGATCCGTATGGACTTATTCGGACTAATTGCTACATCAAGCCTAGGAGGTTACAAATACGCATTTGTCATCATGAATGATTATAGTAGATACACATGGACTTATTTTTTGACACACAAAAGTGAATGCTTTAGGAATTTCTCTAAGTTTTGTAGACTTGTTCAAAATGAAAAGGGTTTTATAATTTCGTCAATTCAAAGTGATCACAGTGGTGAATTTCAAAACCATGATTTTCTAGAACTTGTGAATCTAATTGATACAACCACAACTTCTCTACTCCAAGAAATCCTCAATAAAACAAAGTAGTAGAAAGAAAGAACAAAAACTTACAAGAAATCACAAGAACCGTGTTAAATGAAAATAGCTTACCCAAATATTTTTGGGTCGAAGTTGTAAATGCAGCATGCTATATTATGAATAGGGTTCTAGTAAAACCACTACTTTCCAATACTTCTTATGAGTTGTTGAACAACAAAAAACCCAACGTTTCATACTTTAAAGTTTTCGGATGTAAAAGTTTTATGTTGAATGAAAAAGATGCCTTAGGTAAATTTAATACAAAATCCGATGAAGGAATTTTTCTTGGCTATTCTTTTGTTTCTAAAGCATTTTATATCTTTAACAAAAGAACTTTGATTATAAAAGAATCTTTTCATGTTATTTTTAATAAAGTTTCCGAAGTTAAGAAAAATGATTTTGATAATGATGTTAATTTTGATGCTTTGAATTTAAATGAAACCCTTTCTCCATCAAGCAACTTGGATGCATCTTCTTCCAAAACATCCTTACCCAAGGATTGGAAGTATATAGATGCTCATCCTAAGGAGTTAATAATATGAGACACATCTAAAGGGGTTCAAACTCATTCATCTCTTAAGAATTTTTGTGCAAATATCGCTTTTCTCTCCCAAATTAAACCTAAATGCATTGATGAGGCCTTGAAAGATAATTCATGGGTTATCTCAATACAAGATGAGTTAAATCAATTTGAGAGAAATGAGGTGTGGAAGCTTGTTCCGAGGCCAAATGACAATTTAGTTATTGGTACTAAATGGGTCTTTAGAAACAAGTAAGATGAACTTGGTATCATGGTTAAAAACAAGACCAGATTAGTGGCTAAAGGTTTCAACCAAGAAGAAGGGATTGATTATGAAGAGACCTCCGTTCTTGTGGTACGATTAGAAGCCATAAGGATGCTCCTTGCCTATGCTAGTAGTAATAATTTTAAGTTATTTCAAATAGATGTTAAAAGTGTTTTTCTTAATGACTTTATTTCCGAAGAAGTTTATATTGAACAACCTCCCGAATTTGAGAATGATAATATCACAATGGGTCTTTAGAAACAAGTAAAATGAACTTGATATCATGGTTAGAAATAAGGCTAGATTAGTGGCCAAAGGTTTCAACCAAGAAGAAGGGATTGATTATAAAGAGATCTTCGTTCTTGTGGCACGATTAGAAGCCATAAGGATGCTCCTTGCCTATGCTAGTAATAATAATTTTAAGTTATTTCAAATGGATGTTAAAAGTACTTTTCCTAATGGCTTTATTTCCGAAGAAGTTTATGTTGAACAACCTCCCGAATTTGAGAATGATAATATCCCTAATCATGTGTTTAAATTAACTAAATCTCTCTATGATTTAAAATAAGCCCCAAGGGCTTGGTATGAGAGACTTAGCTTATTTCTTATCAAAAATAATTTCTGTAAAGGCAAGGTCAATACTATATTATTTATCAAAATATTTAAAAATATTTTTTTATTATTCAAATTTATGTTGATGATATCATTTTTGGTTCCATGAATGAATCACTATGTGAATCATTTGTTAAAAGTATGAGTCTTGAATTTGAAATAAGCCTAATGGAGGAACTAACCTTCTTTTTAGGCTTATAAATCAAACAACTAAGTAATGATATTTTTATTAGTCAAACAAAATATACTTTATATTTGTTAAAAAGATTTAATATGGATAGCTCAAAGGCTATCAATACTCCTATGAGTACCTCCACTAAGTTAGACATTGACGAAAGTGGAGAAAGCTTTGATCCAAAAACTTATAGGGGTATGATAGGAAGTTTACTATACCTTACTGCAACTAGACCGGATATCATGTTTAGTATAGGACTTTGTGCTAGGTTTCAATCTAATTCTAAGATATCTCATCTTAAAGCAGTTAAAATAATCCTTAGTTATCTTAAATGTACCACTAATCTAGGATTATGGTATCCAAAATCCGATAACTTTGAACTAATTGCTTATGTTGATGTGGATTTTGTTAGATGTAGATTAGATAGGAAAATTAGATCTGAAACATGTCAATTTTTAGGATACGTACTTATTTCTTGGTCTTCCATGAAACAAAACTCGGTTATACTATCTACAATTGAAGCTGAGTATATTGCAACTAGTGTATGTTGTGCACAAGTTGTATAGATGAAAAACACTTTAGAGGATTATAAGATTCATCTTAAAAACATTCCCATAAAATGTGATAATACAAGTACAATATGTTTAACAAAAAATCTCATTCAACACTCTAGAACTAAACATCAATTAGTCGATATTTTTATAAAGTCTCTAAGTGAAGAACAATTTGATTTTATTAGAAGAGAATTAGGAATGTTAATTTGTCCAAATGCATGAATTTGTTAAATTTCGTTTTTGGACTTTCTTGACTCTTTGGATCACTCACTTAAATCTTCTCCTCTCATGATGCAAATTTTACATGATGATGTAAATAAGGTTGTGTGCTTCACAACAATAAAATGTTTACCTTGATGTTGTAAAATTAAAATGCTATTTACTTTGATATTGGAATTTTGTGCTGAAAATTTCTATGATGATTATGATCTCTATTTAATATTGAGAAGTTTTAATCATAATGCAATATCTAATTCTTAACTTTTGAGTGCTACAAGCACTAATGATATTACCTCATGCAAGCAGTGATGAAAGGCTATGACAAAATATTTTATAAATGCATGAAGCGTTTATACATATCTTGATGTTTGATACATGAAAGTCATTGACAAATGTATCTCTCACGAATTTCACTCTTATGAATTCTTAATGAGAAATGAATTTGATATAATGCTCTTCTCACTATGAAGTTTTATTCATCAATTTCTCCTTCATGTGATACTCCTCTCCCATGAATTCTTTCTTATTCTTCTCATGAAAAATGAAGGAATTCCAATGGATATCTTAATCCTTGAAAGATGAATTTTTGTGTATAATAATTATTTACAAGATTAGGGATTTGATTTCATATGGATATCTCGATCATTTTCATGAATCCCTTCTCTTTGTCAAAATGAAAGCATGCTTTAACGAAAGCATATTTATTATTTTTGACTTGATTCAAATCATTTTACAAATTTAGTTCCTAATGGATTTTCTCCTTACCTTCTTTCCTTTTTTTCATGCAAAATTGTGATGACAAAGGGGGAGAAGTTAATGGAATCTATCGCTTTAATGTTGACAACATTTAATGATGAGTACTTTTGAGTGATAAACTTGCTTGAATTTTTTTTACCAACTTGCACTGTTGAATTATTCTCCTTTTTGTTGATGACAAAGGGGAAGAAATAATACCAAAATATGGTAAATTGATAATAAATGTATGCAATGTATTTCATCATATATACTTGAAATGTTTACTTGAATTTCTTTCATTATAATAAGATATCTAGAGCTTAACTTGCTATTTTACAATTGATATCTTGTCATAAAATGATGAATTGCTATCTTTGTCATCTTTCATATTTGAAATATCATACTTGAAAATGGATATCATGCATTGACATCATTTTGATAAATACTTGGCATCATATTTTGAGAATGTTAGATCATTATAGGAATCATGATGTGCATATTGATAAGTTTAATGAACTTAACTTATCGATTTGATTCTTGAATTCAAGAATGTCTTTTCTCAAGTATTGCATATAGATAGGGGGAGTTAAGGTTAACTCCGTCATCAATTGATTGTCATCATCAAAAAGTGGGAGATTATTGAATCTCGGATTTTGATGATGAAGTCAATTGTAAATTTTTTGATCTAATCTACATGTTGAGAAAAGTATGCAGGATTAACTATGATAGCAGCAAGACATAAAGCAAGTGTTGTGCCGGAGTCAAGATCGAGATCTCGTTGGAAGTTTAAGAGTTCATCGGAAATCTAGACGTTTGTCGGAAGTTCTACCGGAATTAACCGAGAAGTCCAAGAGCTTACTAAAGAAGCTCGTCAGAACTCGCTAAGAAGATCATCATAAAGTCCAAGAGCTTATCGGGAGTCTGCTGGAACATTGCCAAGAGTTCGACGGAAGATCACCGAAAGCTCGCCGGAAGAGCAATTGATATACCAGAACAAGAGTGCCTTAGATTATGTCTTAGTAATTATAGTTAGATAATAAATTAAGTTAGAATTAGGAGGTAATCCCACTAACTTAATTAGGGGCCAATTGAGCCATTAACAGGATTGAATTGGGCCGGATTGATAAGCCCATCAGCACCTGAATACCTAGCCGACGGTGGCACCGCTTGAGAGACTCAGTCTCCCAGGTGGTTTAGGTAGTGGTACCGCCTAGATTAGGTAGTGGTACCGTCGGTAGTAAATGCTGCCAACGATGGTACTGTCAAAGCTCGGTCTCCGAGCTCTGTCAAGCGGTGGTACCACCCAGTGTCAGATGATAGGCGATGGTACCACCATGTAATGGTGGTGATACTATCCAATAATGGCGGTGGTACCGCTAGTACCCCAAAAATCCGGGATGAGATACTTTTTTGCTCCAATTTTGAAGTCATAGGAGCCTACAAAAACCTTACCCTTTCTACATGAAAGGGTACCGAAGTGTGATTATAATCTCGAGTTATTGGGGTGTAAAATTATTGTAAACAAGTGCTAGATTCCTCCTCTCTTTCTAAGTTTTGAGATCATTCAAGACAGGTGTGAGACTTGTAAGGGTTCTCTCCTAAACCTACAAAAGGAGAAAGAGCTGTAAAAGGTGATTGGTCTTTACCTATTGAAGGAAGGCCTTTAGTGGACGTCGATGACCTCAATAGAGGAGGAATCCGAAAGTAGATGTAGATCACATTGACCGAACCACTCTAAATTCTAGTTTGCATTTTGTTTTGAGCAATTTACTTTAACTGCAAATCATTTCATAGAAAACTGCTTCTCCTCCTTATCTTACTTTCACTACGCTTATGCTCTCTTATGTTTCAAGTTGCTATCTTTCCGAATCAATTTCCATCGAACATACAAAATATTTTATGAAATCAAAGAATTTTTCGCTGCACTAATTCAAACCCCCACCCCCTCTTAGTGCAACACTTAATCCTGACAATAGCTAGTGCATGTTGTGCACAAGTTGTATGGATGAAAAATACATTAGAAGATTATAGAATTGATCTTAAGAATATTCCCATAAAATGTGATAACACAAGTGCAATATGTTTAACAAAAAATCCTATTCAACATTCTAGAACTAAACATATTGACATTAGGCATCACTTTATATAAGATCATATTAGTAATCATGATGTAATCTTAGAGTTCATTGATATGAAACATCAATTAGCAGATATCTTTACAAAGCCTTTAAACGAAGAACAATTTGATTTCATTAGAAGAGAGATAGGCATGTTAAACTGTCTGAATGCATAAATTTGTTGTATTTCTTTTCCGGACTATCTTCCTCTATTTATTTCATGAATGAAGCTTTCATAAATTTATTTTATTTTTATCTTCCTCTTAACTTGGTATCAAATTTACTTCATACCTTTGCTCCATCACTTAAAAAATTTTAGAAACTTTATCACTTCACTTATAGATTTTATTGACAAATACATCTCTCACGGATTTTACTTTTGTGAATTTTTAATGAGAAATGGATTTGATTTATGAAGTTTTATTCGTGGATTTTTAATCCTTCATTTGATGCTCATTTCCATGAATTCTTCCTTACTCTTCTCATGAAAGAAGAATGTATGTGATGATCACTTGTAAGAATGGGGATCTAATTTTGTATGGATATCTTGAACTATTTCATGAATTCCTTCTTGAAACTAGAAGCTTGATTCAATAAAACTCATTTATTTTCATTTGACTTGGTTCAAATCCTTTCATGAATTTGGTTCTTGATGAATTCCTTCCTTATCCTTTTTCCTTTTCTTCTTATTTTTATAACAAAGGAAGAAAGAAACTTACACATCTCAAGAAGAACTAAAAAGCTTTTGCGCATCCAAAGTAAAAATGTTAGCTTATCCAAAAGTAGTTATCATACAAAGTTTATGCTTGACTTCTTATTTTTGCTAACTTGGATAAATTGGTGTTGAACTTGAATAATTTAAAAAAAAAACACACTTGCCTTGTTGAATGATTTCCTTTTTATTGATGACAAAGGGGGAAAAATATGGTAAATTGATGACAATGTGAAAAACGAATCGTATCGCTTGAATGTATTACGAATGCTTGAAATATGTCCAGTTTTGTTAAATACATGAAAAATATCAAAATGTATGATTGAATTCTAATGTGGCATGGATACTTGAAATTGTTTATTCTTAAAATCATGCTTGATTTCGTATCAAAATGATAAATGTCTATCATTATGATGAGGTATCGAATTTATCATACTATTTACAATTGATATCATGCCTCGGAATGATGAATTGTCATCTTTTATCGAGAAGTGTCATCTTGCTAAATTTTATATTTGAAATTCACATCATACTTGAAAACGATGATTGTCTATCATCATTGGACTTAGAAATGGATGTCATGCCTTGACATCATTTGTATTATGATAAATACGTTGTATCATATTTTGTGATGGTAAATCATGATTGGTATCATGATGTGTATGTCAAAAAGTTTAAATGTATTTAACTTATTAGTTTGATGCTTGAATTCAAAGGCCTTGAATTCAATAGTGTCTTTTCTCAAGTATAGCATATAGATAGGGGGAGTTAAGGTTAACTCCGTCATCAATTGATTGTCATCATCAAAAAGAGGGAGATTGTTGAATCTCGGATTTTGATGATGAAATCAATTGATAAATTATTTGATCAAATCTATTTATTGAGAAAATTATGCAAGATTAACTACGATAGTAATCAAGTCATAAAGCAAAACCAAGTGTCAGAGTCAAGATCGAGATTTCGTTAGGAGTTCGAGAGTTCATCGGAAGTCCGGACGTTCATTAGAAGTCCGGACGTTCATTAGAAGTTTTATCGAAATTGACTGAGAAGTCCAGGAGCTTGCTAAAGAAGCTCGTCGGAACTCGCAAAGAAGATCATCGTGAAGTCCAAGAGCTTGCTAGGAGTCCCTTGGAACATTATCAAGGGATTGTCGGAAGTTCGCTGGAAGATCGCCGGAAACTCGCCGGAAGAGTCTTTAGGGCATATAAATACCCCACCCTTTTCTACATGAAAGAGTAACAAAGTGCAATCAAAGTGTGTAAAAAACTATTTAGTGTTGACGTGTTAAAAGTGTTGTAAAAGTGAGAAGAGTCCTCCTCTCTATCTTTAGCTTTGTAATCATCCAAGAAGAGGTGTGAGGCTTGTAAAGGTTATCTCCTAAACTCGTGAAAAAGAGAAAGTGTTGTGAAGAGGTGGTTGGTCTTCACATATTGAAGGAAGACCATTAATGCATGCCGGTGACCTCGACGGAGGAGGAATCGAAAGTGGATGTAGGTCACAACGACCGAACTACTATAAATTCCGGTGTGTTCATTCCTTATTGCTTAATCTCTTCACTACATTAAACTTTACTTCATTACAAACTATCAAATCCCCTCCTCTCTACTCATTTAAGAAAACCAAAATGGTTTTTGTCGGAATCAAATTTTATCATACAAAGATTTTCAAATTGACATAATTTTTCCGCTGCACTAATTCACCCCCCCCGCTCTTGGTGTCACTTGATCTGTTAGGATCAAGTATGAGTTGGGTATTTATAGGCCTCTAAAAGCTTCAAGAATAGAGCTAAAAATTTAAATTCTTAAAATTTTGGGCTACGGGCGGTACCACTGCCAACACTAAGGGTAATATCGTAGTAATAATTTTTGAAACAATTGTAATTCTAAACATTGATAGTCCTACCACCATAATTTTTGAATTTTGAGTGATACTATCCTCATGGCCTAGTTGTACTATCATGTCTAGTGGTACCACCACCCAGGCCTAGTTTATGTCATCGATTTGACCTTTTAACAAGCTTAAATCAACCTTGTTTCAAGCCCAATTGTTTTCTTCAAAAGTTAACTTATTTTAGTCTAATCCCAACTCAAATGGCTCAAAATAATCTCGATTAAGACCTCAACAAATCAATCACTCATTGGACACATCTTTGAGCATTTAAGTACATTGTCCACTCTTCAGATATATCATTTAATCTTCTAGCACTTTATCCGAACCTCTAACCCATTGTCATTTTCTTCTACATATCACCTATTTTACTAGCATGTCAACTTTCTCATGATATTCAATTTTTCGATACAACATTCGATCCTTCCGACATAATGCTTGAACCTTTGGTATGAAATCTGATCTCTAGCATGTCAATCAATCCTCCGACTCAACGTTCAATATTCAATACAATAATTTTTCTAACATAGCATCTGACTCTCTTGCTCAATAGTTTGTCACGGACTTAGCTGGTTTTGCCTAAGTCGTGCAGTACCCTTGCGTGTCCGTCCGCAAGGGTCAGCTTCCCCGAAGCCTCCCTTGGTCCCTTAGGACACACAAAAGAGAGAACGGGATAGAGAAAATGCCTCACTCGGGATCCACAAGCAAACATCTTCGAAAACACTTCATAGACAATGCAAATTACAAACAGAATTTACAAACTCTGAATAGTTGCACAACAAAGGGTAAAATGGCCCATTATAGATAAAAATCTCTCACAAGTGTCCACATGATACAACCTTTATTTACAAGCCTAAAGCGGACACCAACCCAACTAAAATGGGACTATTAAGCCTTCAGTTGTCCCTTTACATGCTGTACAAAACATGAACATACCAAAAGACACGGACATACATAAGCATTACATTAAACATCCTATTTCAAAGTTTATCCATGACATTCTCCCCCACTTATTCCTTCGACGTACTCGTCGAAGCCTTTGCTGACACTATAAGTCCTTGCCTTTATTGAGTCTTCAATCTTCTACTCCAGCTGCAATGCGCCTCTTGGCTCCCAATTGCTCTCTACTACTATTTTTGAGTAGTCGAACATTTGATCTGTCATGCTGCTTCAACTCACCAATAACTCTGACTCTGGTGTGGGGTTGGCTGAGTTGTATTAATCCTTATTGATTCCTACAGATCCTCTAGATGAAGGAAAAGACCATCCTTACTGCGCCAGTCTCTCAAATGCTTCATGCTGCTTGAACTGGGTGGATGCTTGTTGGAGCTTTAACGAGCATCGTCTCACACACTTCTGAAGTTTTGGGTTCTTCCTCCATAAAATTTGCTCATTGACTCTTATTTCACTTAGTTGTCGCTTCCAAATAGGTTCACATCACTTCCACTTTCGATTGGCATTTCATTGAGAAATGAAGTGGACAATCTACTCTCAGTAACACTGATCACTATTGGTGAGGATTTGATAACTATTATCTTCCATTATCTTCGAAGGGTCTTTGAACATGTGCAGAGCTCCTTTACTGGATAGATAAGAGAATTAGGGTACTCGGTTTCGCCCATTCTCTTAAGAGTTGAGAAGGCAAAGGTTACTTGACTTTGCCCGCCTCCTCGAGGTTGTACTCCATGCATCGAGCTGGTTACTGGTCTTCGCTTGCTTTTTGCTCACACTTTTGAAGCACTTGAAATGTTTGCACTCCTTATGTTGAGTAAGTTACTGTGATTCACCTTCTCAATGCCATCGAACTTCTGGAATGCATGAAGTTTTCACCCTACCTTAGAGTAATTCTCTTATAGGTTTGGTCGCCTTTGGGATTGTACCGTCTTCTCCATCAACCCTGCCTCCTACTCCACTGAGTAGCAAAGGTACAACATCGCGTACTGCTTGCTTTATTCCTTGGTCATGCACTCTTGCCTGACCCGAAGTCCTTCACTTTCGACTATCTTGATGAGAAGCTCGTTGACACCAGTCTTACGAAGTTCCTTAGCCTTTGCCCTTCAGCCTTGCCTCAGTACTTGGAGTTTGCCTCTATATGCTACACCTCCTTGGCCCCTTTCACGACCAAGCATTCTCCCTCCGTGAAAGTAAGGGATCAATGATTTTCACGGAAGTCCCGCCTCTGCAGTACCATGATGCTACCATGCCCATGGCCCTACTATCCGTCACCTCACATCTGCATCCCTTTTTATCACAATCAGTAGACATGTCTCTGTGGCACTCCTCCAAGTCCACTTCCATTCTAACTGATGCTTGATTTTGGGTAGTTAAGTCCCTCTGGACTCATCATCACTTCCTCACCCCTTTCGACCCCCTACTTTAACACCTCTGTGTTCTCCAAGCAGCTCCCTTTGGTCGATAAAAAGACAGACTGCAACTCCTATGCATGGCCTCTGCTATCGCATTATAGGGTTTGCATCAATTCTATTCTCCTTAGCTTCCTTAGTAGCAATGTTCGCTTACTCGATCTTGTCCTCTGACTTGTCGGGCTCCCTTAAGTGAATATGAGATTTGGAGCAGTCCAACTCTCCAACTGCTTCGATCATATCTCCGTATAATCAAGTCCCTCCCATGGGACTCACTGGTACTTGCATTCGAACTTTTCCCTTGGTGGAACACAGCCCCCATATGCTGATGACCAAGGTTTTCATCCGATGTAAAATTTGATACATGCACGGAAGACCTGCCTCTGCGGTACCATGACCTTCACTCCTTGAATCCATAACCCTTCTTGCCATCATGTTGTTCACCGAAGTGGAGCTTCCAATAGCTCTCGATCATACCTCTATATGATCTAGTCCCTCATGGGACTATGTCGTGTGTATTGCATTGCCACGAACTGTTCCACCACGATCCGCTGCACTATGTCGCCTCCTGGTGACATCTCTATTTCATTCTAATCCTTGTGGGAAGAACTCGAATTGCGAACCCTTTATGTGTGGCCTCTGCCAATACATCGCAGGGTCTCTTTCACCTTCGATTTTGTTCACTCCTTTGGCAATCGACCTTCATCTACCCACTCTTAGGTCACGCCTAGATGAAGCACTACTCTAGGATAGTCCATCACCTAGTAGCTCCCGAAGTCCCCCGACTTCGCTGCATTTAGTGCACCATTGTTTGGATCCTCGGCCTCTGCCCCTACCAGCACAATCTTCGCTGCACACCGCTTCCTTCATGGCAACTTGAATGGCAATACTGTGGCATATTCTTCAAGAGTACCTGCCTCTGCGTCCTCTTGCCCCGTGCTAAGGCCTTCTGAACCTAACTTTGCCTCCATAAATTGAGTCGCCTTAGTTCCTCCATCAAATGCTCCTCCAAGATAATGTGCATGTGCCCAGAAGCTCCCTTCGTCTTTGGCACCATGCAAGATGAGTCCGCTCCATCAGAATGAATGACCCATGGAACAACATGATCTTGCTCTTGTCTCTGCAAGAGTTCATGTCCTTGACCTCTGTCCAAGGAAAGCACTATGCCTCCGCTCCATGTTCCATTTTCTATGTTGGCTCCTTTCATGCAGCTTGGATACTTCGCTAAGTTACACCCAAGTTGCTCCGCTCCTCGTTTTTGTATTGAGTTGATGGTGGCCCTCGCACCCACCATTCCACGGGTCAGCCCTCCCTTGAGTCCAATTTTCATATCGACTCCAAGTGTGCCTTCATTTGTGTTGCTTTGGGTCGCTCCCCCACTTGATCTCATAATGCATCTACTAATGCATTCTCTCGAGCGAGATCATGCGACAACTCCTCGCCGCTTGTTCAGTCCATTGAGCTTTGTGGAGTTGTTGTTTGTTGAGGTACTCCTCCTCAACTTGTGAGGTTCGTCCCACATGATTCTCCCTTTGGAGAGCCGGTACTTATCCCTCTTGGATAACTGTCCCGTTGGAGCAATATCTCTCTTCGTTTCAGAGACCACCATCCCCTTGGACTACTCCGATCTGCTGAACAAACTGTGCATTGTTCTGCCTCCTGCAAACACACTTGCTAGATTGTGACTCCATGTCAATACAACCCCCGCTGCATCACTCAAGGCCTAGCAACATGCTGAACTCGTTGCACACTTCAACCTCCTACAGACATATCCTTCGCATGCCGAAAGAAAGTTTCAATGCTCCATGGCGCTGAGTTTCGGTCGCCTTGGGATGGCCGCGAACATTCTATCGTCCGTATACAAGCCCATGCATGAGTACCGAATTCTTCGAGTTAGCAATTCTCCTCACCTCTATGAGCTTTGCACAACTCTTTCGATCGCTGAGCAACTCATTCCACCTTGGATGGTCTCATCCTTTACCAAGCGCCTCGCTTGCCTTGAGCACCATCAAGTATAGCTGTCAACGTTGAGCCATAGATCAAACTCCCAACCTTTGTGCGCTTCGCATTCTTCTAAGATTGTTTGTTCTCGTGGTGCCTCTTGTGCGAAGGGTTGGCCATTCCTTTGAATACCAATTTTAGATGCCCGCTCCTCCGAGCAACTCTTTTTCCCTACATCTCCATGCCCGTTTTTCCCCAAACGGTCACACGTGTGCTGACTGCCCTCAACGGAGCCCCGCTAGGTCCCCCATGTTTGCATACTAAGTGTTTCTATGAGTGCTTGTCCCACTCTGATACTATCTGTCATTGACTTAGCTGGTTTTGTCTAAGTCGTGCGGCACCCACTCTACATGTTGTACAAACGTCCTGCTTCAAGAATAGAGCTAAAAATTTAAATTCTTAAAATTTTTTGCTATGGGCGATACCACTACCAACACTAAGGGTAATATCGTTGTAATAATTTTTGACACAATTGTAATTTTAAACATTGATAATCCTACCACCATAATTTTTGAATTTTGAGTGATACTATCCTCATGGCCTAGTTGTACTATCTTCATGTCTAGTGGTACCATCACCTGAGCCTAGTTTAGGTTATCGATTTGATCTTTTAACAAGCCTAAATCAACCTTGTTTCAAACCCAATAGTTTTCTTCAAAAGTTAACTTATTTTAATATAATACCAACTTGGCTCAAAATAATCTGATTAAAACCTCGACAAATCAATCACTCATTGGACATATCTTTGAGCATTTAAGTACATTGTCCACTCTTTTGACATATCATTTGATTTTCTAGCAAACCTCTAACCCATTATCATTTTCTTCTACATATCTCCTATTTTACTAGCATGTCAACTTTCGGATGGTATTCAATTTTTCAATACAACATTCAATCCTTATGACACAATGCCTGAACCTTTGGTATAAAATCCGATCTCTAGCACGTCAATCAATCCTCCGACTTAACGTTCAATATTCAATACAATAATTTTTGTAACATAGCATCTAACTCTCTTGTTCAACAGTTGGTCCTTTGATTGTCCGGTTATATGATTGAAGTATTTTTTTTATATCATTTAACTCAAAAATATATTAGTCTAATAAACTAATTAATTGATTTCTAACCTAAAATCTAATATTTAACTATATATATATAATACTTATAAATTTCACATAAAAAACTGAGTTGATTAGTTATGCAAATATTTAAATTCCAATATAAATCCAGCTTGATTACTGACTTTCCTATCAAAACAGTATCCCAAAACTCTTAGAAATATATTCAATCTTGATTTAATAGAGGAAGATTAACACCCATCATCTTAACGAAGGGATTGATAGATCATCAAGTAGAAAGTGTGGCCTAACTTGCTAAATGTACTAAAATAAAAAGATTGTTACGCATGTGGGGTCCTATTTGATACTTAAAAAAAATAAGAAAGACGGTTTTGGTACAACTTTGCAGATGAAAAATACTTGACCGCGTATTATATAACAATCCCCCCAACAGGAATCTTCTCTTGATGTTGTCACTTACCGTAGGAAGGGCATCACCTGGTTACCTAATGTGGCCTCTCCCGATTCAATGGTCACAAACATCATTTAAAGAGGATGACAAGGACTAGAGTACAACCACATGAAAATAATACCATAGTTTTCTTGTATGTGGTAGTTCCTCAAGTAAGATATCACAGGCGTATGAACCTGATGAATGCTTCTATAATGCAGTGTATGTGACAACTGGGAATTCTTTTACCTGCTTGGAAATAGTTTATCTTGTATGACTTCATCCATGTGGTTAGATCTACATACTAAATGAATGCATAAGCCTTGATTTGGATCCAGCTTCATTCATCAGTTCAACATGAACAAATCATCAACATCAAATTTCATGCGAGAAACAAGGTTGAGAACACAAGTTAAAATAAACGAAAATGGTGACTTCTCCTCCTGCATTGCAAGTTTGGCAAAGATATCTTTGGATTCATCTAATGCAGCAATAAAGCTTATGGAAAGTCTGTCTGTCTGTCTGTCTTCTTTTATCTTTGATGAAGCATCAAATTATTATACCTCTTATCAAAATCAACAAACACAATATTCAAAGATCAAAATACACCATGGAATAAATACATCATATGGATGATTTTTTATAATAGGATAGGAATGACACCGGCTAGAGTCTACGTTAATCTTAACCTATTCACATAAAAAAAAATATTATTCTGTATATAGTTCAATTATAAATTTATAGAGTTGACCCACCCGAATACTGAGATCATCTATCCTAATTTTAACATCATCAACCAAACTGAGTAAAACATCAGAATCGATCTGAGCATCTGATTCCACCACTCGATCAGTTTCATTAGAAGTCTATCCCCTTCCAATTCTTTTTTTATTTTTTTATTTTTTTGTGGACCACCCATTTTTCAGATAATTAAAATTAAATTCCAATTAATAGATTCCTACATTATATATATTTTTGACAATTCCAAGTGGAAAACATTTATATCCCAATTAAGAATACGATTCGACAATAATAGTTATTCATGCACAAAACATAAAACAAGCAAATAAACAAAAAAAAAATTATTAAAAATAATAGGAGCACTAATAGTAAGGTGGGTACACAAAAGAACACTGGACGCATGAGGTTATGAAGTATCGACTGGCGTTCTTTGATTCTATATAGAAAAAGTTTGTATTTGCTTCTTCCACCGCCTCCTGCATTGCTTTTCTCCTGCCATAATTGGCAAGAGGAGCTCTACTCCCAAAAGGATCGCCCGGCCACCGGAGGAGATGTGAGCGCTCCGGCGGCGGAGAAGATGGCGCGGGACGCGTTGGCGGCGGCCGCGGACGCGCAGGCCGCGCTCAAGAAGAAGACGGCGGCTGCGAGGAGCTGGATTCTGTTCGACTCCTGCGGGGAAGGCACGATCTTGGACGCCGACAAGTACGCGATCATGCACCGGGTGCAGATCCACGCGCGCGACCTCAGGATCCTGGATCCCCTCCTCTCGTACCCTTCCACGATCTTGGGACGGGAGCGGGCCATCGTTCTCAACCTCGAGGTGGGAGTTCTTTGTCGAATTCTGTTGAATTGTTCTTGGCTTCGATTAATTTGGCGGCTTTTTTCCTTCTTTTGGCTGACTTGTGCTTTTCTTGCTTTTGGTTTTGGGAATCAGCATATAAAGGCGATCATCACCGCGGACGAGGTAACGATGCAAAGCTAAAGTTTCTCTTTCTTTTGCTTTAGCTTCTCATCAACTCGCTATCTAATAATTTCCTTTTGGAGCAATCAACGCTGTGGAGGACGCACTGATGCAAAACCTTCTATTTTTGCCTATTTAAGCCATGCGAATTCAGAGTTTGTTGTTTGTGGCATCTCTTTTGTTGTTTCGAGATGCCTACTTACAAAGAGCATTAATTGTTTTCCTATGAAAAGAAGAAGTAGAAAACAGGAGATATTGTTGTCATGTTCTGAAATTGTGTGTTTGTAATTGGAAAGAAACAGAGTTTAATAGCTTTAGAGATCACTTGTAGCATTTATGGTTAACTTGGCCTTTTGTGTGCCTGTGCATGTGCTTCCGTGTGGTGATAGTAAGAAAGAAAGCTTGACTCATGTTTAGTGGACAAGATTTTCAGCTTTAATTGTTAGATTCTGTTGCTAATCTAGTGCTGAGTTATTGAGGGTGGTTTTTGTAATGGCATGTTAATATGGGAATTGTGTTCCTGATTAGGTTTTGCTTAGGGATCCAACGGAAGAAAATGTTATTCCTATTGTGGAAGAGCTTCGTAGACGACTACAATCAGACAATGTTATCAACCAAGCACATGGTGAAGGGAGAGAGAACATAAATGGTCAGCATGACCTAGATGGTGTTGAAGAAGATGGTATGCTATATTTACTTTTGCTAAGTTTTTCAACTGACTTTCAGTTTGCTACTTGTTAGTGCATTATAATATAGAGTCAAAACTAAGTTATGGGCCCATGTGAACGAAATCTTTTCATACTGTCTCTGTTTACATTTTTACCATATTAATTGGCAATTGCTTAATTGGATGATCCCATTTAATGAGTGTAATTGGTCATTTGATGGGACTTCACCAATATCATTATCTAATGCAAGTTTTTGAATACCGTACTGTACTTTATTGATGTACCGATCAACTGTTGTTATGGTACATACCGAGCGTACCAACACATAGTACACTAAGGTGTACCGATGTATTGACACATAGAGGACTGGTACGTACCACCCATACCGAGTGGTATGGTACGGTATTGCAAACCATTCTAATGACCAATATGGAAAAAGTGTATTTTTTGATGTACAACTATAATATGAATTTGATAAAGATCAAAGCTTGGTGTTACTCATACAATCTGATCATTTTGTTATTAGATAGTTTGAACCCTAAGTTGACTAGTTTCTTGTTATATTCAAGATCAGTGTGCTATGAGAATGATAATAATTTTTTGGAATCACTTTAGGAATCAGTGTGCTATGGGACATGTAACCCCGATGTGGCATCTGCCATCTAGGAATCACTCTTCCAGTTCTTATGATAATAACTTTTTGGAATCATAGTATCATCCCTAAAATATTGATCTGGTGGTGGCATACTAGACCCACTTTCAGAGGCTAAGGGTTTGAAACCTCATCCAACATATTCTAGAAGATGTTAGGTAGCATAGCTAGAAAAGACATTGATTGTTGACATCAAAGTCCTGAGATCAAATTTCATCTTCTCCACTTACCCTTTGCTAAAAAAAAAAGGAAAATAGAATTGAATCCTAATGAACTGTGTTGATCATAATACTGGGCATGTGCCATATGCCATGCCTATACATAATACTGGGCATGTGCATAAGCATGTTACTAGAGCAAGACAGAATGTATATTGTCATACTGAGGCAATCCAGAAAATGAATTTTTGCTCAAGGCATAGATAGACTGATTTGTAGCCACTTTATGGGACAATGTATGAACTGTGCTTTTTATATCCTGTTGGATTACATGGGTCTCATGTTCTCTATTATTGATTTTATCAATTTACGCTTACGACTCTTTATTCTTCTTCTTTACCTTCTGGATTTCTGCTTGCTTGCAAATTACTCTCAACTTTTCTGTTATTGAGCTATATCAGTAATTAACTCATCTTCGACCTCTACCTATTTTCCTATTCTGGATGGACACTTGGAGAATATATATAGCTGGTATTGGTTTCAGAAATATGAAATCATAACCAACAAATCCTTTATTGTATGACATGTGTCATAAACAAATCTTTTGTTCAATATACTCATCATTCCATCTCTGCAGATCAATAAAAAATCTGAAACAATGTGCAGTTTCCTTAATATGATACTTATAATTGAGAAAGACATGCTTCTGAAAATCTACTTATGTGTTGCCTATACACTATATTGGAGACACTTAACCATCAATTTTTTTGGGTGGGTCAATCACTTTGTGAAAAATGTAAAATGTAAAACATGGTTGCAGTTATTGATTTTAAAATTGTGCAGTTGCAGTTAACACTTGAAACTGTATGCCATATTCCATCCTCTATTATGGTTAATTTTGTCTCCTATTGCACTTGGTACATCTTTTGTTAATTACTACAGAAAATAATGATTTTTCTGGTGTATTTATAGTTATTATTGATACATCTCCCTAAAGAATTTAGAGTCATTTGTAGAATCTCCCTTTGAGTTTCGAGCCCTGGAAGTTGCTTTAGAAGCTATTTGCAGCTACCTTGATGCACGCACTACTGAACTAGAGACTGCTGCTTACCCTGCCTTAGATGAGCTGACTTCCAAGGTAATGCCAGACTTCCTCTTCATCAATATCCTCACTGCAATGGTTTAAATTCTATATCAGTAAATAACTGAAAATTAAAGATATCCTTCTGTGCCACATCAACTGGTAAATCACATGTTTTACTAGGCTATCTACTGAATACATATGGAACTGGCATATTGCAAGCTGTATAAAGAGGCATTCGACATATTGGCTTATATAAACCGGCAAAGTAGGTGATATCAACTATTTTGTTTATTGACCAAATTCAAGAGAAGATAGCCTGTGGATTTTGTTTACTGCTAATGATTTCTTGCATTAGACAAGAATGTTCATCTACTTGCATGTTTAGTCATACCAGTCATGTGCCCTGTGCTTCTTATCCAGACCTTCTGCACTAAAAAGGTCCACTCCATGTTAGGGTGAGTGGTCCTATAAAGTATAAACACAAATTCATCTAACGTTCTTCTATTTCTTTAACAATCCCATAAGTTAGCTGCCCCTTGAGTTGATTTTTTAGTCTCCATTATGTGAATAAATATATTTTATTCCTTTTTACCCTCATGTTCACATCATCATTTTTTTCTTGTTGTAAACATCTGGTTTTCATCAGCCAGGTTTTGTTGTTTCTTTCTCATATGATAGATAGGCTTTAATGCTATGTTTCTCTCTTTTCTGAGGATGATATAGTTGATTGTGGATTATTATGTCAATTTTGATACTTTCACGCTAAATCTTAGACCTTATTGGCTATTTCCCTCTTAATGCACTTCTCTTATTTGTGGTGGAGAAGAGGTGTTCCAAGTTTTTAGCTTTAGATTATAGCTACTGCAATAATATTGTAACAAAAAATTATTCAAGAATACAGAAAAATGCAAATTTGATGATGGTAATTATTTCAGAAATTTAATATTAAAAATAAAAATTCCTTCTGAATTAAGCATGTGAAGATTGTGAAGTCATACCAAGATAAGAAATCAATTATATCACTCATATTAAAGGGTTAGATGTCTGTGTGAGGAAGTTGCAAGGCAAACGAGTAGAAAGAAGTCCTAGAAGTAACATTCAGATTCAAAAGGTAAAAAGATAATAGAATTCAGGAATAAAACCAAAGAAATATGGAACACAGAAGAAGATAACACTTGTTCTATGTGGCAATGGTAATGTAATTGAAAGATAATAAAGAAGTTATCATGAATGTGAATGACAGTACTTCAAAATGCAATTATTATAGAGGAGATTAAACTTGAGCTTTTAATATAGGACTAGTATGATGGTCAAGTGATAGAAAATTAGCAAACAAGAAGCTAAAGGAACTATTAGTGAAGTTTATTGTGTCTATTAAGTTCTAGATATGTATGCGCATATCTATATGCTTGCTAAGAGGGTGTAAAATAGGAATTAGGATTTTTTATCTAAGGTCAAAATTTTGAATAGAAATGTGCTAATGGAGCATGGTGGTTGTCTCAGTTGTTGTACTTGAAACCAACAGTCATACCCTGTGGTCATCAAGATATGAAAATTATCTAAAGAACAAAATCAAAGGGTTCATCAAATCTTATCTAAATAACACACATTATTATCTTCTTTTTTGTTCTTATTTGGTTGTGAAGGTATATGATTTATCCTTTCATGCTTATCAAACTGTCTATTTCTACTGGTACATTCTACTTATTTCTTCTAGCACAGTGGTAGAGAATGCTGTTTGCACAGAAGTGTTATTTTTTCTAATGTGTGGAGGACAAAAAAAAGCACTCTTCTGCATTGTACTAATTTATGTTTTTTCTTCTTTTTTTCGTCCCTTTAATTGTTTGGTGATTGTAATTACATTGTGCAGATCAGCAGTCGTAACTTGGATCGTGTGCGCAAGTTGAAGAGTGCCATGACTAGGTTGACCGCTCGTGTCCAAAAGGTGTGTCTTGCCTTTTAATATTTAATATGTCCCCTTTTATTATTTGTTTATGTTTTGTTTGTCAGTTAATATACATTTTTATTGTGGACTCAACAGGCTGCTGCAGTCAATATACCATTAGTAAAAATATGCAGTTAATATGCTGCTCAATATATCAAATATTAGATTATTGATGCTTGAGAAATATGCAGATTTGTGGATCACAAGTCACCTTCATTTGTATTAGAAACTCCTTTTCAGATTCACCTGACAAGCATTTTTGTTCTGGTGTTGTGGAGGGTGTTCAGTGGTTGCCGTAACTGTATATGCCATATTAAGTTGTGCCTCAGCATGGTGCACACACAAGATAAAATAATATATAAACAGGTAAACGAAAAAAAATTTGCTATATATTAGATCTATCCATCGTCATATTGAAAAGAAAACGGAAAATGACATACAATTAATATAAGCAAAGTACTACCTCGCTACAGTGTGCAGTCCTCTGATAAGCTCCATCTTTGATTTCAGTCACAACATGTTGTGATTCACTGGGTGAAGGCTGTTTTCCCATTGGTCACATCAAGGGCAAGGACTAGGATTATTACTTGTGCTTGAGAGTAGAGAATAGCCACAAATTCAATTTGAAGTGGTAACTTCATCATGTTACCCCTTTTGTCATAACCTTTTGCAAAAATAACCATAGAACATATAACCACTTTGTATTTGTACCAGAAAGATCCCATACATAGTGTTAACAATGTCTAACTCCTTGCCAATATGAATAAATATAGGCAATAAACTAGGAAACAGCATTGGGGAAATTTTATATACAGATAACATTGGGAAATTGTATGTACAGATGACAATTAATTAATTAGTTCATGATTCAGTGGTGATTATCTATCCTGAATATTTATTTGTCATCTACAGAATCCTGCATTATCCTTCTGTTTTGACATTGAAGCCAAAATGTACTATCAATTTGGTCCATGAATGGGTTATCTATTTTTGTTGAGCTAATGTCCTGTTTCTTTTCTTTTAGCTCAAACTACATATGTTTTCAAATTTTGTATATAGCATCATTGTTTGTGAATGAAATGGTGAGAATACAATGAAATTGATTTGAAAAATCTAAAAGTTGGTCTGAACATTAATCTTTCTTTATTTTTGCTATCTAACATAATTCAGGCATACAACGTGGTTAGAATGTAAACTTGTGGTGGCTCATGCTTTCTATGTAAGGACCTAAATTGCAGTTGGTAAACTTTCTTGCCTATTTCAGCAATCACAAAATTCAGTGTGTTCACCAGGTAAGGGATGAGCTTGAACAATTACTGGATGATGACGATGACATGGCAGATCTTTATTTGACAAGAAAACTGGCTGGATCATCCTCTCCTGTCAGTGGTTCTGGTGTGCCTAACTGGCTCCCTGGTTCTCCAACAATCGGTTCTAAGATATCCAGAGCAAGCAGGGCAAGTGCAGCAACTATACATGGAAATGAGAATGACGTTGAGGAGCTAGAAATGTTACTCGAGGTCATAGAACAACTTTTCTCTTTATTCATGATTCTTAATCTTCTAAGAGGAAAAAAGAAGATAGATAAGTATTTACCTGCATATCAATTTCTAATTTTAAGGACTTTCTTAAACTACACAGGCATACTTCATGCAAATTGATGGCACTTTGAACAAGTTGGCTACTGTAAGTCTTTATAATTCTATGAATAGAGTCAGTGTCTGATTATTTCAACTAATTTGGATTCCTTCAAAATAAAAAGAAATGGTCAGGACATGTCATTCCCGTGTAATTTTCTTTCAGCATTTATCTTATTATTGTAAATAATGTGCAAATTAAGTAACTAATAGAACTCTATTACTGGGATGCAAAATGCTAGTATGGTGAATCATATAACCATAAATCCACAAAAGAAAAAACAAAAGTATTCACACATTATGAGCTATTGTATCAATAACTCATTAAGCTATAGTTCCAAAAGAAAATCAGTAGCAAACATAAATGCCAATGATTATTTCAACCACAAAACTATACAATGGTTTCTTGCTTTAACTCCTCCCTATTTTCTCAAATGCTTTGTGTTATATGTTAAAATTTGATTATGTTGTTTAAGTTTATGTTACGTAAATTTTTTTTTTTTTCCGAAAGTTGATGATAGAATGCTAAATCTTTTAATAAGGGAAACTGCTGAAGCAAGATCCAAGTGGAAAAGAATTTGGGATATTGAGATGGAAATGATGATAGAAAAAGTTTATATGCTGGAGGACTTGCAGGAGTTGCATAGGATAAAGGGAGAATTTGGAACTGTCTGATCATGTACTGTGATAATCTAGTGGCACTTAGTTAAGTTTAATCTAACCTGTTTTGGTGAAAGAAGTGGAAGACCATGGAAACCTGTATTCTATTTGAATCATTATATCTAGAAGAATTGAATTAGAGTGTCCTTTCACAGGAGCAAATATGTGTTTGAGATCAAGAATGACATAAACTAGTTTTGACATTGCAATTGATTTTTTTACTATGTCAAAAGAGAAACTCAAACAGATACTTAAGGCAACTATAGTGGATATTTTTTAATGATTCCTCTGATACTTTTCAATTTTCAATTTTCATTTTGTTCAGCATTTCTATGCTTTTTTTTCTATAATCTGCCATTTCTTGTGTTGGTGAATGAATGATTCTTTATGATGAAGCTAACAGGCAGTTTTCCATGTGCTGCAATTTCTCTTTTAAATTAGTAAACCAGGAACTAGGGAAAGTATTTCTAGTGCATTGACTTCCATCTCTAATGCTTATCTAAATGCCCTCTCCATGTTTCCAATGTAAATGCAAAAAGAGGACAAAGTTGTAGCTTTCTTGGGTGTCATCTAGTTGAAAATGTGACCTTTTTGGGTGTGTACGTTTGCAGATGTCACTATCTTTTCTGTGTTGTATCAGACTGTGTATATTATGTTTATAATTGTAAATTAGGTAGTAACAGAGATCATATCACTTTGCCCAGTTATTGAGACAACTTAAACTTTCTTTCAGCTACGTGAATATATTGATGATACAGAAGACTATATCAATATCCAGGTATTCCCTCTTCACTTTATTAGATCAATTGACATAAAGAAATTAGTGTAGAGGGATTATGAGTGTAATGTCTTAAACCAGAATTTTGTCCTGGCAGCTTGACAACCACCGAAACCAACTTATTCAGGTAACATTGCTCTCAAGTTTTCTTCAACTACGTTTCCTTTTTTGAAACTAAGAAAAGTTCAAATATGTTTGTTTGTTGTCTGGGGCAGGAACTCCTGATTTTCCTCTGATTCCTCATATTTGATTTCTTTGTTATTTGCTGATTATCTTTTCCTATGTGCTGTTGTAGCTAGAGCTTTTCTTGAGTTCTGGCACAGTTTGCCTTTCACTTTATGCACTAGTTGCTGGGATATTTGGGATGAACATACCATATTCGTGGAACGACAACCATGGATATGTATTCAAATGGGTAAGTTGACTAGTGAACCAAAGGCTTCTATGAGCAATGTACATCATTGCTGATACATGGTGTAATCTGTATCTGTTTGCTCCACAGGTGGTCGGTATCTCTGGACTAGTTACTGGCTTCCTGTTCATTTTCATTATTGCTTATGCTCGTCACAAAGGTCTTGTCGGGTCTTAATCCGCTCAGAAGGTACTTAATTTGGAGGAGCTCAATTCCGAAATAATTGCTCAGATCCTTGTTTCAAGTTATCATGATTCTGTTAAAAATTACTTGCCTACTTGCCATTGATTTCTAGATCGGCAACCTGCACCTGTCACAATTCTACACTAGAGGATTCAAACGGAGACAGGACATAGCAGAACTAGATGTAGCATTGGCGTTCCAGGATCGACATCCAGATATAAAACTGCATTAAGTGTTGTACTACTAGTTCATTAAAATTTTGATTTTTCTTTCTTCAGATCTTTGTCGGATTTCTTGAATGTCACAAGCTAAAGCCATCAGTTTGTGTGTACTCTTTTAAGTTCCTCGCACCATCACATTGATGGTGCAACACAACACGCTACTAGTTACTGTAAATTGTCATTCAATATAAGCATGCGTTGCCTGTCTAACAATATTTTATTGCACAAGAATATAGTCCTCGAATCAAGTGCTTGTTTGCTTTTGTTCTCTCTCTCTCTCTCTCTCTCTCTCTCTCTCTATATATATATATATATATATATATGTGTGAGAGAGAGAGAGAGAGAGAGAGAGAGAGAGAGAGATTTTGAAATAAAAAAGCAGTTTTTCTGATTGATTGGTGCCCCATCTTTCTGGTGTCCCTCAAATGTATCTGACAGGACAACTTAAAAAACTTTCGCCTTTGCATTGGATTCGTGCATAAGATGACTCTTGTCTTTGCATTATTTTGGTCCGTAGCTATGCTAATAATATTTTTTTTAATAGAGATAATATTTTTAGTATGTACAAAAAATATTTAATGTTATTCAAGAATATGATAAATAATTTTCTTATACATTCATGTCTCAAGCACAATCAAGGTTGGTAAGTTGGTTTGTATTTGATCCCCTTATAGTGTTTTTATAAAGGTATCAAAAATATCATAATCCTATTAAAATATACCGCAACTATAACTAGTGTAGCAATATATCGATTCATCTTATGCATCAGTCTGTTGTTACATATCGGGTCTTCTTAGGAGTATTTTTTGAAATATAAAAGAAAAATGAGAGCACCAACGGGAAAAAGTAAAAAGAGATTTCAATAAAAAAATCAAATGCGAGCTTTTCCTACGAAAAAAAGTCCATATACATACGTGTTTAAAAGGAAGGTTTTTTAGTTTTGGTATAGGAACTGGGTGATGTTGTTGTCATTCTCAATAAGGGTCCTTCCAATTATCCTGCTGATCTTTGTCTATCACGAGAGATGAATTTGGATTCAGGGATTGAATTTGGCTTTAGACTTTGGAGGTAGGTTGGTGAAACTTTGATAGAGGTGGGTAAAGCATAATAGATTTTGACAGAAAAATCAATAGTATAATTATATTTATTAGAATAAATTTTTCAGATAGAAAATAAATGAACTCATGATAATACTTCAATAAGATCGAAAAATAGCTTATCATCAAGTTTAAAATCACAAAGGATACAGAAAGACCACCACCCCAAAAATAATAAATAAGGATACAGAACTGAAAATAAAAGATTCACCACTCAAGGATGTATCCAAGAGTAAGAGAGCACTCCAAGAGAGCTTTTGTTAATATTATCAATTTCTAAAAACCTCTTCTAACCCCTAAACACTAAAATAAGTATTAGTACATGAAACAACCCTTAGGGAATATCGAAATTAAGTGTTTTACAACTGATAACCAACTTCTTTAATGTATTCCTTAGTCATGAAGAAAAGCACCTTGAAACAATTATAATTTTATCTAAAGAATATGTTAATGTGCTATCATATTTGAGTGGGTTGAGTTAAAAACTATGAGGCAACATTGTGGGTTGAAAAAAATACCATAGTATCAACAAGGTCCATATGAGTAGGTTATAGCAAATTAGGTACTCGAATGTCAATCTCCCCTTGTTGTAAAAGACTTGTCCCAAATCCTTATTTGTTTTATCAACATGATTATGAAAAGAACTTAAATCAGCCATATTAAATGTTGGGGAGACTTCATAATCTTCAAGTAGCTAGATCTCATAAGTATTTTTATTAATTCTTTTAAGTACATTGAATGGACCATCAGCCTTCGGTTTCAATTTTTCAAATATGCCCGGTGGAAACCTCTCATTCCTTATATAAATCTAGACTAAATCACCTATATTAAACTCTACATATTTTCTATGTTTATTGGCAGCTTGCATGTATCTCTTATTTTACTTTTCGATAGTTGCTTTAACACCCTTATATAGCTTCTTTATTTGTTTAACTCTCTCATCAGCATCTCCTCTAAATTGCTTAGTTGTCGAATGAGAGACCAAGTCTAAAGGGCTAGTAGGATTAGCACCATAAACAACCTCAAAAGAACTCTTACCAATGCTATGATGCATGGAACGATTGTAGGCAAACTCAATCCTAAGCTTCTATTCATTACTTCAGTTTGCCCATCGATTTATGGATGATGCGAGCTGCTGAAATTCAAAGAAGCACCCAACTTCCTCTAAAGAGTTCTCCAAGAATGACTAATAAATTTTGAATCTCAATCAAACACCATACTTCTTGGAATACCATATAGCTTAATAATCTCTATAAAATATAAATCAGCAATATGAGATACATAATTTGATTTATTGTAGGGAACAAAGTGAGATATTTTTTAAAATCTATCAATAACAACCAACCATAATAGAATCCTTGTTCCTTTGAGTTCTTGATAGCCCCAAAACAAAATCAAGACTCTTATCGCACATTTGGCACTAGTAATAGAGTGTACAAACCAAAATTTTGACTTCTTGATTTTGCCAAATGACATACTTGACATTGCTTTACATGTCTCTCCACATCTCTGAACATCTTAGTATTAGGATCAAGAGCGACACTAAGGGGGGCGAGGGGGCAGTGGGTGGGGGGGCAGGTTGGGTGTGAATTAGTGTCGCAAAAAAATCATCGGTTTTGTAAGACATTCATTCGTTGAAAATCAATATCAGAAAGTACTTGACTTTAGAGTAAATGAACTAGCAATTAACTTAGAAAAAAATAATAGTAATAAAAAGCAAAATGGAAATGAGCACACCAGAATTTATAGTAGTTCGGTCGTTGTGATCTATATCCACTTCTAATTCCTCCTCCATCGAGGTCACTAGCATCCACTAATGGTCTTCCTTCAATGGGCGAAGACTAACCACTCTCTTTATATAACTTTCTCCTTTTCACGAGGAGACAACCCTTACAAGCCTCACACCTCTCTTGAATGATCACAAGACTTAGAAAAGGAGGAGGACTCTAGCAATTTTATAACACTTTTAACACCCCAAGACTTCAAGATATTTACACTTTCGTGCCATTTCATACAAAAAAGGGTGGGGTATTTATATGCCCTAATGGCTTCAAAATCAAAGCTAAAAAGTGTCTCATCCTAGATTTCTAGGGTACTGGCGGTACCACTATCTACAGACTGACATTGGGTGGTACCACCGCTCAGTCTAGGCGGTACCACCACTCAATCTAGGTGGTACCACCGCTTGATAGAGCTCAGAGATTGAGCTCTAGCAGTACCACCGCCTGGCAGCATTAATTGCCGGTGGTACCATAACTCAGACCACTTGGGAGACCGAGTCTTAAGTGGTGCCACTATCGGCCGTGACTTCAGGTGCTGAATGAGCTATTCAATCGGCCCAATTCAGCCTTGTTAAGGGCCCAATTAGCCCCTAACTGAGTTAATGGAATTACCTCATAATCCTAACTCAACATATAGTCTAACTATGATAATTAAGACATGTAACTAAGTAATCTTGGTCCGGTATGTCAATTGTTCTTCCGGCGAACTTCTCGGTGAACTTCTAGCAAACTTCTTTGTGAGCTTCCGGTGAACTTCTCAGCGACCTTCTAATGAACTTTCGATGAACTTCTTGGCGAACTTCCGGTGAACTCTCAATGGACTCTCGATGAACTCTCAGCAAACTCCCAATGAACTCTCGATGAGCTCCTAACGAACTCTCAACAAGCTTCCGATGAACCACTAGCACATAGTCCGAATCTTCGATGTATAGTATGATATTTGACTTTAGCCTAACATCTTACTTTATGCCTTCATTGCTATCGTAGTTAATCCTATAACACTTAGAATTTACCAATTGATTTCATCATTAAAATTTGAGATTCAACAATCTCTCCCTTTTTTATGATGATAACCAATTGATGACGGAGTTAACCTTAACTTCCCCAATCTCTATGCCATACTTGAGAAAATACAAACTAATTCACAACCCTGGATTCAAGCTTTAATTGATTTTAATTCAAATTTTCATGCATTGTGCATCATCATAGTTTCAAGTCATCAAGGTATTAAATGAATAATTTTATCACTTCATACATGATAAAATGCTTTGGGCATAGCCTTACATCATTGAATTGGTTCCAAATTACTCAATTCCTCTAGATCTACATATTTACCCTTATGAATATTTCTAGACTCAATGGTTAGGAATTTAAGGGCATGTTGAGGAGAATCAAAGAGTAGGGAATCATAGGTTTCATCTAATCTCCTCTTCCCTTTGTCTCTTGAGGATCTTCTAGAAGTCATGGAGACTACATTTATCAAGAACAAATAAGATGCAAGAACAAGTAATGCAATGAGAGAAACAATTTGGTTTGAGATTGATCCTCGATTTTGTAAAGGATGAGGGTTCTCTTGAGTTACTTAGAGGGAGAGTAAAATAAAGTATGGCTATGGCGCTGTTTAGAGAGGTATAGAGTGAGTTGGGGTTGGTTCTACCACCAGCCCTAACTTGTGTTTATATAGGGCAAGTTGCAGGTGGTGGTACCACTAGTTGGGCGGTGCTATCACGTACAGGCAGTGAGCATTGATAGTGCTATCGCTAATCCGACGATGCCACCATCAGTGCTCTGTCTTGCTTTTAGTTTTCTAGTAGTTTATTTTTTAGATGCGGTGCAAACATTAAGCAAGATATTTATCATTATGTGGTGCAAACATTATAACAAGTTATTGAAGTTCTACTTTTGTAAGAGGAGAAAATTCATAAGAAAAAATTTATATGGCTTATCAAACATACCATATATCCATGAATCAAATCTTTTCTCAAGTGAAGAAATAATAGTAAATGATCTTGAAAAAGAGGACTTAATTTAGAAAATCCGGAGAGAACAATTTAAAGAACTCATGTATCAAAAAGATTTAACATACCTAATCCTCTTCTTATAAAATCAAATTATTCCAAGGTTTTATAAAAATATCAACCAATTGATGTTTTATATTAATAAATTCTAGAGATATGTCATGCTTATTAACATGCTCTCTTATAAAATGATGCCTAATATCAATATGTTTAGTTCTAGAGTGTTGAATATGATTTTTTGTTAAGCATATTGCACTAGTGTTATCACATTTTATAGGTATGTTTTTCAGGTGAATTTCATAATCCTCTAAAGTATTTTTCATCTATATAACTTGAGCATAACATGCACTTGCTGCTATATACTCAGCTTCGGTTGTAGATAATGCAATCGAATTTTGTTTCTTGGAAGACCAAGAGACAAGTGTATGTCCTAAAATTTGACATGTTTTGGATATGCTTTTTCTATTTATTTGGTAGCTAGCAAAATCGCCATCGGTATAATTAAGTAATTCAAAGTTTTTAGATTTTGGATATCATAATCCTAGTTTAGGAGTTCATTTTAGGTATCTAAAAATCCTTTTAATAGCTTTTAAGTGAGATTGCATCGGGTTAGATTGAAACCTAGCACATAATCCAATACTAAACATGATATCCAGTCTTGTTGTCGTAAGGTACAGTAAACTACCTAACATAGCCCTATAGGTTTTCTAATCAACACATTCTCCATTAATGTCCATATCTAATTTTGTGGAAGTGTTCATTAGTACATTAATAACTTTAGTACTATCCATCTTGAATCATTAGAGCAAATCTAATGTATATTTGGTTTGACTAAGAAAAAAAATATTACTTAATTGCTTGATTTGTAATCTAAAAAAAAGGTTAATTCGCCCATTAAGCTCATTTTAAACTTTTGACTTATACTTTTCGCAAACGATTCACATGAAGAACCAAAAATGATATCATCAATATAAATTTGGATAATAAAAAAATTATTTTTAAAATATTTAATAAATAATGTAGTATCGACCTTGCCTTTCATAAAATTATTTTGAATAAAGAAAGAACTGAGCCTATCATACTAAGCCCTAGGGGCTTGTTTTAATCCATAGAGAGCTTTAGTCAACTTAAACACATGATTCGAAAAATCATCATTCTCAAATTTGGGAGGTTGTTCAATATAAACTTCTTCGGAAATAAAACCATTAAGAAAAGTGATTTTGACATCCATTTGAAATAACTTAAAATTATTACTACTGGCATAGGCAAGGAGCAAGCATCCTTATAGCTTCTAATCTTGCCATAGGAGTGAATGTTTCTTCATAACCGATACCTTTTTCTTGGTTAAAACCCTTGGCCACTAGTCTAGCCTTATTTTTAACCATGCTACCAAATTCATCTTGCTTATTTCTAAAGACCCATTTAGTACTAATAACTAAATGGTAACTAGGTCTCGAAACAAGCTCCCATATCTCATTTCTCTCAAATTGTTTCAACTCTTCTTGCCTTGCGATAACCAATAAATCATTTTTCAAGGCCTCGTCAATCCATTTAGGTTCAATTTGAGAAAGAAAAGCGATATTGGCACAAAATTTTTTAAGAGAAGAATGAGTTTGAACCCCTTTTGATGTGTTTCCTATGATTAGCTCCTTAGGATGAGCATCTATGTACTTCCATTCCTTAGGTAAGGATGTTTCGGAAGAATATGTATCCAAGTTGCTAATTGGAGGAGGGGGTTCATTTAAATTTAAAGTATCAAAATTAAGATCATCATCAAACTCATTTTTCTTAAATTCAGAGACTTTATTAAAGACAACATAAATAGACTCTTCTATGACCAAGCTTCTTTTAAAGATATGAAAGACTTTTGAAATACTAGAATAACTAAGAAAAATATCTTCATCGGATTTTGCATCAAACTTTCCTAAGGTATCTTTTTCATTCAAGATAAAACATTTACAACTAAAAACTTTAAAGTACAAAACATTGGGTTTTTTATCATTCCGCAATTCATAAGGAGTTTTAGAAAGTAATGGTCTTACTAGAATCCTATTCATGACATAGCATATCATATTAATAGCTTTGGCCCAAAAATATTTGGATAGGCTATGTTCATTCAATATAGTTCTTGTCATTTCTTGTAAATTTTTATTTTTTCTTTCTACTACTCTATTTTATTGAGGATTTCTCGGAGTAGAGAAATTATGGTTGTATCCATTAGTTTCACAAAAAATTTGGAAATCATGATTTCAAAACTCGCTATCGTGATCACTCCAAATTGATGAAATCATAACACCTTTTTCATTTTGAACAAGTTTACAAAACTTAGAAAAATACCTAAAGTAATCGCTTTTGTGTGTCAAGAAGTATGTCCAAGTATATCTACTATAATCGTCCACAATTACAAAGGCGTATTTGCTATCTCCTAGGCTTGATGTATCAATTAATTTAAACAAATCCATATAGATCAATTGCAATGGTCTAGAGGTGCTTATTTGATTCTTTAGTTTAAAACTATATTTTATTTGTTTTTCTAGTTGACATGCATCACACATATTATCTTTAACAAACTTAATGTTAGGAATACCTCTTACAAGTTCTTTGGATGAGATTTGATAGATTAGTTTTATACTATCATGACCTAATCTCTTTTGCCAAAGCCAAGCATCGTCATTCAAAATCGAAAATATATTTTATTATAAAGATCATCAATGTCAATAGTATATATATTATTTTGTTTTAGGGCAATCATAGAGGTGTTTGTGTGATTGTTCAATAATGTAAGCATTGGATTCAAATATAATCATATATCCTTTATCACATAATTAAGTAATGCTCAAAAGATTATGCTTTAAGCCATCAACCAACAATACATCTTTAATAAAAAAGTTATATTTTTTATATATGGTTCCTTTGCCAATGATTTTACCCTTGTTGTTGTCTCTGAAGGTGACATACCCTTCGTCTAGGCTAGTGAGCTTAGAGAATTGAGATGGATCTCCGGTCATATACCTTTAGCATCTACTATCAAGGTATCATCTCTTGCTTCTACTTGTGATGATAGACATTTCTTAAAAAAAGGGTGGTTTTTAGGTACCCATTTGACCTTGGGTGCCTCAAAAATCGATTGACTCAACTTATCATTTTGTATGGAGTCTTTTACAATTCTTTTAGGAACCTAAATCAATTTGTGTAGACTATATCTCTTAAAAAGATATTTATAAGCAATATGTCCAAATTTGAAACAAAAGTTGCATTTGTTTCAGGGTGAAACATGCAAAGTTGGGCATTTAACAAAGATAGTTGGATTTTTATGAGTATTACTTAGAAAGCTGATTCTATCTCTTCTATGAACATGATTCTTACTTGCAATGATCATATTTAAGGATTTGCTATCTATTTCAAAATTTTCTAAGGTTTCATGTAGTTGTAAATTCTCCTTTTTAAGTGTTTCTATTTCATCACATTTTATGCAAGGAGCTAAACTATCATCACGCTCAATTTTTAATATATCAAAATCACTAACAAGAGAAGCATGCTCTTTTTTCAATAGTTTATACATTTTACTAACTAATCTACATTCATCAAATAAATCATAAGAAGCACTTAATAATTCATCAAAAGATAAATGAGCTTCGATCGAGTTACTTACCTCATTGCCATATGCCATCAATGCGTAGTTAGCAACTTGCTCTTGTTGAATCTCAAATTTTGATGATGAAACCAATTGATAGTGTTTATGATTTGATCTACATTTTGAGTGATGCAGGAAGCTTCGGTCAAGGAGAGACAATTAAAGTAGGAAGAATCATATTGAGCCAGAGAAAAACATGTTAGAAGATTAGACGTCGCGTCGAATGATCGGTTAATATATTGGTAGAAGGCTTCGGGCCATGGGTTCTGGCATCGGGCTAAGAAGAGCGAAAATTGTGCTAAGGAAATCGAAGTTGCGAAGGTCAATTGGCTGATTGGGCAATAGGCCACAAGAGAGGACGATGCGCTGAAGATTCGGATGAAGCATCGATGAACTAATGACATGCCGGACAACATTTGATTCAAGCTTTGTAATAATTATCTAAATCAAAGTAGGTTTTAAGTTATATGATTAACTATGATAGTGATCAAGGCATAAAGCAAAATGAAGTCCCGGAGTCAAGAATGAGATTTCGTTAGGTGTTCTAGAGTTCATCGGAAGTTCGAACATTCTATCACGGACTTAGCAGGCTTTGCCTAAGTCATGTGACACCCTTGCGTATCCGTTTGCAAAGGTCAACCTCCTTGAAACCTCCTATGGTCTCTTAGGACCTATAAAAGATAAAACAGGTTATAGAAAGTGTCTCACTTGGGATCCATAAGCAAACATGTCAGAAAACACTTCATAGCTAATGCAAATTACAAACAGACTTTACAAGCTCTGAACGGTTGTACAACAAAGGGTCAAAATGGTCCACTACAGACCAAATATCTTTCATAAGTGTCCACATGACATAACCTTTATTTACAAGCCTAAAACGGCCACCAAACCCAACTAAAATAGGGTTGTTAAGCCTTCGGTCGTCTCTCTACATATTGTGCAAAGTATGAACAAACCAAAAGATATGGACATACATAAGCATTACATCAAACATCCTATTTAGAATTTTGTCTATGACATCTCCCCCACTTATTCCTTCGACGTCGTCGTCGAAGCCTTTGCTGACACTGCAACTCCTCACCTTTGCTGAGTCTTCAATCTTTTGCTCCAGCTACAATGTGCCTCTTGGCTCCTAGCTGCTCTCTGCTGCTATTGTTGAATAGTCAAACTTTTGATCTGTCATGCTGCTTCAACTCACCAATGACTCTAACTTTAGTGTGGGGTTAGCTAAGTTGTGTTATCCCTATTGGTTCCTACGAATCCTTTAGATGAAGGAAAAGATCATCCTTACTATATGCTAGTCTCTTAAATGCCTCATGCTACTTGAATTGGGTGGATACTTGTTGGAGCTTTAACGAGCATCGCCTCGTAAATTTTTGAAGTTTCAAGTTCTTCCTCTATAAAATTTGTCCATCAACTCTTCTTTAACTTAGTTATCACTTACAAGTAGATTCGCATCACTTTTACTTTCGATTGACATTCTATTGGGAAATAAAACAGATAATCTACTCTTAATAGCACTGATCACAATTGGTAAGGATTTGACAACTATTGTCTTCTATTATCTTCGAAGGGTTTTTGAACTAGTGCAGAGCTCATCTACTAGATAGATAAGAGAATTGGGGTACTCGGTTTCATCCATTCTCTTAAGAGTTGAGAAGGCAAAGATTACTTGACTTCGCTCACCTCCTCGAGGGTTGTACTCCATGCATCAAGCTAGTTACTGGCCTTCGCCTGCTCTTTGCTCACACTTCTAAAGCACTTGAAGTATTTACACTCCTTGCGTTAAGTTAGCTAATGTGATTCACCTTCTCAATGCCATCGAACTTCCAGAATACATGAAGTTTTCACCCCAACTTGAAGTAAGTCTCTAATAGTTTTGGTTGCCTCTAGGATTATACCATCTTCTCCATCAACCCTACTGCTTACTCCACTGAGTAGCAAAGGTACAACATTGCATACTATCTGCTTCGTTTCTTAGTTGTGCACTCTTGTAATACCCGAAGTCCTTCACTTTCGGCTATCTTGATGAGAAGCTCGTTGACACCGGTCTTACGAATTTCCTTGGCCTCTGCCCTTTAACCTTGTCTCAGTACTTAGAGTTTGCCTTTGCATGCTCCACCTCCTTGACCCCTTTCATGACCAAGCGCTCTCCCTCCATAAGAGCAAGGGATTGATGACTTCACGGAAGTCTTGCCTTTGCGGTACCATAGCGCTACCATGCCCATGGCCCTACTATCCATCGCCTCGTATCTGCATCCCTTTTCTTCATGATCAATAGATATGTCTCTATGGCACTCCTCCGAGTCCACCTCCATTCTAACTTATGCTTTGTTTTAGGTATCTAAGTCCCTCTATATTGAATCTCGGATTTTGATGATGAAGTCAATTGTCATTTGGTTATCTAATCTATATGTTGAGATAAGTGTGCAGGATTAACTACGATGGCAGTAAGACATGCAACAGGTGTTGCGTCGGAGTCAAGACCAAGATCACGTTGGGGGTTCGAGAGTTTGACGGAAGTCTGGACGGTCGTCGGAAGTTCTACGAGAACAAATCCGAGAAGTCCAAGAGCTTGCCAAAGAAGCTCGTCGGAACTTGCCAAGAGGATTGTCGCAAATCTAGGAGTTTGCCAGAAGTCTACCGGAGCATCGCTGAGGGTTCGTCGGATATTCGCCGGAAGTTCGCCGGAAGCTCGCTAGAAGAAGCGATTGACGCACCGGAACATGAGTTGTAGTATTAATGTCTTAAATGTCGTAGTTAGCATGAAGATTAAGTTAGGAATAGGAGGTGATCCCATTAACTTAATCTAGGGCCAATTGGGCCCTTGACAAACCCAAATTGGGCCGAATGGATCAGCCCATTTGGACCTAGATTTCCTAGCCAACGGTGGCATCGCCCAGAAGCTTGGTCTCCGAGCGAAGTCAGGTAGTGGTATTGCTTGAGCTCGGTCTCTGAGTAGTGTCAGGCAGTAGTACCACCCAATTCTGGCGGTGGTAGCACCAGGACCCTAGAAATCTGGGAGATTATACTTTTGAGCTCCAAATTTAAACTAGTTGGGGGCCTATATAAACCCCACCCTTTCCTGCATGAAAGGGAACCAAAAGCTTGCATTTATTCTGAGAATTTGAGAGCTTAAAAGTGTTGTAAAAGGCTAGAAGTTCTTCTCCCTCTTTTCTTTTAAGTTTTGATCATTCAAGAGAGGAGTGAAAATCTGTAAGGGTTGTTTCCTAAGCCTGTCAAAAGGAGTAAAGCTGTAAAAGGGTGGTTGGCCTTTGCCTATTGAAGGAAGGCCTCTAGTGGATGTCAGTGACCTCATCGGAGGAGGAAGCCAAAAGTGGATGTAGGTCAAGATTGACTGAACCACTCTAAATCTCGATTTGCATTTACATTATGCTCTCTATCTTAATTGCAAACTACCTCTATTGCTTTACTTCAACTATACTTTTGTTTGATCTTAAGTTGAAGAACTTTTCGAAATGGTTTTCATCGAAAACGCTTTCATCTTACAAACGTCATTTTAAACCAACGAAAGTTTTCTGTTGCACTAATTCACCCCCCCCCCCTCTTCTTAGTGCTCTTGATCCTAACAATTGATATCAGAGCAGGGTTCATTCTCAATCAGATTAAAACCCAAGAGAGATGGCATACGTTGGAAACCAAGAGGGTCACTTTATTACACGTCCGCCCATGTTCAACGAGACTAACTACATCTATTAGAAGACCCGAATGAGGATCTTCCTTATTTCCATATATTTTGAACTTTGGAATATTATTGAAAATGAATTTTTAAAGTCTTCTCTTCCAATAATCGATTGGAATGAATTAGAGAAGAAGACTTTCTCTCTTAATGCAAAGGCTATGAATGTCTTATTTTGTGTGCTTGATAAAAACGAGTTCAATCTTGTTTCAATTTGTGAAACTACATTTGATATTTGACATACACTCGAAGTAACTCACGAAGGCACAAGTAGAGTGAAAGAGTCAAAAATCAATCTTTTAGTACATTCTTATAAACTTTTTCGAATGAAACCGAGCGAGACCATAGGCGATATGTACACCCATTTCACGGATGTTGTCAATGGTCTAAAAGGACTCGGTAAAAGTTTTTCAGATTTTGAGCTCGTCAATAAAATTCTAAGATCCCTTCCACAGAGTTGGGACTCTAAAGTCACTACTATTCAAGAGACTAAAGATTTAAATAACTTCCCTCTTAAAGAATTAATCTGGTCATTAATGACCTACGAAATGACTTGCAAAGCTCATGAAGAGCAAGAAAACATCCTTCCAAAAAATAGGAAGGATATGACACTTAGAACTCTAGAAGACCACTTGAGAGAAAACTCAAGTGATGAGGACTTTGACGATGACTTGGCACTTCTAACAAGGAAATTTAAAAAATTTATTAAAAGAAACAAATTTAAAAATGACACTAAAAATAAACTTGAACCCAAAAAGGACCAAGTTGTTTGTTACGAATGCAAGAAGCCGGGACACTACAAAAGTGATTGTCCACAAGCCAAGAAGAGAACACCATAGAAGAAGGTGCTCAAAGCAATGTGGGATGACTCAAGCGCATCCGAAGAAGAGGAGTCCAACACCGAGCAAGTTACTTATTACGCCCTAATGACCATCGGAGAGGAGGTAACAAATTTAATTAATACAGGTTTATCATTTGATGAATTGTTAAATGCTTTCCATGACTTGTTTGATGAATACAAAACAATTAGTAGGAAATATAAATTGTTAAAAAAGGAGCATGATATTCTTATTAATAATTTTGATAAATTAAAAACTGAACATAATGATAGTTTAGCTTCATATATGAAATGCCATGATCTAGAAACTCTCCAAATGGAGAACTTGCTACTTAAGGACACCTTGAAGAAATTTGAGGTTGGTAGCAAGTCTTTGAATATGATCCTTACAAATAAGGGTCACGTTCCTAAAAGAAGTGAAATCAGATTTATGAGAAGTCCTCACCAAAATCCAACCACCTTCATTAAATGTCCTATCTTGCATGTATCGCACCAAAACAAATGCAACTTTTGTTGCAAACATGGATATAGAGCTTATCATTGTCCATTCAAGAAAGTTAGTCTAAACAAATTGATTTGGGTTCCTAAAGGAACCATGATAAATTCTATGCAACATGATAAACAATTTAGATCAATTTTTTAGGCACCCAAAATTAAATGGGTACCTAAAAGTTATCTTTTCTTGTAGAAATATATACTATCACAAGCTAGGAGCAAGAGATGGTACCATGATAGTGGATGCTCAAGGCATATAACCAGAGATCCATCTCAATTCTCTAAGCTCACTAGTATAGACGAAGGCTATGTCACCTTCGGAGACAATAACAAGGGTAAAATCATTGGTAAAGGAATCATAGGTAACAAATCCAACTTCTTTATTGAAGATGTTTTGTTAGTTGATGGTTTAAAACATAACCTCTTGAACATTAGTCAATTATGTGATAAAGGATATATTGTCATATTCGAATCTAATGCTTGCATCATAGAAAAATCACACAAAAACACATCTATGATTGCATTAAAACAAAATAACATATACACCATTGACATCAATGATCTTTGTAATGAAATGTGTTTCTCAGTTTTGAATGACGATGCTTGGCTTTGGCATAGGAGTTTAGGTTATGCTAGCATGAAACTAATCACTCAAATTTCATCCAAAGAGCTTGTAAGAGGAATTCCTTATATCAAGTTCACCAAAGATAATGTGTGTGATGCTTGTCAATTAGGAAAATAAATTAAGGGTAGCTTCAAATCTAAGAACCAAATAAACACAAACAAATTCCTCATACTCAAACGAAACTCCTTTATTTTATTTTGAAATTATTTGATGCTTTTTAATGAGTTATTTTTAAATTAGTTAGTAAAAAAATTAAAAAAAATTATAAAAAAAATATAGCATGCTTCTCTTTCTAGTTATTTTGAAATCATAATAATTAAAATTTTGAGCATAACAATTGCATGTTAACTCCTAGCACTAAGCATGAAAAGTTAGATTCACTTTAAAAAAATGTATTACTACAATAAACAAAATAATTTTGATTAAAAATGCCTTATGTTCAATGAAATCATACTTGATGTTTTAATGATGTAATGATGTAGTGAAGTAATGAAAATGTTAAAAGGTTTGTTATCATGTTTGATGATTTTATATAAGGATTTGAAGTAATGATAATTTGAAATCATTTGTTTTCGAATTATGAGTCACACTTTTTTATCTTGATGATTTTTTTTTATAAATCTTGCATTTTCGGTTTTAAACGATGATGCATGTTTTTATTTAGCAAAGGCATGCTTGTAAGAATCATTTCTTGAAAATTTTTCAATCTCTATCTTATCAAGCTTTCATCTTAGAGATCCTTATTAATGAATCTATTTAAGTTATGAATTTTGTGAACCATGAAATTGATTTTGATGTTTTGAATTTAATAGGTTTTATCGAAATCATGATCTTGATTTCTTGAGATATATAACTTGAAATCGTTTATGAATCAAGATCTCTTATTATGTGTTCTCGTATCTTCTTATTAAGATTTATCTAAATGAATCATGGATTTTCTCTTGATTTCTTAGAATTTATAATATAAGATTACCTTTGAAGATCATTGACTATTTGATCTCCTATGATTATATTCGTTATTTACTAAAAAGGAGATTTGTCAAGATGAATCATTCACGAATTGATCTTTCGTATTAATATGTCATGATTTTTATATGACTCCTTTATAATTATGATTTGTATATCTCATAATATAATTGAATCATTGATGAAAAAAAAAAAGGAAGAGATTAATGAATCTATTTGTCTTCTTTTATGAATCTCTCGAAAATGATTTTGATTTGATGATTTGAATTTGAATGAGCTTTATCTTGATTTTTTTGAGATTTATAACTTGAGACTTCTTATGTGTGAATCAAGATATTATATCATTTAATCTTCTATATTTCTTTTTGTTATTTATAAAAAAAGAGATTTGTTGAAATACATCATGTCTTGTGGCATTCATGATTTGATATTAATATCTTTCATGTCATGATTTATTAATGATATTCCTTTGTGTTGAATCTTATATTTTGATGATGAAACCAATTGATATGTGTTTATATTTTAATCTATGTTTTGAATGATGCAGGATACTTCGATTAGGATGAGACAATTAAAGCAAGAAAAATCATGTTGTGTCAGAGGAACATGTCAGAAGATTGGACATCGGGCCAGTGGATCGGTCGACGTATCGACAGAAGGCTTTGGGCCATGGATTCGGGCATCGGGCCAAGAAGAGCGGATATTGCGCCAAGGATATCGGAGTTGCAAAGTCAACTGGCCGATTGGGTAATAGGCCACAAGAGAGGACGATGCGCCGAAGAATCGGACGAAGCGTCGAGGGACCAATGACATGCCGAACAACTTGATTAATACTTAGTATTAATTGTCTAGATCAAAGTGTGTTTTTACATGTGCAGGATTAACTACGATGGCAAGGCATGAAGCAAATTGAAGTCCTGGAGTCAAGGACCCGATTATGTTGGGAGTTCGAGAGTTCGTCGGAAGTCCGGACGCTCGTTGGAAGTTCTAGAGGAACCAGTTGAGAAGTCTTGAAGCTTGCCAGAGAAGCTTATCGGAATTCACCAAGAAGATTATCGTGAAGTCCATAAACTTGCTGAGAGTCCGCTAGAACATTGCCGAGAGATCGTCGGAAGCTCACCGAAAGAATAGACATAGTGACTTGTTTAGCTTAGCAAATGTCTTAGGATTTCATAGTTAGCACGTAATTGGGCTTGGATTTGGGCCAACCTAATTAGGGGCCAGCTAGGCCCATGTAAGAACTATGTTGGGCCCAATAAAAGGCCCAAACAGTGCCCCAAGAAGTCTAATCGTCGTGGCACAGTCTTTGAGACTATGTCAAGCGGTGGTACTGCTAGTCTGGGTGGTTGTTCCACCCCTGACAGGGTGCCAAGTGATGGTACCGCCCAGGACAGTGTCAGTGTCGACTGACACTAGGCGGTGGTACCGCCCGTGCTCGGGGAACTTGGGATGGGAAAGTTTTAGGCTCCAAGTTTGAATCAACTTGAAGCCTATAAATACCCCTCTCATCCCTGGTTAAAGCACATAAGCACAAAGAGTTTAAAAGTAAAGAAACATTGTAGAAATCTCTTGTGAGAATCCTCCTCAAGTTCTAAGTGTTAGAATTTTGTAAGAGGAGTGTGAGTGCTTGTAAGGGTTGTCTTCTAAACCCGGTAAAAGGAGAAGAGGGGTGTAAGAAGGAGTTTGATCTTCGCATATCAAAGGAAGATTGCTAGTGGATGCCGGTGGCCTTGACGGAAGTGGAATCAGAGGAGTGGATGTAAGTCATGATGACCAAACCACTATAAATTGTCGTGTTCTCTAGTTTGCATTTTATTCTTACTATTACCTCACTGCAAACCTCCTTAAGTGCTTACTACCTTCAATTCATTACATGTGCTTTCAAGTTAAGTTGTCGAAATCAGTTTTTCGTTGAAAATAATTTTTCAACGTATAAAAGTTTTTGAACCAATGTTATTTTACCGTTGCACTAATTCACCCCACCTCTTAGTGCCGACCTCTTGATCCTAACAATTGGTATTAGAGCCTCATGATTTCTCATTTGGTTTAACACCCAAGAGAAATGGCTCTTTTCGGCTTTCAAGAGGGTCACTCTCTCATTCATCCTTCTTTTTTCAATGGGACGGACTATACTTATTTGAAAACTCAAATGAGAGTTTTTTTGCTTTCATTGAATCTTGATTTATGACATATAGTCGAATCTGATTTTCAAATGTCTTCTCTTCTAATGAACCATTGGAATGATTTAGAGAAGAAGACGTTTTCTCTAAATGCAAAAGCTATGAATGCCTTGTTTTACGCCTTAGATAGAAATGAGTTTAATCGTGTTTCTAGTTGCGAAACAACTTTTGATATTTGGCGCACTCTTGAAAACACACATAAAGGAACTAGAAAAGTTAAAGATTTAAAAATTAATTTTTTAATACATGATTTTGAGTTTTTTCGAATGAAGCCGAGCGAAACAATTGTTGACATGTACACCGTTTTACGGATGTCGTCAATGGTTTAAATGCTCTTGGCAAATATTTTTCGGATTTTGAACTTGTAAACAAGATTTTGCATTCTCTTAATAATAGTTGGGATTCAAAAATAATGGCTATTCAAGAATCGAAAAACTTGAACTAATTTCCAATCGAAGAATTAAAAAGGTCCTTGATGACCTATGAAATAACGTGCAATGCATGTAAAGAACTTGAGAACCACCTTCCAAAGAACAGGAAGGATTTCAAACTTAGAACATTTGAAGATCACTCGAGCATAAGCTCAAGTGATGGTGAACATAAACTACTCACTAAGAAATTTAAAAAGTTCATGAAACAAGAATTAAAGATCAAGAACAAAAAGAACGCAACTACTTGCTTTGAATGCAAGAAGAAGAATACAAAGTGGGATGAATCGAGCTCCTCCGAAAACGAGGAGAAAATCAATAAAGGTGAGGTGGCAAACTACGCCTTAACGGCTTTCGATGTTGAGGTAATCAAAACGCCTTTAGTTTATTTTAAAATTACATAATGCTTTTCATGACTTATTTTTAATTTAGTTTGATTTAGTTTAAGAAAAGTATTTTTTTTTTGAATTGCATGTTTAATGAAAATGCAAAAATAAAATTGGATCATGCTTACCTTTCTAATGATTTTAAAAATAATCATGAAAAATACATATTTTATGATAAATAAATAAAATGATTTTGATTGAAAATATGAAATCATGCTTGATGAGATAATGTAATTTGAGATCATGCTTAATAAATTTATATTTCGAAATTATGTATGATGATTCTTGCGATTTATAGATTATCGATTTTTGCTATGACGAAAGTTGCTTTTTGGGGTTTAAAAATGATGCATGTTTTGATTTGGCATAAATGAAAAAGACGTGCTTATATGAAATAGTGTAAGTGTTGACGATTGTATATTTAATGATGTATAATTATGCAATAAAAATATTAAATATTTTGATACCATGATTCACGATTTTATGCATGAGATTTTAAAGCTATACATGATGATTTTTATGATTTATGCCTTATTGATCTTTGATGTAATGAATCTTGCACTTTCGATTTTAAACGTTGATGCATTTATTTGGCATAAATAAAATAAATCACATGAATTGAAACAACTAAAAAGAGGAAAGGTTTCTCCTTGAAAATTTTATTTTTTCTACTTTATCAATTTTTCTAAAAAGAAGATTAATGAATTTATTTGTATCATTTTTGTGAATCTCTTGAAAATGATTTTGAAAATAATTTTGATTATTTAAATTTGAATAATTTTTTATCCAAATCATGATCTTGATTCCTTGATATTTACAAATTAAGATTTATTATGAATCAAGATTTTTCATTAATCATTCTCCTATGATTCTTCTTGGTATTTTATTTAAAAGGAGATTTGTCGGAATGGTTCATGGTCTTTTAGTATTCATGATCTTGATAATTATGTTTTTGAAACTTTATGTAAATCAAGATTGTTAATCATGATTCTCTTGTTTAATCAAAGAGAATATTTTTCAAAAATGAATTGTAAGTTGTTTTCTCTTGATTTTTTGATACCCACAATCGGAGAAAATGTACCTTGATGCTTGGAACATTTTATGCATAAATTGATTTTTTTATTCAATACTCCTTTATAATTATGATTTGTTTATCGCATGATATGATTGAATCACTATTATAAAAGAAAAAGGAAATTGTTAGCTTACACATTGCAAAAAAGAACAAAAATATATGCTAGCTCGAATGATAAAACATGAGATTGTCTATAGTGCAAATTTATTATTCTCATGATGTGTAGATTGAAATAATGATTGGTGCCAATGTAATTATAATTTGGCACCATGTAATTACATTGGCACCATAGTCTGTCTATAGTACTCCCAATGTAATTATAAATGATAATTTGGTATTATGCATGCAATACTTTAATTTATGATAATGATGCATGCAATGATGAAATATTCATGATAAAATAATTGTTTTGACATTCTTGACTTAAATTTTCATCTATGCTATTTTCCTTTGTCATGATTTGAAAATTATTGTAAAGGAAAAAAGAGATACAAAATTATATTATTCCCTTCTTTTTGACAATGACAAAGGGGGAGAAAGAGTTGCTAATATGCACATCTCAAAGAGAACGATGCTAGCTTCCACAATTCAAGAATGAAGTAAAATTTTACTAGCTTGCACTTTGCAAAGGAAGCAAAAATGGCACTTCTCAAAAGAGAAGAAACAACTTGCTATCTTGAACATCACTAGCTTGCCTATCTTAAGAAACAAAAATTACAAAAGTACTATATTGCCTATCTCAAGAAGCAAAACTTACAACTTACATATTACAATAAGAATCAAGAATCGCTAGCTTGCACACTTCAACAAGAAGCTATCTTGCATTTGCTTTCGAAATTCTGCTAGCTTGTATGATGTAGAACATGCTATCTTACTACCTCGCATATCTACAACTTCATAGCTTGAATGTTCTAAATATGATATAACACTTGCTAAATTTTTGCTAGCTTGCATGATGATAAAACTTGATATTATGTTTTTCATGTAATGATTTGAATTTATATCTCAAACACATGATAGTAGGAACTTCTCCTTTTTGTTAATGACAAAGGGGGAGAAGTACGTTGTTGTCATGCATGATTTGATCATGACATGTTGCTTGGATTTTTTAATCCAAGAGTTTCTATCAATACGACACATTGATAGGGGGAGTTTGTTTAAACTCCGGGAGTTCAGGTTAACTCTGTCGTCGATTGGTTGTCATTATAAAAAAATGGGAGATTATTGAATCTCGTATTTTGATGATAAAACCAATTGATATGTGTTTATGTTTTAATTTGTGTTTTGAGTGACATAGGATACTTTGATCAGGATGAGATAATTAAAGCAAGAAAAATTATGTTATGTTGGAGGAACATGTCAGAAGATTGGACGTCGAGCCGATGGATCGGTCGACATATCGACAGAAGGCTTCGAGCCATGGATTTGGGCATCGGGCCAAGAAGAGCGGATATTACACCAAGGATATCGGAGTTGTGAAGTCAACTAGCTGATTGGGCAATAGGCTGCAAGAGAAGACGATACGCCGAAGAATCAAACGAAGCGTCGAGGGACCAATGACATGCCGAACAACTTGATTAATGCTTAGTATTAATTATCTAGATCGAAGTGTGTTTTTACATGTGCAAGATTAACTATGATAGCAAGGCATGAAGCAAAATGAAGTCCCGGAGTCAAGGATACGATTACGTTGGAAGTTCGAGAGTTCGTCAGAAGTTCGGACGTTTGTCGGAAGTTTTGGAGGAACCAGCTGAAAAGTCTCAGAGCTTGCTAGAGAAGCTTGTCAGTACTCACCAAGAAGATCATCGTAAAGTCTAAGAGCTTGCCGGGAGTCCGCCAGAACATTATCGAGAGATCGCTGGAAGAATAGACATAGGGACTTGTTTAGCTTAGCAAATGTCTTAGGATTTCATAGTTAGCACATAATTGGACTTGGATTTGGGCCAACCCAATTAGGGGTCAGCTAGGCTCATGTAAGAACTATGTTGGGCCTAATAAAAGGCCCAAACAGTGACCCAAGAAGTCTGATCGTCGTGGCATAGTCTTCGAGACTATGTCAGGCAGTGGTACCGCTAGTCTGGGCGATTGTACCGCCCCTAGCAAGGTGCCAAGTGGTGGTACTGCTAGTCTGGGCAATGGTACCGCCCAGCACTGCCCCCAAGCAGTGGTACCACCCAGGATAGTGTCAGTGTCTACTGACACTGGGCGGTGGTACCGCCTGTGCCTAGGGAACCCGAGATGAAAAAGTTTTAGGCTCCAAGTTTGAATCAACTTAAAGCCTATAAATACACCTCTCATCCCTGGTTAAAGCACATAAGCACAGAGAGTTTAAAAGTAAAGAAATGCTGTAGAAATCTCTTGTGAGAATTCTCCTCAAGTTCTAAGTGTTAGAATTCTATAAGAGTGTGAGTGTTTGTAAGAGTTGTCTCCTAAACCTGGTAAAAGGAGAAGAGGGGTGTAAGAAGGAGTTTGATCTTCTCCTATCAAAGGAAGATCGCTAGTGGATGCCAATGGCCTCGACGAAAGAGGAATCGGAGGAGTGGATGTAGGTCACGACGATCGAACCACTATAAACTACCATGTTCTCTGGTTTGCATTTTATTTTTGCTATTACCTTACTATAAACCTCCTTAAGTGCTTACTGCCTTCAATTCATTACGTATGCTTTCAAGTTAAGTTTTCGAAATCAGTTTTTTGTTAGAAACGATTTTTCAACGTATGAAAGTTTTTGAACCAACATTGTTTTACCACTGCACTAATTCACTCCCCCTCTTAGTGCCGACCTCTTGAGCCTAACACTTTGTATTAATAAATTGTATACCTCATCACCAAATTAATTTTTTTTTTATGATAGCTTGAACATTTACACCATTATGTTCTTCCCTTCTTTCTTGTTTACAATGACAAAAGGGGGAAAGAAAATAGCTAGCATCTCAAGAGAACCAAATTTGCTAGCTTGAATGATAAACTTAGACATGTTAGATCTCCCAAATGCATAAATTCTTCTTATACATTTTTCTGATTATAATATGATTTCTCAATTTTTAGAAATAAATTTCTTTTCTAATAAAGATTGTTTCCCTATCATTCCTTCCACATACAAAAGAAGAGATATGTCAAAAATCATGACTTGATATTTCATTTTTTATGATTGAAAAAATGATTGTAATATTGATGTAAATTTGATATTTATCTTTGTCATGCTTTGAAAATTGTTGTAAAGGGAAAAAAAATTACAACATTATATTCTTCCCTTCTATTTGACAATGATAAAGGGGGAGATAAAATTGCTAGCTTGCAATCTCAAGAGAAGCAAAAGTGCTATATCAAGAAGTATAACTTGCTAACTTGCAAAGGAAGCAAAAAATTGAACTTCTCCAAAGAGAAAAAAGAAAATTACTAGCTTGTATGATGATAAAACTTGAGATTATGTTTATAATACAATGATTTGAAATTATATATCAAAAATTTGATAATTGCACTTCTCCTTTTTGTTGATGACAAAGGGGGAGAAGACATGATGATTTGGTATTATGCATGCAATACTTCAACTTATGATAATGATGCATATAATGTGTTACAAATATTCATGATTAAATTTGTTTTGACTTGAATTTAAGGTTCTATCAATATGACATATTGATAGGGAAAGTTAAGGTTAACTCCATCAGCAATTAGTTTTCATCATCAAAAAGTAGGAGATTATTGAATCTTGGATTTTAATAATGAAACCAGTTGATAGTGTTTATGATTTGATCTATGTTTTGATTGACACTAGAAGCTTCAATCGAGAGACAATTAAAGCAAAAAGAATTATGTTAGGCTAGAGAAAAACATATTAGAAGATTGGATGTCACGCCAAAGGACCGGTCGAGCATCGGGCCAAGAAGTGTGGAAATTATGCTAACAAATTTGGAGTTACGGAGGTCAACTAGTCAATTAGGCAATAGGCCGCAAGAGAGGACGATGTGCCGAAGAATCGGATGAAGCGTCAATGAACCAATGACATGACGGACAATATTTGATTCAAGCTTTGTAATAATTGTCTAGATCGAAGTAGGTTTTATGTGTGTAGGATTAACTATAATACTGATCAAGGTATAAAGCAAAATGAAGTCCCAAAGTCAAGAACGAGATTTCATTGGGAGTTCGAGAGTTTGTCGGAATTCCAGATATTCATCGGAAGTTCTGTCGGAATTGACTGAGAAGTCCGGGAGCTTACCAAAGAAGCTCATTGGAACTCGCCAAGAAGATCATCGTGAAGTCCAAGAGCTTGCTAGGAGTTTGCTGGAACATTGTCGAGAGATCGTCGGAAGTTTATAGAAAGATCGTCGGAAGCTCGCCAAAAGAAACCTAGACTTACGAGACTTACTTAGCTTAGTGTATGCCTTAAAATTCGTAGTTAGCACATAATTGGGTTGAAATTGGGTTGACTCAATTAGAGGCCAATTGGGCCCAAGTTTAGGCTATGTTGGGCCAAGTAGAAGGCCCAAACAGTGACCCAACAGGTGGAACCGTCATGACACAATCTCTGAGATTGTGTCAGGCGGTGGTACCGCCTAGACTCAATCGTTGAGACTGTCAGGTGGTGGTACCACCCAAACATAGTCTCCTAGGTAGTGGTACCGCCAGACTTGGCGATAGTACCGCCTAGTGTCAAGTTGTAGGCGGTGGTACCGCTCATACCTCGAAATCTCAAGGATTTGAATTTTGGCTCCAAGTTTTGAAGCCATTTAGAGTCTATAAATACCACAGCTATTCCTATATAGAGTATTAAGAAAAGTAAACAAAAACTCTGTGTTTTTAAAGTTGAAAACCCTTGTAAAGTGTAGAGTCCCTCCTCCTAAAGTTTAGAGACCATTCTAAGGGAGAGTGTGAGGAAAGCTTTGTAAAAATGGGTTATAAAGGTTCTCTCCTAAACCTATCAAAAGGAGAATTGAGTTGTAAGGGTAGTTAATCTTTGCCCATTGAAGAAAGATCGTTAGTGGATGTCGGTGGCCTCGATGGAAGAGAAATCGGTAGAGTGGATGTAGGTCACGACGACTGAACCACTATAAAACTCGATTTGCATTTTCATTCTTGCAATTTATCTTTATTGCAAACTGCCTTACCTGCTTATTACTTTCACTATGCTTATGAACAAGATTTGAAGTTATCTTTCTGATATTGGTTTTAATCGAAATGAAGAAGTTTTTCAAACCGATGTGATTTTATCCGCTGCACTAATTCACATCCTCCCCTCTTAATGCCAACTTGATCCTAACAGCTCTTTGTTGGTTGTCTCCTCTTCTTCAGATGCACTTGAGTCATCTCAAGTTGCTTTAAGCGCTTTCTTTTTCTTTAGTTGCTTCCACTTCACTTGGGGACATTCACTTTTAAAATACCCTAGCTTCTTGTATTCGTAACAAATGATTTGGTCCTTTTTTAACTCAATTTTGTTTTTAGTTTTGTTTCTTCTTATGAATTTTTTTAATTTTCTTGTTAGAAGTACCAAGTCGTCATCATCATCATCATCATCATCACTTGAGTTTTCTTTCAAGTGATCTCCTTGAGTTCTCAGTATCAAATCTTTTCTATTCTTTGGAAGGTTGTTCTCATGTTCTTCATGTGCATTGCACGACATTTTATAGGTCATCAAGGACTTGATAAGTTCTTCGAGTGGAAAGTTATTCAAATCCTTTACTTCTTGAATAGCAGTTACTTTAGGGTCCTAACTTTTTGGAATGGATCTTAATATCTTGTCAACAAATTCAACATTAGAAAAACTTTTACCAAGGGCTTTTAAACTACCGATGACATCCATAAACCGAGTGTGCATGTCTCTAATGGTCTCACTTGGTTTCATATGGAGCAATTCATAACTATGAACCAAAAGATTGATTTTTGACTCAACCCTGCCTGTGCCTTCGTGTGTGATTTCAAGTATATGTCAAATGTTATAAGCTATTTCGCAAATAGAAACTTAATTGAATTCATTTTTATCCAAAGCATAAAATAAAGCATTCATAGCTTTGGCGTTCAAAGAGAAAGTCTTCTTCTCTAAGTCATTCCATTCATTTATTGGAAGAGAAAACTTTTACAATCTATTTTCAACTATATTCAATAACTCAAAATCCATAGAAATTAAGAAGATCTTCATCCTAGTTTTCTAATACGTGTAATCCATCCCATTGAACATGGGATGACGTGTGATAGAATGATCCTCTTGATTGCCGGCAAAAGCCATCTATCTTGGGTTTTAAACCAAATTGAGAGTAACCATACTCTGATACCAATTGTTAGAATCAAGAGCGACACTAAGAGGGGGGGTGAATTAGTGTAGAGGAAAAATCGTCAATTTTGTATGATATTTTGAAAACCAATCTCGGAAAGTGCTTGACTTTAGAGTAAATGAACTAGCAATTAACTTAGAAAGTAATAACAGTAATAAAAAGCAAAATGGAAATGAGCACACCGGAATTTATAGTGGTTCAATCATTGTGACCTACATCCACTTTCGATTTCTCCTCCATCGAGGTCATTGGCTTCCACTAATGGTCTTCCTTCAATAGGTGAAGACTAACCACCCTCTTTACAGCACTTTCCCTTTTCACGGGTTTAGGAGACAACCCTTACAAGCCTCACACCTCTCTTGAATGATCACAAGACTTAGAAAGGGAGGAGGAGGACACTTAGCACTTTTACTACACTTTTAATATAAAAAACTTCAAGATATTGTTCACACTTTCGTGCCCTTTCATGGAGAGAAGAGTGGGATATTTATAGGCCCCAATGGCTTCAATATTGTAACTAAAAAGTGTCTTATCTCGGATTTTTGGGGTGCTGGGCGGTACCACCACCATTATTAGGCGGTACCACCCCCTATAGACTGACATTGGGTGGTACTATCGTTCAATCTGGGCGGTACGACCGCCTGACAGGGTGGTACCACCGCCTAGCAACATTACCTGCCGATAGTGCCACCGCCTAGCAACATTAACTACCGATGGTACCACTGCCCAGACCACTTCAGAGATCGAGTCCCATGCAGTGCCACCATCAACTGTGACTTTAGGTGTTGAATGGGCTATTCAACCAACCCAATTCAGCCCTGTTAAGGGCCCAATTGGCCCCTAACTGAGATAGTTGGATTACCTCCCAATCATAACTAAACTTATAGTCTAACTACGATAATTAAGATATTTAACTAAGCAATCTTGGTCTGATATGTCAATTGTTCTTCCGATGAACTTCTCGACAAACTTTTCGGTGAGCTTCCAGCGAACTTCTTGGCAAGCTTCCGATGAACTTCTCGGCGAACTTCCGGTGAACTCTCAGCGGACTCCCAACGAACTCTTAGTAAAATCTCGACGAACTATCGGCAATCTCCTAACGAACTCTCGACGAGCTTCCGGCGAACCACCGGCACTTAGTTCGAATCTTCAACGTATTGTACGATATTTGACTTCTGCCCAACATATTGCTTTATGCCTTCATCGCTATCATAGTTAATCCTACAACACTTATCTCAACATATGGATTAGATCAATAATTTTCTAATTGATTTCATCATCAAAATATGATATTCAACACTTAGGCTAATAGAAATTTGATTGAATAAGAGCTAGAGTCTTGTCCCTACCGAAATATCTTTCCAAAACACACCACCATGAGCTTTAGCTAGAATTACTTGTCTCAAAGAACAAGATGGAACACACAAGGCATTAGCTCGTAAAAGAAAACCATCAAAGATAGAAAATTGTTGAAAGGAACCTGATTCGTAATTCTACCATATTGAACATCATTATCATATAGATCTTTGAATATCTCAAATCCAACCACTTTGACTTCCATTACTGATAATAAAGAATGATTTCTACTCAATGCATCAGTAACTACATTTTGAACACCAAATTGTACTTAATTGTAAAATTATAAGATTGTAAGAACTCTACCCAAGCTATATGCCTCTTATTTAGCTTGTGCTGGTGATTAATGAACTTTAAAGCCTCATAATCAGAATATAGGACAAATGGCTTTGCAAGAAGATACTTGCTCCAATGAGATAAAGCTCGATAAATGACATAAAACTCCTTGTTATAGGTAGGATATTTCCTTCTCGTATCATTCAGCTTCTCACTAAAAAAGGAAATGAGCTTTCTATCTTGACTCAAAACAACACCAATTCCCATATTATATGCATCACATTCAACTTCAAACACCTTGTCAAAATTAGGTAGTACTAAGATAGGAGCTTCGGTCACATTTCTTTTTAAAAGCTCAAAAGCATCATTAGCCTCACTAGTCCATTTGAATTTATCACATTTCAGACATTCGGTTATTGGAGCAATAATAGAACTGAAACCCTTAATGAATCTTCTGTAAAAGGAAGTTAAGCCATGGAGACTCCTCATATCATGCAATGAAACAAGTGTTGGCCAATTGAGAATAGCTTCTACCTTGCTTTGATCTATCATGATTCTTTTTGTCGAAACAACATACCCCAAAAACACTACACTATGAGTAAAAAAATTACACTTCTTCATATTAGCATAAAGCTTTTACTATCTCAAAATAAAAAAGATCTCCTTAAGATGATTCATATGGTCATTTGCACTCTTGTTGTACACTAATATTGTTGGGATCAAGAGCACTAAGAGGGGGGGGGGTGAATTAGTGCAGCGGATAACTTTCGATGATTTAAAATGATGTTCGTACAATAAAAACACTTTCGATGAAAAATCATCTCGAAAAGTTTTTCAACTCAAAATTAAGCGAAGAATAGTTGAAGAAAAGCTATGGAGGCAGTTTGCAGTTAAGATAGAGAGAATAATGTAAATGCAAATCAAGATTTAGAGTGGTTTGGTTAATCTTGACCTATATCTACTTTTGGCTTCCTCCTCTGATGAGATCATCAATGTCCACTAGAGGCTTTTCTTCAATATACGAAGGCCAACTACCCTTTTATAGTTTTACTCCTTTTGACGGGCTTAGGAGACAACCCTTATAGATTTTCACTCCTCTCTTGAATGATCAAAACTTAGATGAAAAGAGGGAGAAGAACTTTTGGCCTTTTACAACACTTTTGAGCTCTCAAATTCTCAGAATAAGATCAAGATTTTAGTGCCCTTTCATACAGGAAAGGGTGGGGTTTATATAGGCCCCAACTGGTTTGAATTTGGAGCTCAAAAGTGTCATCTGTCGGATTTTCGGGGTCCTGGTGGAACCACTGCTAGAACTAGGCGGTACTACCGCCTGGCATTGCTCGAAGACCGAGATCAGGTGGTACCATCGCTTGGCATTCCTGGGAGATTGAGATCCTAGGCGGTGCCATCGTTGGCCAGGAATTCTATGTCCAAATGGGCTGATCCATTTGGCCTAATTTGGGTCTGTCAAGGGCCCAATTGCCTCCAAATTAAGTTAATGGGATCACCTCACATTCCTAACTTAATCTACATGCTAACTATGATATTTAAGATATTAATACTGCAACTTGCTCTGGTGCGTCAATCGCTTCTTCCGACGAGCTTTCGACGAACTTCTAGCGAACATCCGACGAACCCTTGGCGATGCTCTAGCGGACATCCAACAAACTCCTGGACTTGCAACGATCCACTTGGTGAGTTCCAACGAGCTTCTTAGGTAAGCTCCTGAACTTCTCGGATTTGTTCCCGTAGAACCTCCGATGACCGTCTGAACTTCCGTCGAACTCTCGAACTCCCAATGTGATCTTGGTCTTGACTCTGGCGCAACACCTGCTGCATGTCTTACTGCCATCGTAGTTAATCCTACACATATAAAACAAACTTCAATCTAGACAATTAATACTAAGCATTAATCAAGTTGTCCAACATGTCATTGGTCCCTCTACGCTTCGTCTGATTCTTCGGCGCATCGTCCTCTCCTATGGCCTATTGCCCAATCGGCCAGTTGACTCCGCAACTCCAATATCTTTGGCACAATACCTGCTCTTCTTGGCCCGATGCCCGAATCCATGGCCCGAAGCCTTCTGTCGATACATCGATCGATCCATCGACCCGACGTCCAATCTTCTAACATGTTCCTCCGGCCCAACATGATTTTTCCTGTTTTAATTATCTCATCTTGATCGAAGCATCATGCATCACTTAAAATGCAGATTAAAACATAAATATAATTATCAATTGGTTTCATCATCAAAATATGAGATTCAATAATCTCCCCCTTTTTTATGATGACAACCAATTGATGATGGAGTTAAACTTAACTCTTAGAGTTTAAACAAACTCCCCCTATCAATATGGCTTATTGATAGAAACTCTTGGATTCAAAAATCCAAGCAACATGTCATGATCAAATCATGCATGTCATCAACATACTTCTCACCCTTTGTCATCAACAAAAAGGAGAAGTTCCAACTCTTATGTGTTTGTGATATTAATTCAACTTATTGCATGAAAAACATAATATCAAGTTTTATCATTATGCAGTTTTGAAGCTAGAAAATTTAGCAAGTGTTACATCATGCTTAGAATATTCAAGCTATCAAGTTTTAGATATGCAAGTTTTACAACATACAAGATAGCACTTTTGCAATTTTTGTTTCTTAAGATGTTCAAGATAACAAGCTCTTTCTTCTCTTTTGAGAAGTACCATTTTTTTACTTCCTTTGCAAAGTGCAAGTTAGCATATTTTTTGTCTTGAGATAGGCAAATTTATAGTATGCAAGCTATCAAATTTTACATATAAAAAGTTAGCAAAATTTTACATCTCTTGAGATGTGCAAGATGAACTATTTTGCCCCTCTTTGAAATGTGTAACTTAGCAAATATTGCTTCTCTTGAGATTTGCAAGATAGCACTTCTTGCTTCCTTTTTTAGATTAGCAAGCTAGCAAGTTTGTCATTGTCAAATAGAAGAGAATAATAATACAATAGTGTAGTTCATTTCCCTTTACTATAATCTTCATATCATAATCTTCAGATCATGACAAGGGGTAAGTATCATTCTTATTTGTGCACCATAATATTTTCAAATTAAAACATACATAATTTCAAAACCTTACATTTCCTTTTTTTTTTATGCATGATATTAAAAATAAATCAATCATCACTGCAACTCAACATGCATATTATTAAAATGTAAAATAGTCAAACATGATACAAATATTTATTTTCAAAATATTTATCATTATTTTGAGCACATCATACATGATTCTAAGACATTTATAATACATCATTTTAGCAACAAATCATAGTATTTCAAATCATTAATATTTCACATCATGATGGTATCAATTTTGTCAAATTATATCCTACCATGAATGATCAAAATTTCTCCCCATTTTATCATTGTAAATAAGAAAGAAGAAGGGAAGAATAAAATAGTGTAAAATATTTTAATCATTTCAAGGCATACAAGCCATAAATACAATAACATCATGTCATGAAAGATAAAATCACTTGAATACCTAAAGACATTATTCATATAGTAAATCTCTTCTTTAAATAAAATATCAAGAAAAATCATAGGAATACAAAGAAGAGATCTTGTTTTAAAAGAAAATCAAGTAATAAATCCAATAACTCACAAGAAGAATCATGATTCATTAGAAAATCTCCATTTAAGAAAATACCGAGTAGAATGATAGGAGAACGATTAATAAAAAAATATTGATTCATAACAAATCTTTCAAGTTATAATCAATTCATGAATACTAAAAGAATACCCTAGATTCATTTGGATAATTTTTCTTCTTTAGTAAATGACAAGAAGAAACATGGGAGTAAAAAAAATACAAGATCTTGATTCATAAATAATTTTAAGTTATAAATAATGAGAAATCAAGATCATGATTTCGATAAAAAATTATTCAAATTTAAATCATCAAAATTATTTTCATGGTCCAAGAGATTTATAACAGTGATATAAATAGATTCATTTATCTCCTTTTTGGAGAAATCAAGAAAGCAGAAAAAAAATAATTTTTTCTAGGAGAAACCTTTTCTCTTTTTAGTTATTTCAATTCATGTAACTTATTTCATTTATGCCAAACAAAAATGTGTATCAACGTTTACGATTAAAAAATAAATTTCATCATAAGAACCATTAAGACCAATTACTCACAAAAATCATCATGTATAACTTTAAAATCTCATGCATAAAATCATCAAATCATGGTATCAAAACTTCAATATTTTTATTACAACATCAAGTAAGGTTTCATTGAACATAATTTTGAATGATTCTTATAGATATCTAAAACTTCTTTAGTTTTAATTTATATAATTAACTTTATATTAGCATGCTCAAATTTTGTTCTTATGTCAAAACCAAAGACAAGGTTCATAAAAAAATCATCAAGCCTTCCATACAAAAGTCATGCATCGTCATTGAAAAGCAATATGAAAATCATCAAAATACACATTCTTGCTTCTCAAGCACATACATAAGATTAATCTTACTAGGTGTACAATCATTAGATTTATATCTAACATTTTATTGTATTAATATAAAACATGTAATTTATCATTTTCAAAATTATGAGCATGATCATATTTTTGTATTTTCATTTTTAAACATTTAATTTTTAAGAAAATTAATTTAAAACTAAATTAAAAAAAATACATCATGAAAGGTATTATGTAATTTCGAAGTAAATTAGGGGGATTTCAATTACCTCATAATTGAAAGCAGTTAAGGTGTAGTTTGTCACCTCCCCTTTTTTTATTTTCTCCTCATCTTTGAAGGAGCTCAATTCATCCTAATTTTTGTTCTTCTTCTTGCATTCAAAGCAAGTAGTTCTATTCTTTTTGCTTTTAATTTTTTGTTTCATTTGTAGTTTAAGTTCACTATCACTTGAGCTTATGCTCGAGTGGTCTTCAAATGTTCTATGTCCCAAATCATTCCTGTTCTTTGGAATGTTGTTCTCGAGTTTCCTTTTGCCATATTGTTTATTTCGTAGGTCATTAAAGACCCAATTAGTTCTTCTAGTGGAAAATGGTTCAAATCATTGGCCTCTTGTATGGCCATTACTTTATAGTCCCAAGTTTTATTGAGAGAATGTAAAATCTTGTTTACGAGTTCAAAATCCGAAAAACATTTGCCAAGAGCTCTTAAACCATTGACGACATCCGTAAAACGGGTGTACATGTCAACAATGGTTTCACTTAGCTTCATTCGAAAAAGCTCAAAATCATGTATTAAAAAGTTGATTTTCGAATCTTTAACTCTAGAAGTGCCTTCGTGTGTGATTTCAAGAGTGTGTCATATATCAAAAGTCGTTTCGCACAAAGAAACCCGATTGAATTCATTTTTATCTAAGGCGCAAAACAAGGCATTCATAGCCTTTGCATTTAGAGAAAACGTCTTCTTCTCCAAATCATTCAAATGGTTCATTAGAAGAGAAGACATTTCAAATCTGTTTTCGACTATTTGCCATAAATCAAGATTCAATAAAAGCAAGAAAACTCTCATTCGAGTTTTCCAATAAGTATAGTTCGTCCCATTGAAGAAGGAAGGACGAATGAGAAAGTGACCCTCTTGGTTGCCGAAAAGAGTTGTTTCTCTTGGGTGTTAATCCAACTAAGAAATAACGAGGCTCTGATACCAATTGTTGAGATCAAGAGCACTAAGAGGTGGGGTGAATTAGTGCTGCGGATAACTTTCGACGATTTAAAACGACGTTCGCACAATAAAAACACTTTCGATGAAAAACCATTTCGGAAAGTTCTTTAACTTAAGATTAAGGGAAGTACAATTGAAGAAAAGCAATGGAGGCAGTTTGAAGTTAAGATAGAGGGCAAAATGTAAATGCAAACCAAGATTTAGAGTGGTTCGGTCAATCTTGACCTACATCCACTTTTGGCTTCCTCCTCCGATAAGGTCACCGACATTCACTAGAGGCCTTCCTTCAATAGGTGAATGCCAACCACACTTTTATAGCTTTACTCATTTTGATGGGCTTAGGAGACAACCCTTATAGATTTTCACTCCTCTCTTGAATGATCAAAACTTAGATGAAAAGAGGGAGAAGAACTTTTGGCCTTTTACAACACTTTTGAGCTCTCAAATTCTCAGGAAAAGATCAAGATTTCAGTGCCCTTTCATGTAGGAAAGGGTGGGGTTTATATAGGCCCCAATTGGTTTGAATTTGGAACTCAAAAGTGTCATCTCTCAGATTTTCGGGGTCCTGGCGGTACCACCGCCAGAACTGGGCGGTACTACCACTTGGCATTGCTCGGAGACCGAACTCAGGTAGTACCACTGCTTGATAGGGGCGGTACCATCGCCTGACATTCTTGGGAGACTGAGCTCCTAGGCAGTGCCACCGTTGGCCAGGAATTCTGGGTCTGAATGGGCTGATCCATTCGGCCTAATTTGGGTTTATCAAGGGCCCAATTGCCCCCAGATTAAGTTAATGGGATCCCCTCCCATTCCTAACTTAATCTACATGCTAACTATAATATATAATACATTAATACTACAACTTGCTCCGATGCGTCAATCGCTTCTTCCGACGAGCTTTCGGCGAACATCCGACGAACCCTCGGTGATGCTCCAGCGGACTTCCAGCAAACTCCTGGACTTACGATGATCCACTTGGCGAGTTCCGATGAGCTTCTTTGGCAAGCTCTTGGACTTCTCAAATTTGTTCCCTAGAACCTCCGATGACAGTTTGGACTTTCGTCGAACTCTCGAACTCCCAACGTGATCTTGGTCTTGACTCTGGCGCAACACCTGCTACATGTCTTACTGCCATCGTAGTTAATCCTGCACATGTAAAATAAACTTCAATCTAGACAATTAATACTAAGCATTAATCAAGTTGTCCGGCATGTCATTGGTTCCTTGACACTTCGTCTGATTCTTTGGCGTATCGTCCTCTCTTGTGGCCTATTGCCTAATCGACCAATTGACTTTGCAACTTCGATATCCTTGGCGCAATACCCACTCTTCTTGGCCCGATATCCAAATCCATGGCCCGAAGCCTTCTATCGATACGTCAACCGATCTACCGGCCCGACGTCCAATCTTCTGACATGTTCCTCCGGCCCAACATGATTTTTCATGCTTTAATTGTCTCATCCTGATCGAAGCATCCTACAACACTTAAAATATAGATTAAAACATAAACACAATTATCAATTAGTTTCATCATCAAAATATGAGATTCAACAAATATATCATCAAAGTAAACCAAAACAAAAGTCTCAATGCATGGCTTAAGTATATGATTCATAAATCTTATGAAAGTGCTAGGAGTATTAGATAGCCCAGATGGCATAACCAACCATTCATGTAAATTTTCTCTAGTTTTAAATATTGTTTTCCAATCATCTTCAGGCCTCATTCTTATTTGTGTTAGGATCAAGAGCACTAAGAGGCGGGGGTTGAATTAGTGCAATGGAAAACTTTCGACGATTGAAACTACATTTGTACGTTGAAATCCGATTTCGACATAAAAATCATTTCGTGCAAATAATAACTTTGAAAGCTTATGGAAACGTATTTGAAGTAAAGTAAGGAAGGCAGTTTGCAGTTAAGATAAATAGCACAAAGGAAATGCAAACCAGATTTTAGAGTGGTTCAGTCAAACGTGACCTACATCCACTTTCGGCTTCTTCCTCTGACAAGGTCACCGACATCCACTAGAGGCCTTCCTTCAATAGGCGAAGACCAACCACCCTTTTATAGTTTCACTCCTTTTCACGGGCTTAGGAGACAACCCTTACAGAATTTCTCTCCTCTCTTGAAAGCTCAAAACTTGGAAGAAAAGAGGGAGGAGAACTTCTAGCCTTTACAACACTTTTAAACTCTAAAAATCACAGAGTAAGATTGGATTTTTTGTGCCTTTTGTTGCCCTTTCATTGTTGAAAGGGTGGGGTATTTATAGGCCCCGAACCAGTTTGAATTCTGAGCTCAAAACTATCATCTCCCAGAATTCCGGGGTCTGGGGGTTGCACTACCTGGCAGAGCTCGGAGATTGAGCCTCTGGGTGGTGCCACCTCCTGTTAGGGGCAATTGCACTGCTTGGCAGAGCTCGGAGACCGAGCTCTGGTGGTTCCACCGCCTGTCAAGGGCGATTGCACTGCCCAGTCTCGGTCAGAGACTGAGCCCAAGCGGTGCCACCGCTTGACTAGGGCGGTTGCACCACTTGGCAGAGCTCGGAGATCGAGCTCAGGCGGTTCCACTGCCTATCAGGGGCGGTTGCACCGCCCAGCCTAGCTCGGAGACTGAGCCCTGGGTGGTGCCACCGCTAGCCAAGAAATCTAGGTCTGAATGGGCTGATCCATTCAGCCAAATTTAGGTCTGTCAAGGGCCCAATTTGGGTCTATCAAGGGCCCAATTGTCCCAAGATTAAGTTAATGGGATCACCTCTTATTTCTAACTTAATCATCATGCTAACTACGATATTTCTTAAGACATTTACTGCAACTTGCTCCGGTGCGTCAATCGCTTCTTCCGGCGAGCTTCCGGTGAACTTTCGTCGATCATCCGATGAACCCTCGGTGATGCTCCTGTGGACTTCCAGCAAACTCCTGGACTTGCGATGATCCACTTGGCGAGTTCCGATGAGCTTCTTTTGGCAAGCTCCTAGACTTCTCGGATTTGTTCCCGTAGAACCTCCGACGACCATCCGGACTTCCGTCGAACTCTCGAACTCCCAACGTGATCATAGTCTTGACTCTGATGCAACTCCTGTTGCATGTCTTACTTTCATCATAGTTAATCCTGCACATATAAAATAAAACTTTGATCGAGACAATTAATCCTAAGCAATTAACCAAGTTGTCCGATATGTCATTGGTCCCTCGACGCTTCGTCCAATTCTTCAGCGTATTGTCCTCTCCTACGGCCTATTACCCAATCGGTCAGTTGACTCAGCAACTCTGATATCCTTAGTTGTCCGATGATCGAGTCCACAGCCCAAAGCCTTCTGTCGATACGTCGACCGATCCACCGGCCCGACGTCCAATCTTTTGACATGTTCCTCCGGCACAACATGATTTTTTCTGCTTTAATTGTCTCATCATGATCGAGGCATCCTGCATTACTCAAAATATAGATTAAAATATAAACACAATTATCAATTGGTTTCATCATCAAAATATGATATTCAACAATTTGGTGATAGTCACTCCTCAAATCGATTTTAGAGAAAATAGAGGCACTACACAATTGATCAACTAAATCATCTAACCTTTAAATAAGAAAATGATAATCCACTGTAGTTTTGTTGATGGTGCAGCTATCCACATACGAATATTCTCCAAGAACCATCCTTTTTAGGCACTAGTAAGGCAGGAACCGCACAAGGACTCATGCTTCCCGAATTAACCCCTTTTTTACCAACTCATCAACTTACCTTTAAAATTCTTCGTGCTCCTTGAGACTCATTCTTTATTCTGTTTTATTAGGTAGAATAGCCCGTGGAATAAGATCAATATGATGCTGGATGTCTCTTAAAGGAGGAAGGCCATGTGGAATCTCTTCTTGTACAACATCTTGAAAATCCTCATGAATTGGTTTTATGATTGCTAATGTCTCCTTGTGTTGTTCATTCTCCTCTATTAGGATCAAGGGTCGGCACTAAGAGGGGGGGTGAATTAGTGCAGCGGTAAAAACTACGTCAGTTTAAAAATTTTCGTATGATAAAAATCGTTTCCAACGAAAATCCGATTTTGAAAACTTAACTTAAAAAGTGTACGTAATAAATTTAAGGCAGTAAGCATTTAAAGAGGTTTGTAGTAAGATAATAGTAAGAATAAAATGCAAACCAGAGAACATAGCAGTTTTAGAGTGGTTCGGTCAACATGACCTACATCCACTTTCGGCTTCCTCCTCCGACGAGATCACCAGCGTCCACTAGAGGCCTTCCTTCAATAGGCGAAGGCCAATCACCTTTTACACTCAATTCTCAATTTATCAGGTTTAGGAGATAACCCTTACACCCCCACTCACTCCTCTCTCAAACTATTCTAACACTTTAGATCTTTGAGAGGAGCTCACACAAGATTAAAACAGTGTTTCTATACTTTTTTTTCTCTCAATACTTGTGTGATTTAACCAGGGATGAGATGGGTATTTATAGGCTTCAAGTTGATTCAAACTTGGAGCCTAAAACTTGGAGCACTACCGCTTGGGGGGTAGTGCTAGGCGACACCACTACCTAGACTAGCGGTACCACCGCCTGGCACCCTGCCAGGGGCGATACAATCGCCCAAACTGGTGGTACCACCGCCTGATACAGTCTCGAAGACTATGCCATGACGGTGAGATTTCTTAGGGCACTTTTTGGGCCTCTTATTGGCCCCAACATAGTTCTTACATGGGCCTAGCTGGCCCAAATCCAAGCCCAATTACATGCTAATTACGAAATCCTAAGACATTTGCTAAGCTAAACAAGTCCCTATGTCTATTCTTCCAGCGAAATGCCAATCGAAACTGGAAGTGATGTGAACCTACTTGAAAGTGACAACTAAGTGAAAGAAGAGTCAATGGGCAAATTTTGTAGAGGAATGACCCAAAACTTCAGAAGTTTATGAGACGATGCTCGTTAAAAGCTCCAACAAGCATCCACCCAATTCAAGCAGCATGAGACATTTGAGAGACTAACGCAGTAAGGATGGTCTTTTCCTTCATTTGGAGGATCCGTAGGAATCGACAAGGATCAACACAACTCAGCCAACCCCACACCAGAGTCAGAGTCATTGGTGAGTTGAAGCAGCATGGTGGATCAAAGGTTCGACTACTCAAAAATAGTAGTGGAGAGTAGCTAGGAGCCAAGAGGCGCATTGTAACTAGAGTAGAAGATTGAAGACTCAACAAAGGCAAGGAGTTGCAGTGTCGGCAAAGGCTTCAATGAGGACGTCGAAGGAATAAGTGGGGGAGAATGTCATGGACAAACTTCGAAACAAGATGTTTGATATAATGCTTATGTATGTTTGTGTCTTTTGGTATGTTCATGCTTTGTACAGCATATAGAGGGACTGCCAAAGGCTTAATAGTCCTATTTTAGTTGGGTTGGTGGCTGCTTTAGGCTTGTAAATAAAGGTTGTGTCATGTGGACACGTGTGAGAGATTTTCGGTTTGTAATGGACCATTTTGACCCTTTGTTGTGCAACTGTTCAGAGCTTATAAAGTATGTTTGTAATTTGCATTATCTATTAAGTGTTTCCTAGAATGTTTGCTTGTGGATCCCGAGTGAGGCATTTTCTCTTACTTGTTTTCTCTTTTGTGGGTCCTAAGAGACCATGGGAGGCTTCAGGGAGGCTAACCTTTGCGAACGAACACGCAAGGGTGACGCACGACTTAGGCAAAACTAGTTAAGTCCGTGACAGAACGTCCAGACTTCTGACGAACTCTCAAACTCCCAATGTAATTGCATCTTTGACTCCGGGACTTCATTTTGCTTCATGTCTTGCTATCGTAGTTAATCCTACATATATAAAACACACTTCGATTTAGACAATTAATTCTAAGCATTAATCAAGTTGTCCGGCATGTCATTGGTCCCTTCCGCTTCGTCCGATTCTTCGGCGTATCGTCCTCTCTTACGGCCTATTGCCCAATCGGCCAGTTGACTCCTCAACTCCGATATCCTTGGCGCAATATCCGATCTTCTTGGCTCGATGCCCGAATCCATGGCCCGAAGCCTTCTGTCGATACGTCGACCGATCCACCGGCCCGATGTCCAATCTTCTGACATGTTCTTCCGGCCCAACATGATTTTTCCTGCTTTAATTATCTCATCTTGATCGAAGCATCCTACGTCACTCAAAACGTAGATTAAAACATAAACACATATCAATTGGTTTCATCATCAAAATCTGAGATTCAACAATCTCTTCCTTTTATATGATGACAATCAATCGACAATGGAGTTAACCTTAACTCTTGGAGTTTAAACAAACTCCCCCTATCAATATGTCGTATTAATAGAAACTCTTGGATTCAAAAATCCAAGCAACATGTCATGATTAAATCATGCAGGATATCAACATACTTCTCCCCCTTTATCATTAACAAAAAGGAGAAGTTCTAACTATCAAGGGTTTGAGATATCTAAGTTCAATACATTGCATGAAAAACATAATATCTATTTTTATCATCATGCAAGCGAGCAAAAATTTAAAGTTTTACAAGTTTATAAATTTTGCTAGATGTGTAAGTTTAGCATTTTTGCTTCTTGAGATAGGCATGATAAAACTTCTTTGTAGTGTTCAAGATAGCAAATTCTACATTGTGCAAGCTAGAAAATTAGAGATGTTCAAGAAAGCAACACTTGCTTCGTGAAATATGCAAGTTTTACAACATACAAGTTAGCAAATTTAAAGATATACAAGTTGGCATATTTGCTTTTCTTTGTGATGTGTAAAATAGCATATTTTTGCATCTTCTAGTAATTCTTGGTAATGTTCAAGATAATAATTTCTTCTCTTTTAAGAAGTATAATTTTTGCTTTCTTCTTGAATTGTGTGAGCTAGCAAATATGCTTTCTAGCCCGTTTTGCTCCCCCTTTGTCATTGTCAAAAAGAGGGGAATACCTTTTATATCAATTTTCAAATTATGACAAAGGTAATGTAACAAAGATGAAAAATCAAGTCATGAATATCAAAACAATTTTTCATCATGAATATTTCATCATTACATGCATCAAAATAATATCATAAGTGTTTCATGTATTCATACATCACATGAAGAATATCAAAAAGAACTTGGTGACGAGATATACCTCATAAATTCAAAGAATTTTACATAATAAAATTCAAGTCATAAACCTTAAGAGATGTCATAAGAGAATACATAAACGATCTTGATTCATATATAATATCTCTTAATTCATTATGAATCATAAAAATTATAATTTCAAAAAATCAAGAGAAATTGTGATTCATTTTAACAAATCTTCTCTTAAATAAATAACATAAAGAATTCTTAGGAGATCATGAAAAATCTTGATTCATATAAAAGATTTCATGAGAGATAATGATTTCGATAAAACTCATTCAAATTCATCAAATCATTTTCATAGTCCAAGAGATTCACAAAAACATAATATACATAGATTCATTAATCTTTTATTAAAAAATTAATAAGATAGAGATGTTTCATCTTAAGTTATTAGTTTCATACAAGTATGCGTTTATCTTTTTATTTCAAATAAAAACATGCATCAACTTTTAGGATCGAAAAGTGAATTTCGTCATAAAAACCATCAAGACCAATAAATCACAAAAATCATCATGTATAACTTTAAAATCTCATACATAAAGTCGTCAATCATAGTATCAAAACTTATAATATTTTTATTATATTATTAAATCATTAAGCATGATTTCATTAAACATAAAGCATCTTTAATAAAAAACGAGAAATAATACAGAAATCAACATGATACACATTAATGCTTCTTAAAAAAACATTCATACAATCATCATTAGATTTAAATATAACTTTTTATTCCATTAACATAAAACATGTAATTTTTATTATCATTTTTAAAATTACTAGCATGATCATAATTTTTGTATTTTCATTTTTAAACATGTAATTTTCAAGAAAAATTAATTATGAACTAAATAAAATATGTCATGAAAAGCATCATGTAATTTCAATTACCTCATCGTCGAAAGTCGTTAAGGCATAGTTTGCCACCTCACCTTTCTTGATTTTCTCCTCATCTTTGGAGGAGCTCGATTCATTCCAATTTTTGTTTTTCTTCTTGCATTCAAAGTAAGTAGTTGCGTTCTTTTTATTCTTTAATTTTTGTTTTATGAACTTTTTAAATTTCATGAGTAGTTCAAGTTCACCATCACTTAAGCTTATGCTCAAGTGGTCTTTAATTATTTTATGTCTCAAATCCTTCCTATTCTTTGGAAGGTTGTTCTTTAGTTATTTACGTGCATTGCACGTCATTTCATAGGTCATTAAAGACCCTAATAATTCTTCAATGGGAAAGGTATTCAAATTTTTTGATTCTTGAATTACCGTTACTTTTGAATCCCAACTTTTATTAAGAGAATACAAAATCTTGTTTACAAGTTCAAAATTCGAAAAACATTTGTCAAGAGCTTTTAAACCATTGACAACATCTGTAAAACGGGTGTATATGTCAACAATGGTTTCGCTCGGCTTCATTTGAAAAAGCCCGAAATCATGCATTAAAAAATTAATTTTCAAAGCTTTAACTTTACTAGTTCCTTCATGTGTAATTTCAAGAGTGCGCCAAATATCGAAAGTTGTTTTACAAGTAGAAATATGATTAAACTCATTTCTATCTAGGGCGTAAAACAAGGCATTCATAACCTTTACATTTAGAGAAAACATCTTCTTCTCCAAATCATTCCAATGGTTCATTGGAAGAGAAGACATTTGAGAACTATTTTTGACCATATTCCATAAATTTAAATCAATCGAAAGCAAGAAAACTCTTATTCGAGATTTCCAATAAGTGTAGTCCATCCCATTGAAAAAGGGAGGACGAATGAGAGAGTGACCCTCTTGAAAGTCAAAACGAGTCATTTCTCTTTAGTGTTAATCTAAATGAGAAATCACGAGGCTCTAATACCAATTGTTTAGATCAGGGGTCGGCACTAAGAGGGGCGGTGAATTAGTGCAGTGGTAAAAACTATGTCGATTTGAAAAACTTCGTACGATAAAAATCGTTTCCAACGAAAAATCGATTTCGGAAACTTAACTTGAAAGCGTATGTAATGAATTGAAGGCAGTAAGCACTTAAAGAGGTTTGCAGTAAGGTAATAGCAAGAATAAAATGCAAACTAGAGAACACGACAGTTTTAGAGTGGTTCGGTCAACGTGACCTACATCCACTTTCGGCTTCCTCCTCCGATGAGGTCACCGGCGTCCACTAGAGGCCTTCCTTCAATAGACAAAGGCCAATCACCTTTTATACTCAATTCTCCTTTTACCGGGTTTAGGAGATAACCCTTACACCCCCACTCACTCCTCTCTTAAACTATTCTAACACTAGATCTTTGAGAGGAGCTCACACAAGATTGCGGTAGCATTTCTATACTTTTTTTTTCTCTCAATACTTGTGTTCTTTAACCAGGGATGAGAGGAGTATTTATAGGCTTCAAGTTAATTCAAACTTGGAGCCTAAAAATTTCCCATCCCGAGTTTCCCGAGCACGGGTGGTACCACCGCCTGCACTGGGCGGTACCACCGCCTAGTGTCAATCGACGCTGACATTGTCCTGGGCGGTACCACCACCTGGCACCCTGCCAGGGGCAGTACAACCACCCAGACTAGCAGTACCATCGCCTGATATTGTCTCAAAGACTGTGCCACGACAGTGAGATTTCTTGGGACACTGTTTGGGCCTCTCATTGGGCCCAATACAGTTCTTACATGGGCCTAGCTGGCCCCTAATTAGGTTGGCCCAAATCCAAGCCCAATTACGTGCTAACTACGTAATCCTAAGACATTTGCTAAGCTAAACAAGTCCCTATGTCTATTCTTCCTGCGAGCTTCCGACGATCTTTCGGCGAACTTCTGACGATCTCTCGATAATGTTTCGGCAGACTCTTGGCAAGCTCCTGGACTTCACGATGATCTTTTAGTCGAGTTTCGATGAGCTTCTCCGGCAAGCTCCTAGACTTCTCGGTTGGTTCCTCCAGAACTTCCGACGAACGTCCGGACTTCCGACGAACTCTCGAACTCCCAACGTAATTACATCCCTAACTCCGAGACTTCATTTTGCTTCATACCTTGTTATCGTAGTTAATTCTGCACATGTAAAACACACTTCGATCTAGACAATTAATACTAAGCATTAATCAAGTTGTCCGACATGTCATTGGTCCCTCGACACTTCGTCCGATTCTTCGGCATATCGTCCTCTCTTACAGCCTATTGCCCAATCGGCTAGTTGACTCTGCAACTCTGATATCCTTGGTGCAATATCCGCTTTTCTTAGTCCGATGCCCGAATCCATGGCCCGAAGCCTTTTGTCGATACGTCGACTGATCCACCGGCCCGATGTCCAATCTTCTGACATTTTCCTCTGGCCCAACATGATTTTTCCTACTTTAATTATCTCATCTTGATCGAAGCATCCTGCGTCACTCAAAACGCAAATTAAAATATAAACACATATCGATTGGTTTCATCATCAAAATACGAGATTCAACATCCTCTACTACCACTAGAGCCAAAACATAACCACTCCTGTCTAATTCACCTTTACATTCATCATATGACATAAAAGCGTTAACTTCCTTCTTTGGTGCACTAATTTTCACAGGTTATAATGGAGCTAAAATAATCTTCTTTTCATTCACCTTAAAAGAATAAGTATGTTTATAGTCATCATACAACACCCTTCTATCATAATGCCAAAGTCTTCCCAATAGCAAATGACAAGCATCCATAAGAGCAATATCACACCATACTTCATCTTTATAATATTAATGTGGATGAGGGATTGTATCCAACTTTAGCTTATGCAACATCTCCAAAGATACCATATTATCAAAATTGCCATTATCTATGATCACCAAGCACACTTTGGCAAGAGAAGTGCATTTAGTGTGAAACACATTCTTTCTCACCCAACTTTCATATTCAACCACAGCTTCTGCAACATCTCCAAAGATACCATATTATCAAAATTGCCACTATCTATGATCACCAAGCACACTTTGGCAAGAGAAGTGCATTTAGTGTGAAACACATTCTTTCTCACCCAACTTTCATATTCAACCACACAGGACACTTGTAAGCTATGTTACAGTACAATAGACAAACCATGATCAACATAAGTAACCTCTTCCTCATCATCATCGTATTTTGGTTTGTCGTCAACTTCATGTTCTCCTCCATCACTATGATCTTCAACCAAAGTTACAATCCTCCTATTTTGACAATCTGAAGTAATATACCCAAAACCATGACATTTGAAGCATTTTTGACTACTTGTATGGAAGAATTATGTGTTTGTTTGTTGCTAGTATGTCCTTCACCCTTATTTTGCACCTTTGATACCATCTTGCTTGGGTGGTAGGTTTGAAATTTCCTCCTTTTGTATAGTCTTTTTTTGACTCATATCGAGAACTATTTTCAAATTTATGTTACTTTTCAACTTTTAAAGCTAACTTGCTCACATCAATTAAAGACCAATATGACTGTAGTTGAACCACTTTAGCAATCTCATATTTCAGACCTCATAAGTATCTTGTAATGGTTTGCTCTTCTAGTTCCACAAGCTCTCCTTTTAACATAAGATTATTGAATTCTGCTATGTCCTCTATACTAAGATCTTTTTGCTTCAAATCACGGATTTTGAGAAAGATCTCTTGCTTGTAATTGTTAGGTAAATATTTTTTCTTTAGCTCCCTTTTCATTTTCTCTCATATCAAGATCTTACTCTTACTCTTTGTTTCTTCATATTTTTCCACAAAAAAAGATACATTCCATCTAAGTTTAAGAACCATAAGTTTTACCTTCTTTTGTTCTCAAGGTTCATGAAAATCAAAAATTCTTTCCATTGTATTAAGCCAATTAATAAAGTTATCAACATTAATTTTATCTTCAAACTTCGGAATATCTAATCTTGGGTTGTATTTGTTCTACCACTCGTCTTGGACTACATGTCTTGCCCGAAATCTTCTCGACTCTCTTGGGTGAGGAGATATATCATCATCAGAAGTAAACTCTTGGACATCATTTTCATGTTGGTTGTTTCTACTTCGAAGTTCTTCAATTATTTCATTTTTTTTATTGTAGACTACGCAGTAATCTTCGTAGCTGCAACCTTAACGACTCATCATCATCTTCGTGGCCCCTATCTTTACCAACTATATCTTTTCAATTCCACCTTGCCATGATCTCTAACATTTAGCTCTAATACCAAACTGATATCAGGGGTGATTTAGAATGAGGGGGTAAAACAGAATAGACTTTGATAGAAAAACCAATAGTATAGTTATATTTGCTAGAACAAGTTTTTGAAATAGAAAAGGAACAAACTCACGATAATACTTCAATAAAATCAAAAAAACAGCTCACCACCAAATTTAAAATCACAAAGGGATGTAGAAAGATTATTACCCCAAGGATAATAAACAAGTATATAGAACTAAAAATAAAAGACTCACTACTCAAGGATGCATTCAAGAGATACAGAGTTTAAGAGAGCTTCTACCATTATCATCAGTTTCTAAAAATCCCTTCTAACCCCTAAATACTAAAATAAGTACTAGTGCATGAAACAACCCTTCATGCATAGAGAATTTCGAAATTAAGTGTTTTACAACTGGTAACCAATTTCTTTAATGTATTTCTTAGTCATGAAGAAAAATACCTTAAAACAGTTATAACCTTATCTAAAGAATGTACTAATGAGTGAAAATATTTGAGTAGGTTAAGTTGAAAACTATGAGATAATATTGTTGGCCGTAAAAAAATATCATAGTATCAACAATGCCCATACGAGACTATTATAACAAATTAGGTACTCCCGTGTTAAATTTGTGTGAATAATAATTTATCAAATGCATCTTCAACTCATCTGTACTCAATCTCCGACTTTTGGTTTCATCGTATCATAACAAGGAGTACGTCTTCTTAGTAGAATGCAATAGAGAATATTTAGTATTAAGAACAGCAAGGCAGAATACTTGTAAATAAATTTTACTCCTTCACCGACCCAAAAAAAAAAAGTTAGATCCTTCTCCTACCGAAAAAAGAGGCAAGTAGAGAGAGATTATTGTCACGGAAGGGGAGTGTGATGAACATTTCTGGTCGAGGTTTTAGGCGGTAAAGAATAGTCGTGGCTACTACTCGTCCGAATGGAAAGAGTGATAAATGGTTTGATTTGGGTGATCAGTGATGTCAAAAGTTTAAGCTATTAGGAAAGGGTTACTATATTTATATCCTTAACGTCTCCTCAAAGTTCATACTTGACTTGCAAATTAAAACCCATATGATGGTGCAAACCCAAATGACTAACGTGTTTTGCATATCAAAACACCATGAAAGAGAGAGAGGTGAAAGATTCAAGGTCATGATCGTCTTTGAAACCATGATTCGGATTTTGATTGACATAAAAAATTAATATTTTATAAAAGAATAATATATATATATATATATATAATTTAGATGGATATGTATGATATTTGAATGGTATTCATAAAGAAACTATATGTAGAATTTAGAAGAACTCGATGATAGTGTAAATACCTTAAAATGAAATCAACTTTAAGATGATCATGTTTGTCGGGCTTATTGAAGGCAGAAAACTTCTATCCCAACTTATCCACGAGCTTGTGTAAATCAAATTGACGTTTTTCTTCTTTTTTTTAAATTTTATGTTGATAACATCCTTATCATCACTGAAGCTCCCAAATGGGAATTTTCTCTTGACGTACCTTCGTCTCAAATTTTTTTCGAATAGAATGGAACAATTACATTGTTCTAAGTGTGTGGGAAATTTGGATCTTCTAATTACTCTTGGATCCAAAAATGCTGTCAAGATGGTCAAATAATTTGATATTTTTCTAAAGGGGACAAAAGTGTTGGAAGATGATCCTCATGGCCAATAATGCTAATGTAATGGAAGAAGAAATATGACATTAAGAGTTATTTACTGTTAAAATATTCAATTTTCAGTCTTTTTCCTTGCCTTACTTAGGAAATATGACATCAGTGGCATTGAAAAAAAAGAAAGAATATAATCATCTTTTTTTTACACATATTTGGTTGAAATTGAAAGACCCAATACATGGGCAAAGATGACCATGTGTATTTTTTAGAGAATTTATATATCATTTTATGAAAAATAAAATATTGTTACAAAAAAATAAAAATAAAATGCTCTATAATAAAAAAAACAAAAATTCTGGATTTTATGATAAAACCATAAAGTAGCTCTCTTTACAACCAACAACTCGATTCATTCACAGCTGAGATATTTGTGATAGATTTACTGTTTGATTAAACATCATCGAAAATATAATTATGATCCTACATCACTCACATATAATATAGAAAATAATTTAATTTATTTTTATGATAGATTATAATATTTTAATCTCTTTTATAAGTTTAAATATTAAAAATAATAATAATTAAAAATTATAATTAAATGAAATCAAATATATGACCAAGTTATCCGAGATTCAACACCCCTTTAGTGGATGTGATAGATAAGTAGCCGTTCAATGTGTGGACAAGGAGAGTAATTATGTATGACGAACCTCATCGGCACCCATTGAATACCTCGAATTATTCCTTTAGTGGTGGACAACACTCTTCCTGCCCGTCCCATCTACGTGTAGACAAACGCATGCTGCAGTCTCACGAGCCTGGATAAATGTTGGTGCCCCCACACACACAACCCCCCCCCCCCCCCCCGCCAGTTTCGGGATCTGTGCGAGGTGGGGGTGGATGAAGCAGAACCCCTCTCTCTCTCTCTCTCTCTCTCTCTCTCTCTCTCTCTCTCTCGTTGTCACGCGTCGGGAATGAGCGGTAGGAGTTGTCGCTGTCTCCCTCGCGCCGCGCCCATCGCAAATAATTGATTCCTCCCGCGACCAAGGCAGCCGACTACTGCGGCCCATACCCGCCTTGGAGCGCAGCGTCCCGCGACCCCATGGACGCAGACGTTCGCGGACACCGAGGCAGAGAGGGCATGGCGATGCGTTGCTCTTGTTCTTTATTGCTGCTGTGAGATGTGGCCCCGAAAAGGACGACACTCTGAAGCGTCCCATCGCGCCAGGGGCGCCTGCTGCTGCTGCTGCTGCTGCTGCTGCTCTGCCCCGGCTTGGCCCTCTGGGAGCAGAAATAGCAGCAGCGGTCAGCAGATGGACGGAGAGAGAGGGAGAGGGGGGCAGGGGAGCTTCACATGCATTCATTCATTTATCCACCCATACATCATCTGACCTACAATCCATGCGACGTGTCCCTTTCCTCGCTGCGCCTGCTGCTGCTCCTCTAACCCCCCCATGACTCCGGGCGGTGACAATTCAACTTTTGTCCTCTCCTCTCTCTCTCATTTACTGGTGAAAATAATTGCTCAGCTCTCTGAGGAGCACTCCACCAGTGTGAAACCACCGCCCCTGTTCTTCTCTTTCTCCTAATGAGAAAAAAATCTTTTATATATGACAGTAAGGGATATATTAGTAGCTGATTGAAGATTTCTCAGATACCAGATATTGGTACTTTGGGTTGGGGATGATATCTAAGAACAGCTGTTAATGGATCTTATAAACTAGATCGAGTGTAAGCTTAAGATTCCACAGAGACAAGTAGGAGGGAGTGCAAAAGCCTCTGGGATGTGTAGCTTCTGAACACTAGATTAGCTGCTGTTGGCTTTATATATTAAGGATTATGTGCACAGTTCATGATTTCGTGTGGGTGAAGAAACAACTCATTTCAGTTCGTCATTGCTAATCCAAGATTTTAGATAATAACATCATTTATAGTGTGAACTTGGGTTACGTTGACTTGATTTTTTCTGTGATAGTGAGAAGTATTTGGATTATACAAAGCAAGACAATGACCAATTTATACTTTGATTATTGCTTTGTGATGCAGATGCTGAAATCTGCTCCAATGGCAAAATCAACTCAACGCTGACAAATTGCTCGACACAGTTGAGTAATTCTGCATATAAAGAGTTCGTTCACATATGCTAGCTTCTCATGATTTGTTTCTGCGAGTATCCTCATAAGCATTAGAGATTTATATGTCGTAGGAAATATGTATATAGCAGCAATACAAAGAGAGATTCTGAAGGACGAGATCACGAACGTACGCCTTGTCCATGCAGTCAATCTTACGTAGAACGCGAACGGACTAAATGATCGAAAGCTGATGCCATTCTTGTTCATCTCGATCCTTACAAGCACTCGATGAAAATGGAGGAAGGAAGTGAAGGAAGAAAAAGAATGCCTTGTAAACCATGTACTGATCTACCTTACGTTACATGAAAAGGAAAAGAATCGAGCACTGTCACCAGCGATTCTTCGGATCAACGTTGCGAGCTTCGCCTGCTTACGTGCCCAAGCCTCCGCCATCTTTGCTTCCTCGGCCTCCGCCTCCGTCCTCAGCTGCGTCACCTTCTCCCTCCACTCCCGTTCCACCCTCTCGAGCCGAGACCTCTCCTCATCCCGCAGCCGCCGTATCTTCCCCTCCACCTCCTCCACCTTCTCCGTCTTCTTCCTCGCCTTCTCCGTCTCCATCTGCTGCTCCAGCCGGCTCAGCCGCCACGCCGCCTCCTTCCGGTGCTGCACCCACGCCCGCCGACCCTCCTCCACCTCCTGGCACATCTGCACGAGGATGGGCACCCGGTGCGCCGCGAGCGCCGGCGACCGCGGGGGCGACAGCGACAGCGCCACGGACGGCGCCGCGGCCGTGGCGGAGGAAAGCACGGAGGAGGGCGAGGGGGAGGAGCAGTGGTCGATGGGGAGGGGGGGCTCCCGGAGCAGCGCGTGTTTCTCGGCGAAGGTCTGCAGGATGTGCTCGTAGGCGCTAGAGGAAGCGGCGGCGGGGGCGACAGGAGAGGCCGCGCCCGGTACGGGGTGGTGGGAGTAAGGGTACGGGTGGCGGCCGCTGCCGGCGCCGGATTGGTTGGCGAGCTTGAGCTGCTTCTCCTTGAAGACTTCCCACCACTTGCCGAGGCGCTTGGGGGTGCGGCCCGGGAGGTGGGCGGCGATGGTCTTCCACTTGTTGCCGTAGCGGGCCTGAAGGGAGATGACGAGGGACTGCTCCTCCGGGGTGAGGGAGCCCTTCTTGAGGCCGGGGCGGAGGTAGTTCTTCCAGCGCTCGTGGCACGACTTGGGGTCACGGTGGAGGGGGCGGCCCATCCGCTCCGACACCATTCCCCACTCCTTGGGGCCGTACTGCTTCACGTACTCCCGCAGGAGCTCGTCCTCCTCCGGTTGCCACCGCTGCCGCTCCCTCATCTTTGTTGTTGCTCAGAGCGCACGGATCCGACCCTCGTCCACCAATATATCATATCCAAAGCCACCTTCTTGTTGCTGTCGTTACTGAAAGAGGATGCGAAGTAGATCAGGGATTGAACGCTGGGGGATGATGGGATCTAAAGGTGTGAATTGTCACTGAAGCATGCAGGCGAGCCCTCTGATCTCCCTCTCTCTCTGTCTCTCTCTCTCTCTGGCTGGTCACATGGCGTTTCGCAGCATTGAATGAGTGTGGATGCTGTGGCTGGCTTCTGTCTGCTAATATTGCGCGGCTGCTGCCTCCCATTTCTGGTCCATGTCGCGTATCAGCATACGTGATATAACATGTTGGATAACGATGTATTATGGTTTTATACGATAAAAATATATATTTATCCCTATAAAATTAATGATATTTCTTTTTTTCATAATTTAAGTTATATCTATATACACACGTGAAACTCAAAAGTTACATCAATAGTGATATAGATAATTTTCATCAATTTAAAGAGAATGACATTAGTTGATATAAAATATGTTAGATAATATCATAAACTTTTTATAATATAGCGAAAGAAAATGATTGGAACAAAGGATACGATGCAGCTTAGTTCGTTGGTTAGGGGTACAAAATGTCAAGTCATGGGCATACTGTTCTTTTCTTTAAATAAAAGTCATATACATGATTATAAGGGTAATTATTGGTTAACAATGATTAGTATCTTAATCCTTATATTTTTAAAAATAATATTAAAATTTTTATACTTATAAAAATAAAATATTTAATTTTAATTCTCTTTATGGGAAAAAATCGTACTTATTGTTACATGAAAAAATAATGTGAATAAAAAATAAAAAATAATTTTATTTATTTTTTAAATTATTAATTTATATATAAATCGATTTCCTTCTCTCATCCTTTTTTGACATGTTTGTCCATTGCCCATGGCACCTACTTGTCTCTGTACTTTGTTCTCATCACCCATTACACTTACTCATCCACATCTATTCGCCCATCACACTTGCTCATCAATCGCTTGTTGCATTTATTTGCTCGTCGCCTGTCACACCTGCTCGCTTGTCGCCCCTCTTTTTAACCGGATCTATGATCAAATGAATCATATAAGTTTATTACCATGTTCTTTAGGGATGATTAAGTCATTTATCTTACAAGCTTAAGTTCCTCGCTTGAAACCTTCAGAATCTAAATGTGCAGCTGAAGGATGGACAATATTCTAATTATAATTGTTGTGATCTGAAAGAATATTTGATTGGCCTACTGTTCTTGATACCATGATTTGGTTTAAGGATCGCGGTCCGGCCTAAGAATACAGCATCCTATTTTGTCATTGTTATAAGATCATCTGCTTTGGACATATTTTATGCTCTGGTGTGTACACTTGCTTTGCTTGAGATGCAAAAGGTAGCAAAAGTTAGACACACCATTGTCACTGTTAAATTTGGTTCTATGACAATGATTCTAAGGTTAAATTTGAAGGTCATGTTTGTTCATGCGGCATGTAGGAATCAGAATCGAGCCACTGCACATCGGCATGAATCTGCACGTACATAAATTCCAACTATGTTCTTCGTTTTGGCTTAACGGGAGATTTGTTTTTGTCATCGGAAAACTTGAATGATCACAGATTTTATTGGTTAGTTTTGATTCGCTTTTGCATTCTGTAATGCAGGACATGACAAAGACCCAAGAGGGCCGATGGCAGCCTGAACGGAGCTCCCCCGAAGGTCTTGCCGATCGAGATACCTGCCATATCAATATCTGCACTAAATCGTTGATGAATAATTTCAGCGATAAGGCTTTGGTTGGAGAAGGATCATATGGAAGTGTCTCCAATGAGCTAGATACTTACTTTGCTGCTCAGGTCAGCATGATTTCTGCCTTGACAAGCGCACAACTAATTCACATTTCAGCTGATATCTTCGTATTTCTGAAGATATAGATCATTTAAAACGAAAGAGATCAGACTTATGATGATATCTTCGTATTTCTGAAGATATGGATCATTTAAGAATGAAAGAGATCAGATTTATAGTTTGCTGCATTTATGTTATTGACAAACTAGATTTTACCCTCTTGAATCCTTTCACTTTTACATAGCTGTTGAATTAGAAAATTATTTGAGTGGTGTCAGTTTTATCTGTGTAAAAGAGAGACAGAGAAGGATGTTAACTCATACAGATTCTCTACATTTTGATTCTTGCAAAGAAGAATTTAACTTTCCAAGTTTATGAGTTTAGAGGAATAAAAAGAGGAGCATGTATATTTCTTGCAAAGGCTTTACTGTAGAATTTATAACATATGGTTATGAGAATGCCAGCTACATCTGCAACAAAAATTATAACTAAATACACATGAAATATAATAATCTGTCCAAAAATTTTCTATTTATTATTCCTAATAGCATACCAGAATATCGAGAACAGTTCATTTAACCTGACAATTTTGGAGCTTTGACTGTACCAAGGAGATTGGTGAATCTATCTATATATTATGAAAGCTTCATAATAGAACAACATGCAAGTACAGATTCATGAAGATAACATCATAAGCATCCATCATTCAGCTGATAGAAGACTCTATTCATTTTTTATTATTACATATAATTCATTGCATGGTTGAGAAAACATCAAATTGGTCATCATGCAGCCATTGTTACATTCACCAGAATCTAAAAGCTGTAACATGGTAGAAGTTTTACTCGATCACATCTTGCATCTAGCACAACCCATCTTTGCCTTTGGTAAATAAGCTTCTCAAATTCCTTTATAGACTCTTGGGAAGGAAGATTTCAATCATAGCTAGATAGGTCAAATATAAAGTTAGGTACCTCTCAGACACCTAACTGTTAGAAATTTTGATATCAAAATATATTTTTAAATTATTATAATAGAAACACAAGTAACGAAATAAAATTGCATACCTCCGGTCATTGTTGTCAAGAATTTTAGTAATAGTTTCTCCTTAAATTTTGGTATGGTTTTGGTTCAGAACTCTTAATTTAGATGGTATAAGAAATCATTTAGACTTGAGAGAGATGATAAGCCCAAAGACCAAAACTCTCGTTTATATAAATGTTATCCCATCAAGAACATTTATTATCATCAACTCATAACGTTTAAGAATTAATTCAAATTTATAATATTTGGATCATAAAAAAAAATTGAATGATATTAAATAAAATATTTAATAATAATGGTTATATTTAGAATGAAAAATCGAAATATTTAAACTATAATAAATGAAGAAATTGATTATAATGAATGATGAACTTAACGAGAACGATTACATTATTATTAATTAAATTATTTAATAATAACGAATATATTTTTCCACTTGGTCTATATATTTAACTTAATAATTTGAATTAATCTTTATCGAATAACTTTCTTAAGAAACAAATGCATGAATCATAGCGATAAGTTCTCTAAGAGCGAGTATTATTATCCATATATCATAATGTATTTAATTTCTTAATCTTAATATGGTAATATTACTTAATGAATAAACCTTATGTTTATTTTTGGTCTAGTACCAATATATTTTCTCAAATTAATATGCACATAAATGAGAAAATATCACAATATATATAAGAGTTTCAATATAATTACAAAGTTGAACCAAGTCACATTTTCTCTACATGATCCATAAATTTCAAGGTAGCATGTCTTTAGTTAAAGAATTAGCAATCATCAATTTAGTGCTAATATGCTCAATGACCACTTTTTTTTCTTTTACACATTCTCTTATGGCTAAATACTTAATGTCAAATGTGTTTACTTCAACTTTCACTTTTATTATTTTTAGCCATAAAGACAACAACTGAATTATCGTAGAAAATTCTTAATGGCCTAGAAATAGAATCCATGATTCTAAGCCTAGAAATGAAACTATTAAGCTATACATCATGTGAAGTAGCATCAAAACAGGAGATAAACTCAACTTCTATGGTAAAAGTAGTAGTCAACGTCTGCTTAGTACTTCTCCAAGAAATAGCTCCACCAGCCATCATAAAAATATATCCTAATATTGATTTATGAGAATCAACACAACTGGCGAAGTCTTAATCTGAGTAACCAATCATATTCAGATTGTCTATATGTCTATACATAAGTATGTAATCTTTGGTTCCTTATAGTTACCCCATCACTTTCTTTGCAGCTCTCTAGTGGTCCATACCTAGATTACACTGATATTGACCTAGCATCCCCATAACAAATGCAATATCAGGTCTAGTATAGACCTGAGCATATATAATGCTTCCTACAGCAAAAGCATATAGGATGCTTTTCATTGATTCCCTCTCAAGGTTGTTCTTTGGGGATTGGTTCAAATTGAACCTATCACCTTTTACAATGGGAGCAATACTTGGTGAACAATCCTTCATTCAAAATCTTTCTAAAAGTTTATTGATATAGGTTTCTTGTGAAAGACCTAAAATGTCTCAAGGTATATCTCTATGAATCTTAATACCAATGACATAAGATGCTTCACTCATATCCTTCATGTCAACATTTTTAGAAATGAATTGTTTCACCTCATGCACCAAACCGTTATCGTTGGTTGCAAACAAAATATCATCTACATATAAAATAAGAAAATATATTTTACTCTCACTAACCTTCTAGTATATACATTGATCCATGGGATTTTCAACAAATCCGAATGAATAAATCACTTTATAGAATTTAAAATACCATTAGTGGGAGGCTTGTTTTAAACCATATATTGACTTCTTAAGCTTACAAACTAAGTGCTCACCAGTACTAGAGGAGAAACCTTCAGGTTATTTCATAGAAACCTCTTCCTCTATATCTCTATTAAGAAATGTTATTTTCACATCCATTTGTTGCAACTCCAGATCAAAATAAGCAACCAACTCCAAAATGATACGAAGAGAATCTTTCTTAGATATAGGATAAAACGTCTTCGTATAATCGATTCCCTCTTTTTGAGTAAATCTCTTTACAACAAGTCTTGCCTTGTATCTCTTAATGTTGCATAATGATTTTTTTTTTTGTTTTAAAGACTCATTTGCAACCAATAGCCTTTGCTTCATTAGGCAACTCTATAAGATCCTAGACTCCATTGCTCTTCATAAAATTCATCTCTTCTTTCATGGTATCATGCCAAAAGTTTGATTCATTGTAACTCATGACCTATGAAAATGTTTCAGGATCATTTTTAGCTCTAATATTATAGTCAGATTCTTATAGATATACAACATAATTATTAGGAATTGCTGATCTTTTATTTCTAGTAGATTCTCTTAATATTGTACTAATGTTTCCCTGAGGAACTCGTGGTTCATCTAGTTGTTTATGAACTTGTTGTAATTCCTGAACCACTTGATCTATTAGAATACTATCAGCAACTTATGGAATTTCAATGATTGGTGTTCAACACCAGTTTGTACTTAAGGAGTGCTATGAACTACAACCAATCTACATGTGGAAGATTGAGATTCTATATGATCATATGCAGAAACTATGTTCATGAAATGATCGCTCCCACTAATCATGTCATACTCATTAGCATTTCTTGATTCCATAATCCTAGTTGTGTGAGATGGACAATAGAATATATAACCTTTGGACTTTTCGGCATATGCAATGAAATACCTACTAATAGTCCTTGGGTCTAATTTCTTCTCTTGTGGATTATATATCCTGACCTCAAACGGATATCCCCAAATGTGCATATGTCGCAAACTCAATTTTCAACCATTTCATAATTCAAATGGTGTCTTTAGGACAACCTTAGTTGGAACTCGATTTAATATATACACCGATGTCTTTCATGCTTCAGTCCATAAGAACTTATGAATATTAGAGTTGCTAAGCATACTCCACACCATATCTAATAATGTTTGGTTTCTTCTTTCTGTAACACCATTTTGGTCTAGAGAACCAGGCATAGTGTATTGGGCAAAAATCCCATGTTCTTGAAGAAACTTAGCAAAAGGACCAGGTGCTTGTCCATTTTCAGTATATCTACTATAATATTCTCTACCTTTATCTGATCTCACAATTTTAATTTGCTCACCATATTAATTCTCAACTTCAGCCTTAAAGATTTTAAAGACATCGAATGCTTCATTTTTATTATAAAGCAAATAGATATATATATATCGTGAGTAATCACCTATAAAGGAGATGAAGTATTTCTGACCATATGTGTCCATGTTTGGACAATATATATCAGTATGAATAATCTCTAATATGTCTGAACTCCTATTGACACATTTTTTGGACTTGTTCGTCTACTTTCCCTTGATACAATCCACACAAGTCTTAAAATTAGTAAAATCAAGAGTACTAAGTACCCCATCATTAAATAATCTCTTAATTCTCTCTACGGAGATATGTCCTAATCTCTAATGTCATAATATAGAGGAGTCCTCATTAATATTACATATTTTAGTGCCTACATGAACATGCATTGAACTTTGAATGTCTATCATTTTGTAAGAAAATACGATAAAGAGCATTAGACAAAATACCTTTCCCAACATAATCAGATTTATATAATAAACGAAATGATGTGTCTTAAAAATTAAAGGAATATTCAACTAGAACGAGTTTGAAAACAGAAATTAAGTTTCGTGAGAAACTTGATATATAAAAGGTCATTTCCAATTTTAAAACAAAACCACTACTTAAAGTTAAAATACATATTTCAATTGCCTCTACATGTGAGCCTATCTTATTACCTAATAAATTGCTTTGCTCACTTCCCACTGGTTTCCTTAGGTTTTGCATACTCTGTAAAGAGTTTACAATATGGATTGTTGATCCAGAGTCAATTCATCATGTGTTAATATTAACATTAACCATATTAGATTCATAACACATAAACGAGGTTGGTTTACCTTTCTTTTCAAGCTATTGTTGGAATTTCATGCATTCTTTCTTCATGTGTCTCTTCCTTATACAAAAGAAAAACTTTGCTTCTTTATTGATATCAGCTTAATGTGGTATTTTACCTTTTCCTTGCTGATGACCTTTCTGATTGGCTTGATTTTTGTCAGTTTTATTATTCCCGTGAGTGGTTACCACTAATGCACTCTCACCCAATTCTATCACTAGCCACTCTTTTTCTTGAATACACATGGTTATTAATTTATTGATTGATCATTTGTCCTTATGTGTATTGTATGAAATCTTAAAAGGTTCGTATTAATATGGAAGTGTGTTCAGAATGTTAGGATCGGAGCAGCACTAAGAGGGGGGGTGAATTAGTGCAGCGGATTAAAACTTCGGTTTTTAAAAAATCTTTCGTATGATAAGAGCGGAACTTGACAAGCTTAATCTTGAAAGCGTATTCTTAAATATGCGCAGCAAAAGTAATAAGGAACTAAAGCATATAAGAAGGTTTGCAATAATGTAAATAACAATAATAAAATGCAAACCAAGGATCCATAATTTTAGAGTGGTTGGTCAAATGACCTACTCCCCACATGAGGCCCCTCTTCGATGAGGCTCCCACCTTCCACTAGCAAGTCTCTTGAAATGGAAGGGTAAATACCCCTCTTACAACTCTTTACAAGCGGTTCACTCTCTTACAGATTTTGAGAAGAGATAAGGTGAACACTAGCAAATTGAAAAGAAGACAAGCTAACACTTTTCTAAGACCTTTCTCTCAAACTCTTCTTTCAAAAGTTGTAATCTCGGTGAGATTTGAGGGGTATTTATAGGCCTCAAGAGGATTCAAATTTGGGCTCCAAAATTTGGGCTCCAAAATTCAAATTCTCTTTGGGTTCCCGATCTTTGGCGGTGCCACCTTGGCCTTCAGTCTTGGACAGTGCAACCCGGCCAGAGGAGAATAATCTTCGCTTGACCCGGGTGGTGGCACCGCCTCTCGATTCACTTGGTTTGGCTTACTTTTAGCCCAAACCAAATCTGACTTTGGCCCCGGTTGGCCCCTAACGGAGGATATAGGATTATCTTCTTAATCCTAATCCTAATTACAAGTGAACTACATAACAAAACACATCCTAAGCAATTTATTAACCGCATGAACGTCAAGTCTTGTTTCGGTGAGCTTTCAAACGAACTTCCTTCGACGGGGTCCAAGCACGCTCCCGAACTTGTGATGACTTTAATGAGTAGCTGAGACTTCTCGGTGATCTCTGCGAACCTCCGACGATCTCTTGGCGAACTTCCAACAGTTCCCGATTTCTTCTCGGTTGGTTCAAACATCTCCGGACGATTCTTGGGACTCTTAAACGTTCATCGAACTTCGACTCGGTATACTTGCTTTGTGTTTTTTGTTTATCATAGTTAATCCTGCATACTTAACTCAATAATATGGATTAGATCAAATAACCCATCAATTGATTTTATCATCAAAATCCGAGATTCAACAATCTCCCCTTTTTGATGATGACAATCAATTGATGACTGAGTTAAACATAACTCCCCTATCTATATGCTATATTATGAAAGATAAAAAACACTTGAATTCCATCCCATTGGATTCAAGCATAACCCGATAAGTTCTAACCGTAGAGCTTATCGTGATCCTCATTAAACAATAGTGAGTACAAAACTTCTATGAAAATCATAAGTTAAATGAAAAGGGACGAATTTTACTACGACAGAAGATAAAGATTTTCAATATAAATTTTATGATTTAGATGTAAGGCATGCTTTCAATATGATCAATTAATCTTGTGATATTTTCAAGGATTTTGCAAGGCATATAAGTCATTCATATCAATCACTTTTCTTAAAGATTTTGCAATTCATATTTTGTCATGCTATTAAGAATGATATAAGTCATCACTTTTCTCCCCCTTTGTCATCAACAAAAAGGGAAATGAGACTTGAAGCACATATTTTGTCATACAACGATTTTATCATTGAAAATTAAGTATGCAAAAATATTTACGAAGATTCATTTTAGAGGAAAATTCAGCATGCATTCATATTATCTAATCTCTTCTTTCTATAAATAATAGAAATTGTAGATGTACAATAGAGAGATTGGGATAAAAAAAAATTCAAGTAGTAATTTCACAAAGTCAAGATCATAATTCGAATACAAATTCATTCAAATCGTTAAATTAAAATCTCAACATTACTTTTCAATCATCATATAAGGCATTTAAAGAATTTTGAAACATAGGAGAATGATTAATTTAAGCATATAATGTTTCAAGTCATGAATGCCAATACTTTCATATTTGTAAGTATCAATTCATGAATGCCAAAAGATATTATTTGTGATTCCAATTTTGCAAGATCAAGATTATGATTTAGATAAAACTTATTTAAATCAAATCGGTAACTTGAAATTCATAATCAAGTCATCAAAATCGATTTCGAGATTTCACAACATGTCATATGGAATTTGAAGGAGAATGATTAGATTCACCGAGAGATGGGAAGAAGATGAAAGACTTTACGGAAAATCCAATCAAACAAGTTTATTGTTTAGGGACAATTTAACATACCTAATTCCCTTCTAATGAATTCAAATTGGTCTTCATTCAAGGCTTTTGTGAATATATCTGCTAATTGATGCTTTGTGTCAATGAATTCTAGAACAACATTATTGTTAAGGACATGATCGCGTATGAAATGATGCCTAACGTCGATGTGCTTAGTTCTAGAATGGTGAATTGGATTTTTAGTAAGACATATGACACTAGTATTATCACATTTTATGGGAATATTTTTAAAGTGAATTCCATAATCTTCCAATGTATTTTTCATCCAAACAACTTGTGCACAGCATGCACTCGCAGCAATGTATTCGGCTTCTGCCGTAGATAGTGCTACTGAATTTTATTTCTTGGAAGTCCAAGAAACAAGTGCATGTCCTAAAAATTGGCATGTTCCGGATGTACTTTTTCTATCTATCCTACATCCGCCAAAATCGGCATCCGCGTAAGCCATTAAATCAAAATTTTCAGATTTTGGATACCATAAACCTAAATTTGGAGTTCCTTTAAGATACCTAAATATTCTTTTTAACACTTTTAAGATGAGATAGTTTAGGATTTGATTGAAACCTAGCACAAAGTCCTACACTAAACATGATATCTGGTCTAGTAGCGGTAAGGTAGAGTAGACTACCTATCATTCCCTATATGTTTTTTGATGAAATTTTCACTATTTTCATCCATATCTAACTTAGTCAAGTACTCATAGGGGTGTTTATTGCTTTTGAATTATCCATGTTAAATCGTTTTAACAATTCTAATGTATATTTAGATTGGTTAAGAAATATACCATCCTTAAGTTGTTTGATTTGTAATCCTAAAAAAGAAAGTTAATTCCCCATTAAACTCATTTCAAATTCATGACTCATAGATTTGGCAAATGATTCACATAGTGATTCATCAGAAGAGCCAAAAAATAATATCGTCAACATAAATTTGCACAATAAGAAAATTATTTTCAAAATGTTTAATAAACAATGTAGTATCAACCTTGCCTTTGGTAAAATTATTTAAAATAAGAAAGGAACTAAGCCTTTCATACCAAGCTCTAGGAGCTTGTTTCAAAGCCATAGAGAGCCTTAGTCAATTTGAATACATGATTAGGAAGAAGAGAATTTTCAAACCAGGAGGTTGTTCGACATATACTTCTTCGGAAATAAAACCATTCAAGAAGGCACTTTTGACATCCATTTGAAATAGTTTAAAATTATAACTACTAGCATAGGCAAGGAGCATTCTTATGGCTTCTAATCGAGCCCGGGGAGGCGAAAGGTTTCTTCAGAATCGATACATTCTTCTTGGTTGAAACCTTTGGCCACTAATCTAGCCTTGTTTCTAACCACGATACCATTTTCGTCTTGCTTGTTTCTAAAGACCCACTTAGTACCAATGACTAAATGGTCACTAGGTCTAGGAACAAGCTCCCACACCTTGTTTCTCTCAAATTGATTCAGTTCCTCTTGCATTGCAATAATCCAAAAATCATCTTTTATGGCCTCGTTAATGCACTTAGGTTCGATTTGAGAGAGGAAGGCATTAGCACAAAAAAATTCTTGAAAGAGGAACGAGTTTGAACCCCTTTAGATGTATCCCCTATAATTAGCTCCTTTGGATGAGCATCTATATACTTCCATTCCATAGGTAAGGAAATTTTGGAAGAAGGTGCATCCAAGTTGCTATTTTGAGGGGGGGTTCATTTAAATTCAAATTATCAAAACCAAGATCATCATCAAAATCATTTTTCTTAAAATTTGAGACTTCATTAAAAACTACATGAATAGACTCTTCAATTACTAAGGTTCTTTTATTAAAAACCCGAAAAGCTTTCGAAATGGAAGAGTAACCAAGAAAGATGCCTTCATCGGATTTTTGCATCAAATTTTCCTAAGGCATCCCTTTCATTTAAAATAAAGCATTTACAACCTAAAAACTTTAAAATAGGAAATATTTGGTTTTTTTTGTTATTCCATAATTCATAGGGTTTTTTTGATAAGGAAGGTCTTATTATGACTCTATTCATGATGTAGCAAGTCAGACACGGCATTAAAAATACTTAGGTAAACTATGTTCATTTAACATAGTTCTTGTCATTCTTGTAGGTTTCTATTTTTTTTCTTTCAACTACTCCATTTTGTTGGGGATTTCTCGGAGTGGAGAAGTTATGGTTGTATCCATTAACTTCACAAAAATTTTGAAAGTCATGGTTTTGAAATTCGCCACCATGATCACTCCGAATTGATGAAATCATGAACCCTTTTTCGTTTTAAGTGAGTTTACAAAATTTAGAGAAACACTTGAAACAATCATTTTTGTGAGCTAATAAATAGGTCCAAGTGTATCTAGAGTAGTTATCCACAATCACAAAAGCATATTTGCTTCCACCTAGACTTGTTGTATCAATTGCTCCAAATAAGTCCAAATGGATCAATTGTAATGGTCTAGTGGTGCTAATTTGATTTTTTGGTTTGAAGCTTGTTTTTATTTGTTTCCCTAGTTGACATGCATCGCATACCTTATCTTTAATAAACTTCATATTCGAATCCCCTCATTACTAATTCTTGAGATGAGATTTTAGATATTGTTTTCATGCTTGCATGGCCTAATCTCCTATGCCAAAAGCCAAGCATCATCATTTATGGCTGAAGAAACACATTTCATTACTTAGTTCATCAAGATTGATGGTATAGACATTATTTTGTTTTAAAGCAATCATAGTCATGTTATGATTTGGTTTTTTCAATAATGCACATATTTGATTCAAATCTAACGATATAACCTTTATCGCATAATTGACTAATGCTCAATAGATTATGTTTTAATCCATCAACTAGTAACACATCATCAATGGAAAAACTTGATTTGTTACATATGGTTCCCTGCCAATGATTTTGCCTTTGTTGTTGTCTCCAAGGTGACATAGTCTTCGTCCATGCTAGTGAGCTTGGTGAATTGGGATGGATCTCGGTCATATGCCTTGAGCATCTACTATCAAGATACCATCTCTTGCTCTAGCATGTGATGGTGTATGTTTCTACAAGAAGGAATTATTTTTAGGTACCCATTTACTTTTGGGTGCCTCAAAACTAATCTAACTTGTTTATCATATTGCATAGACTTGATCATGGTTCTTTTATTTAACCCAAATCAATTTGTTCGGACCAATTTTCTTGAATGGACATTGGTAAGTTATATGTCCATATTTACAACAAAAGTTGCAATTGCTTTGATGTTGAACATGTAAGATAGGACCTTTAACGAAGGTGGTTGGATTTTGGTGAGTACTTCTCACAAACCGATTCCACTCCTTTTTAGGAACGTGACCCTTATTTGTAAGGATCATGTTTAAGGACTTGCTACCGAACCTCGAATTTCTTCAAGGTGTCCTTAAGTACTAAGTTCTCATTTTGGAGAGTTTCTAAATCATGGCATTTAACACATGGAGCTAGACAATCATGATATTCAGTTTTTAATTTATCAAAAGCACAAGTAAGACTATCATGCTCCTTTCTTAGCAATTTGTATTTTCTACTAATTGTCTTACATTCATCAAATAACTCATGGAAGGCATTTAATAAATCATGATAAGGTAAATCTGCATTAATTAAATCCGTTACCTCTTCTTCGAAAGGCCATTAGGGCGTAGTGAGCAACTTGCTCGGTGTTGGACTCCTCTTCTTCGGATGTGCTTGAGTCAACCCATGTTGCCTTGAGCGCCTTCTTCTTTAGTGTTCTCTTTTTGGCTTGAGGGCAATCGTTCTTGTAGTGTCCCGGTTTTTGCATTCATAGCAAATCACTTGGTCCTTCTTTTGTTCAAATTTATTTTTTGTATTATTTTTTAAATTTGTTCTTCCTTAAATATTTTTTTGAATTTTTGAGTCAAAAGTGCAATGTCATTGTCACTGTCCTCATCACTTGATGTTCCTTTCAAGTGATCTTCTTGTGATTTGAGTGCCATATCCTTCCTGTTCTTTGGAAGGGGGTTCTCGAGCTCGTCATGAGCTTGACATGTCATTTTCAGAGGTCATTAGAGACCCAATGAGTTCTTCAAGAGGGAATGTTTTAAGGTCTTTGGCCTCTTGAATGGCAGTAACTTTTGGATCCCAACTTTTGGGGAGGGATCTTAAGATTTTAGTTACTAGTTCAAAGTTAGTAAAATCTTTACCAAGAGCTTTGAGTCCATTGATGACATCAGTAAAACGGGTGTACATCTCTCGATGGACTCACTTGGTTTCATTCGGAAAAGTTCAGTAAGAGTGCACAAGAATGTTGATTTTGGACTCTTTCACTCTGGGCTAGTGCCTTCATGAGTGACCTCAAGAGTTCTCCAAATATCAAAAGCCGAATCACAAATTGAAACACGATTAAATTCGTTTTTTGTCTAGTGCACAAAACAAGGCATTCATAGCCTTTGCATTTAAAGCAAAAACCTTCTTCTCCGATTCATTCCATTCGCTCATCGGAAGAGAAGATTTTTGAAATCCGTTTTCAACAATAGTCCAAAGCTCGAAATCCATAGAAATGAGGAAGATCCTCATCCGAGTCTTCCAATACGTGTAATCCGACCCATTAAACATAGGTGGACGAGTGATAGAATGGCCCTATTGCATGCCGGAGTAAGCCATCTCTCTTGGGTATTAAACCAAATATGAGAGATAACCTGGCTCTGATACCAATTGTTAGGATCGGAGCAGCACTAAGAGGGGGGGGTGAATTAGTGCGGCAGATTAAAACTTCGGTTTTTAAAAAATCTTTCGTATGATAAGAGCGGAACTTGACAAGCTTAATCTTGAAAGCGTATTCTTAAATATGCGTAGCAAAAGTAATAAGGAACTAAAGCATATAAGAAGGTTTGCAATAATGTAAATAGCAATAATAAAATGCAAAACAAGGATCACATCGATTTTAGAGTGGTTCGGTCAAATGACCTATTCCACTTGCGAGGCCCCTCTTCGATGAGGCTCTCACCTTCCACTAGCAAGTCTCTTGAAATGGAAGGGTAAATACCCCTCTTACAACTCTTTACAAGCGGTTCACTCTCTTACAGATTTTCGAGAAGAGATGAGGTGAACACTAGCAAATTGAAAAGAAGACAAGCTAACACTTTTCTAAGACCTTTCTCTCAAACTCTTTGCTCAAAAAAAGTTGTAATCTCAAATTTGAGATTTGAGGGGTATTTATAGGCCTCAAGAGGATTCAAATTTGGGCTCCAAAATTTGGGCTCCAAAATTCAAATTCTCTTTGGGTTCCGATCTTTGGCGGTGCCGCGCCGATGCCAGCCAAAGCCCTTGGCCTTCTTTGGACGGTGCAACCGCCCAGCCCAGGAGGTGTCACCGCCTAGCACGGGGGTTCGGGCGGTGCCATCACTCGCTCTCCGATTCACTTGGTTTGGCTTACTTTTAGCCCAAACCAAATCGACTTTTGCCCCCAGTTGGCCCCTAACCAGGATATAGGATTATCTTCTTAATCCTAATCCTAATTACAAGTGAACTACATAATAAAACACATCCTAAGCAATTTATTAACATGAACGTCAAGTCTTGTTCCGGTGAAGCTTCCGACGAACTTCCTTCGACGGGGTCCAAGCACACTCGAACTTGTGATGACTTTAATGAGTAGCTGAGACTTCTCGTTATCTCTGCCGAACCTCAATTCCATCTCTTCGGGCTTAACTTCCAACAGGTTCCCCATTTCTTTCGGTTGGTTCACAAACATCTCCCAGCGATTCTTGGGACTCTTAAACGTTCATCGAACTTCATTCCTCATTTATACTTGCTTTGTGTTTTCTGTTTATCGTAGTTAATCCTGCACACTTAACTCAATAATATGGATTAGATCAAATAACCCATCAATTGATTTTATCATCAAAATCCGAGATTCAACATAGAATATAGTACACCAGAAAGGATTTTAACATATTAACCTCAAGTTTCTTAAGTTGAGCCACAATATCTTTCATTTGCATTATATGCTCATGCACACCCTTTATGTTGGTGAGTCTAAGGGATGAGAATTTCATTATTAGGGTACTTACTAGTGCCTTTTCCGAAGTGACGAATTGCTCATCGATAGCTTATAGCAAGTCTCGGACCTTTTCATGTTGGTCAACAGAACCATGTATACCAACAGCTATCTTAGTCTTTATAAACATTACGCCGAGCCGATTGGATCGCTCCCATCGCTCATATAATGTGACCTCAACTGGAGTGCTAGTATTAGTGACTATAGATTGTTCATATTTCCGAATAATAAATCAATATCCATCCACCATAAATGAAGGAGAACCCTCTCCTTCCATATCTTATAGTTATCACCCCTAAGTTTGAGAATATTGCTAGGATCATGTCGGCACTAAGAGAGGGGGGTGAATTAGTGCAGCGATTAAAAACGACGTTGGTTCGAAAATCTTATTATGATAAAAACTTGTATCGTAAAGATGTTAACTTAAAACACGTTCGTAAGCAAGTAAATGAAAGTAAGAAATCAATTTGCAATAAAGGTAAATAGCAAGAAGTAAATGCAAACCAGATTTTTATAGTGGTTCGATCATCATGACCTACATCCACTCTCGATTCCTCTTCCATTGAGGCCACCGGCTTCCACTATCGATATTTTTTCAATAGGCAAAGATCAACTACTTTTTTATACTCTTTATCCTTTTCACATGTTTAGGAGATAACCCTTATAAGCCTATCTTTTTTAGACCTCACTTATCCCTCTAGACAAACTTTTAAATACTAGGAAGAAGTGATCCTAAATCGTAAGAGAGTTTCTTGATTTTTTTCTCAAGTATTTTTCCCCTCTTTTTTTAACTCAATTTTGTGCTCAATTCTTGCTACTCCATGCATGAATAACTAAGGTATTTATAGACCCCAAATGACTTCAAAATTAGAGCTAAAAAAAGTCTCATCTTGGGTTTTCCGGATACTAGAGGTACCACCGTTGGCAGCACTAACACTGGGTGGTATAACAGCTCAGCCTGGCGATACTACTACCTAACATAGTTTGGGAGACTATGTTCGGGCGGTACCACCGCCTGACACAATCTTGAAGATTATGTCTGGGCGGTACCACCGCCAGACCCTACTACAGGACCCTGAATGAGCCAAACAATAGGCTCAATTCAGCCCTGATTCAAGCCTAATTGGCCCCTAATTGAGTTGGCATTATTTTACTCCAATACCGACTCAATTAGTCCTAATCTAACTCGATCTAGACAAATTATTACAAGCATAAATCCTACGTTGTTCGGCATGTCATTAGTTTATTCGGTTCTTCGTTTGATCCTTCGGCACATCGTCCTCTCCTTCGGCATATTGCCCAATCGACATATTATCTTCTCGCAACATCCGATCTCCTTAGTACAATGTCTGATCTTCTTGACTCGATGCCCGAACTCATGGCATGAAGCCTTCTCCGATATGTTGACCGATCCTCCGGTCCGACGTCGAATCTTCTAACATGTTCACTCCGGCCCAACGTTCGATTCCTCCTGCTTTAATCAATTTATCTCTCCTTAATCGAAGCTAGTCCTGTGTCACTTAAATGTATATTAGATGACTAACATATCAATTGATTTAATCATCAAAATATGAGATTTAAGAATCTTCTCATTTTTTATGATGACAACCAATTGATGACGGAGTTCAAACTAAATTCTCCCTATCAATATGTCATATTGATAGAATCTTTGAATTAAAAAAATTATAAGTATTTCACCATTGCATGCATCATGAATATTGAAAAACTCAATTAATTATATCATTGCATGCAACATAAACTCATGCATAATCAAAATATCCAAGAACATCATCCCATGCATGATTGGTCATCATGACTTTTCCCCCTTTGTCATCAACAAAAAGGAGAAGTGCAATGTGTAAGCTAGCAAATTTAGCAAGTTTTACACTATTTTAGAACATGCAAGCTAGCAAATTTTACATCATTTTAGAATATGCAAGCTAGCAAATTTTTGAGATGTTCATGTATCATGAGTATTACCTCTCTTGAGAAGTACAAGAAAGCACTTCTTGCTTCTCTTTTGAGATAAGTAAGCTAACAAGTTTTACCTCTCTTTGTGATGTGCAAGTTAACATTTTTTGCTTCCTTTTAAAATATGTAAGCTAGCAATTTTTCTCCCCCTTTGTCATTGTCATAAAGAAGGGAAAAATAGAATGTTATAATTCTTTTCCTTTTACATCAATTTTCAAATCATGATGAAGATAAAGTATCATTGTTATTTCAATATGGCATATTGAAATAAGGTATCATTTCAGAAAATGATAATTGTTGACTTTCACATTATTTTATCAAAAAAATCATAAGTATTGCATACATCATTCCAAATCATAAATATTTCAAATCATGATGGTATCAAAATGTCAAATTACATTACATTCTACAATGCATGATCATAACTTCTCATTTATATGTATCAACATAATATCATGAGTATTTCATGCATAATTTCATATCATCACATGAAGAATATAAAAAAAATTAATTGGGTGATGAGATATATACTTCATGAATACAAGGGAGTCATGAACTAAATTTCAAGTTATGAATATCAAAAAATCAAGAGAAAAATTATGATTCTTTTTGGATGACTCAAATAGCGAATAGAAGAATCATATTAAACAATCTTAATTCATAAGAAATCTCATATTATAAATCCAAGAATTCATAAGAAAAATCATGATTCATTTAAACACATCTCTTCTTTTGTAAATGACAAACAAAAACATAGGAGGATAGAATGGTAGAATATCTTAATTCATGCATAAGAAATCTCATGATTCATATAGAAAATCTCCTCTTAAGAAAATACCAAGTAGAATCGTAGGTGAACAATTAATGAAAAATCTTAATTCATAATAAATCTTAATTTATAAATATCAAGGAATCAAGTTCATGATTTGAATAAAAATTTATTCAAATTTAAATCATCAAAATCACTTACATAGTTCAAGAGATTCAAAATAACATAAATAGATTTATCAATCTTTTATTCAAAATTTGATAAGATAGAGAAAAAGAATTTCAAGAAAAATACTTTCTTCTTTATAGTTATTTTAATTTATGTGATTTATTTCATACAAGCATGCCTTTGTCATTTATACCAAACAAAAACAAACATTATCGATTAAAACCAAAAAAGTAACTTTCATTATGACAAAGATCAATAAGCCATAAATAACAAAAAATCATCATGCATAATTTTGAAATATAAACTCATTAAGCATGACTTCAAATCATCATTATATTATTTCATCAAGCATGACTTCATTAAACATAAAGCGTTTTTAATCAAAATCTAAAAGCAATACAGAAATCATCAAGACACATATTATTGCTTCTTAAAAACATACATAGGATTAATCTTATTAGTTGTACAAGCATTAAATTTAAATATAACATTTTGTTCATTTATCATAAAGTATATGATTTTCATGATAATTTTTTATTTTATTTTTTATTAACTAATTTAAAAATAACTTATGAAAAAGCATCAAGTGATTTTAAAATAAAGTAAAAGAGTTTCGTTTGAGTTGTTTACCTCATTGTCGAGAGTCACTAAAGCAAAGTTTGCCACTTCGTCTTCATCGGTTTGCTCCTCGTCTTCGAATGCACTCATTTCGTCTTAAGTCACCTTGAGTGCTTTCTTGTTTTTTGACAACTTTTTCTTTTTAAGTTCAATTTTATTCTTAGTTTCATGTTTTATAAATTTACTTATGAGGAGTTGTATGTCATCATCATTTGAGCATTCGCTCGAGTGGTCTTATTGAGTTCTAAGTGCCAAATTCTTCTTGTTCTTTGGAAGGTTGTTCTTATGTTCATCGAGTTCATCATGTGCCTTATATATCATTTCATAGATCATTAATGACCTGATAAGTTTTTCAATAACAAGGTTGTTTAGGTCATTTGCTTCTATTGCCGTCACTTTTGGATCCCGACTTTTTGGAAGGGATCTTAGTATTTTGTTAACAAGACTTTTTAAACTATTGATGACATCCGTAAAGCGGGTGTACATGTCAATGATAGTTTCACTTGGCTTCATTCGAAACAACTCAAAATCATGCATCAAAAGATTAATTTTAGAGTCTTTAACTCTACTAGTGCCTTCGTGTGTGATTTTAAGTGTGTATCAAATATCATGCGCAATTTCGCAAATAGAAACATGATTAAATTCAATTTTGCCCAATGCACAAAACAAAGCATTCATAGCTTTGCCATTCAAAGAGAATGTCTTCTTCTCCAAATCATTCCAATCGTTCATTGGAAGAGAAGACTTTTGAAATCTGTTTTCAATAATATTCTATAAATTTAAATCAATAAAAAGTAAACAAACTCTCATTCGAGTTTTTCAATATGTGTAGACTATCCTATTAAACATAGGAGGATTAATGATAGAAAGTCCCTCTTGAAATCCGAAAAGAGTCATTTCTCTTGGTTATTAAACCAAACGAGAAAGAACGTGGCTCTAATACCAATTGTTAGGATTGAATCGACACTAAGAAGGGGGGGAGGGTAAATTAGTATAGTTGATAAAAATGATGTCGGTTCAAAAATCTCGTTCCGATAAAAACTCGTATCATAAAGATGTTAACTTGAAACACGTTCATAAGCAAGTAAATGAAAGTAAGAAATCAGTTTGCAATAAAGGCAAATACAAAAAGTAAATGCAAACCAGATTTTTATAGTTGTTCGGTCGTCGTGACCTACATCCACTCCTGATTCCTCTTCCATCGTGGCCACCGGCTTCCACTACCAATCTTCTTTCAATGAGTGAAGATCAACTATCTATTTACACTCTTTCTCCTTTTCATGGGTTTAGGAGACAACCCTTACAAGTCTCACATTTTTAGACCTCACTTCTCTCTTTAGACAAACTTCTAAATACTAGGAAGAAGTGATCCTAAATCCTAAGAGAGTTTCTCGATTTTTTTCTCAAGTATTTTTTCCCCTTTTTAAACTCAATTTCATGCTCAATTTTTACTACTCCATGCAGGAATAGCTGGGGTATTTATAGACCCCAAATGACTTTAAAATTAGAGCAAAAAAAGATCTCAACCCGAGTTTCTCGGGTACTAGCGGTACTACCGCCTGTGCTGGGCGGTACCACCGCCTACAACACTGACACTGGGCGGTACCACTGCTTAGTCTGGTGGTACTACTGTTGGGAAATCCTTGGGGCGACATCATATGCGCAGCGGAAGAACAAGAAAACCAAAATCCCCGATTCCCAAAGAGATGTTCGTCGTCGTGCGAAGATTGGTACGCAAAAATCCGCGAAACATGAAACTGCGTATAGAGTAGATTGTGTTACCTAGGGAGATCATATATCCCTGTTTCCTTGCTGATCCTTAGGAGAGGGTGAAGGAGGTCAAGCGTCCTCCTCTCTAGCGGTGATCCACACAGCAGGGTTGTGACGACGCTCCTCAAAACTCCAGACCTACTCTGAAGTGGAGATGGAGAGGAGAATAGGAAAAGGCAAACAAAAGCTCTCAAGCCCATGGGGCTCTGAATCCCTCCTATTTATAGAGGTCCCCTGTCAAACCCTAATGGGTCCTCCCCTAGTGGGTATTGGATCTGCATCCAATAAGACAAGGGCTCCGTCGGATATCTCATATCCGAACCTCTATTAATCGCAATGCCTACCATATGTGTGTGACCCTCTAGGCCCAATATCGAGCTGGCCGTGGGTCATACCTGTCAGAACTCCTTCTACGGACGTACTAGGCCACTACGCCGTAGTCCCCAGACGATATAGGGGAATCCAATCCATTGGACCTGTCTGTCCTCAGTTACTGTGTACCTATAGTCCCTCATCCATCTAATATACCAAAGACCGTATATCGAGCATAGTGTTGTCAGACCCACACGGTTTCTTCTCGAGTCTCGCTCTAATCGGATTCTCCCGAAGAACTCTTTCTCTCTCAACCCGAATGACCCTGGTCAGGGATTTGTCTGAGCAAGAACACATGAGATATTCCTTTCATGACGCCAAGAGTGGATGATCCTCTATCGACACTCAATAGCCCTCGTAAGGTCGACTATCACTCCCAATGACCGGTGACTAGATTCGGGGGCCCAAACCTATAAGTCGGGTATCAAAGAGTGGAGCACTCATACAGACATCCTTGGTGTCTCAAGTCTAAGGACCGGATACACCACTAGGACTACGGAACGTTGTCGACAATAAGGCATCATCAATCATCCAACATTCCGTAAGCGGATCAATCAATGAACTTATTCTCCAATGAGCACTTTGTATCCCTAGTGTCCCTACACAAGCAACTATGAGACCAAATTTGCATCCATCATATGGATGGTATATAAGACACCGATGCCCCGGTTATCACGATATATCCTCTCGAAAAACCTATGACCCACATTATTTAGGATATGTGTTTAAAGGTGAATTGATCTTACTATCGTGATCTCATCACGATCCGATTCCCATTGCACAAATCCAAGGACATCACAATATATGTATGCATTTATGCAATTGTTATAAAGTGATATATGCCAAAATATAATAAGCAAAAAGATTCTATATTAAGTCACACGTGCCATCACTCACGTGATTGGCTTGCTGGGCACCTATGACTAGCAATCTCCCACTTAACCTAAAGCCAATCACCTATGTGTCCGATCCCCATCGACCCTCGTGAGATTTCAAAATAAATCTGAGACAATGACTTTGTTAGTGGATCTGCAATGTTATCTTCGGATGGAACTCTTTTCCACTACTACATCTCCTCTGGTCACGATCTCTCCGATAAGGTGGAACCTTCTCAAAACATGCTTAGATTTGATGAGACCTAGGTTCCTTTGCTTGAGCAATTGCCCCGTTGTTGTTGTCGCAATATAGGGAGATGCTCGCTACCCCAAGACAACTCCCAAATCTGTGATGAACTTCTTCACCCAAACTCCCTCCTTTGCTGCATCCGATGCAGCAATGTACTCCACCTCGTGGTCGAAGTCGTCAAATGGCATCTTGTTTGCAACTCTTTTCAAAGACATTTGCTCCTCCATTCAAGGTGTACACATACCCTGAATTCAACTTGCTATCATCAACATCAGACTGAAAACTTGAGTCAGTGTAGCCTTCAACCTTAAGGCTATTACCTCCATATACTAGTAAAAGATCCTTAGTCCTTCTCAAGTACTTAAGGATACACTTTATTGCTTTCCAATGCTCCAAGCCTGGATCCGTCTGATACCTACTCGTGACACTCAGAGCATGCGTTATATCAGGCCTAGTACATAGCATGGCATACATGATAGTCCCTATTACTGAGGCATAAGGTATCATATCCATGTTCGCCCTTTCTTCTGGAGTCTTTGGGGACATACTTGTAGAAAGCGATATCCCATGTCTCATCGGTATGAGACCTCTCTTGGAATTTTTCATGCCAAACCTTTTGACAATGGTTTCTATGTACCTGGACTAGGACAAGCCAAGCATCCTCTTGAATCTAACTCTATAGATTCTAATCCCCAAAATATAGGATGCTTCCCCTAAGTCCTTCATGGAGAAGTGTCTAGATAACCAAGCCTTTACTGTGGATAGCATTCCTACGTCATTCCTAATGATCAGGATGTCATCCACATACAACACCAAAAAGGTGATAGCGCTCCCACTTACCTTTCTGTATACACAAGGCTCATCTTCGTTCTTAACGAAGTCATAAGATCTGATTGTCTCATCAAATCTTATGTTCCAACTTCGGGAAGCTTGCTTTAATCCATAAATGGATCTAAGCAACCTACACACCTTATCTGGACAGTTCTTGGACACATATCCCTCAGGTTGTATCATATACACCTCCTCCTCGAGGTTCCCATTGAGGAATGCGGTTTTCACATCCATCGCCGGATCTCATAATCATAGTGTGCCGCAATAGCCAATAGAATTCGATGGATTTTAGCATTGCTATCGGTGAGAAGGTTTTCGCCATAGTCAACACCTTGCCTTTGACGATACCCCTTAGCCACTAGCCTTGCTTTATAGGTCTCTACCTTTCCATCTACTCCGATCTTTTTCTTAAAGATCCACTTGCAACCGATGGGTACAATACCTTCGGGCGCATCAACTAGGTTCCAAACCTTATTGGAGTACATAGAATCCATCTCAGAATTCATGGCTTCTTGCCACTTCCCGGAGTCTATACTCATAATAGCCTCCTCATAGGTCTGAGGATCAATATCCTCTGCATCCTCTCCTCTAATATGTCTCACATATCTCTCAGGAGGATGGGATACTCTATCAGATCTGCGTAAAGTTGAAACTTGTGTATTAGGTACCTGAACAAACTCAGGCTGTAGAGTGGTGCTTGAGCTTGGTTCTCCAACCTCGCTCAATTCTATCATTCTCCCACTATCTCCGCCATGAATGTGTTCCTTCTTAAGGAACACTACTCTCTTAGCTACAAAGACCTTTTGGTCCTCGAGATGATAGAAATAATACCCACAAGTTTCCTTAGGGTATCCCACAAATTTGCATCGCTCTGTCCTTGATTCTAACATATCGGGGTTGTGTCTTTTAACATGTGCAGAGCAGCCCCAAATCTTAACAACCTTAAGATCAGGCTTCTTCCCTTTCCATATCTCATATGGTGTAGACACTACCGACTTAGTTGGAACTCTGTTCAGAAGGTAAGCTGCGGTTTCTATGGCATATCCCCAGAATGAGATGGGTAGGTCAGCGAAACTCATCATGGACCGTACCATATCTAATAATGTACGATTTCTCCTTTCAGAGACACCATTGAGCTGAGGTGTATAAGGAGGTGTCCATTGGGATAATATCTCATGGTCCTTGAGGAACTAAGTGAACTCTGTACTTAAGTACTCACCTCCTCGATTTGATCGAAGAGTTTTGATACTCTTTCCAGTCTGGTTTTCCACTTCATTCTTATACTCTCTGAATTTCTCAAAGGCCTCGGACTTATACTTCATTAAGTACACATATCCATACCTTGAGAAATCATCAGTAAATGTAATGAAGTAGGAGTAACCTCCAATGGCATGAGTTGACATGGGTCCACATACATCACTATGTATAAGTTCCAACAACTTAGTGGCTCTCTCTCCAATTCCACTAAATGGAGAGTTGGTCAGTTTTCCACAAATGCAAGGCTCACAAGTTGCATATGACACATAGTCAAATGGATCTAGATATCCATCATTTAGCAACTTTTGAATCCTTCTTTCATGGATGTGACCTAGCCTACAATGTCACAGGTATGCATTGTTCAGCTCATCTCGTTTCCTTTTGGACACATTTACATTCATGATATGTGGAGTGGTGTCTAATATAAATAAACCGTTATGCAATGTTCCTTTCATGATGATCTTATCATCTAATAATATCGAACAACCATTGTTCTCAAAAACAAATTTATATCCACTAACTGTTAAACATGAAATGGAGATAATATTTTTGATAATAGAAGGAACAAAATAACATACATCTAATGCAATAAAATCTCCACTAGGCAGATGTAGGGTGACCTCGCCAACAGCTACTACAGCAACTTTTGCTCCATTACCCATCTTGAGGTCCATCTCACCTCTCTCTAGCCTCCTAGGCCTTGTCAGAACCTGCAACGAATTGCATATATGATAAGCACTACCGGTATCCAATACCCATATGTTATCATAAGAGTCTGACAAATGGAGACTGATCATGAATGTACCTGAAGCTTTATCAAGCTTTTGTTTTGCCCTTTCTGCAAGGTACTCGTTTCAGTTTCTCTTCCAGTGCCCATCTTTACCATAGTGGAAGCACTGGCCTTTGTCCTTTGCTGGGTCTTTCTTAGCAACCTTTGCTTTACCTGGTTTGACCTTGCCCTTTCCCTTCTTAAGGGACCTTTCTGCTTTCCTTTTCCTTTTGGTCTCACTAGTGTAGAGAACTGACTTTTCTTTCTTGATAGTACTCTCTGCCTCCCTCAACATATTGAGAAGCTCTAGGAGAGTCACTTCAAGCTTGTTCATATTAAAATTCATTATGAACTGTGAAAAGGAATCTGGTAGGGACTGAAGCACAATGTCCACACACAAGTTATCCTCTAGGACCATTCCTAGACCTGTGAGTTTTCTATCCACTCAATCATCTTTAGGACATGGTTCTCGAACCGATGTCCCCTCGGTCATCCTAGCGCGGAAGAGGCTCTTAAATATCTCATATCGCTAAGTCCTTCCTCGTTCCTCAAACAATTTATGGACATGTAGGAGAATGGATCGGCATCCATCTTTTCATGTTGTCTCAGAACTCGTGAGTCATAGAGCCCAACATATATAATCGAGCAAGAGTGGAGTCATCAATGTACTTCACGTAATGAAGCGATCTCATCCTCGTTTGCCCCTTATTCGGGCGCAGGCATCATCAGATCAAGGATGTACACGATTTTCTCTTTGTGGAGAACAATTCTCAAGTTATGGAGCCAATCCGTATAATTTGGACCAGTGAGGCGGTTGACATCCAAGATGCCACGAAGGGATTTGAAAGTGACATTTTTCAAAAATAAAGATGCGTGAGTAAATGAATAACATGCAGATTTTGTAAGAAATAAACTATCAAGATATGGACTTCTATCTTAATATACTCCCACTATTTTACTAACGAAGTCACGACACCCTCAAAGACATGAAACGGAAGTCTCCGGCAGACTTATAGTGGGGATCGGGGATCCAATCAAGATCTTAGTGTAACCTCGAGGGACTCGACCAATCACACTAAGCCTAAAAGGTAGGCAACTCTTATCGATCACAACTCCTTGTGATTCCCGCCCCTGTCGGCCTCCGAATCACCAAGGCCTCGAGGGACTCGACCAACCATGATGCTCGGTTAAGTCAACACCTTTCGTTATAAGATGAGTCCGATTTGATGATATACCCTCGAGGGACTCGACCAAGTATACCATGCCCTCGGTCACCCGGTGACATCTCTATGTCGAAGCAAGATAGCTAATCATGATATAGGTGAGTCTCGAGGGACTCACCAACACAACCTACACCGTGAATCGGTTCCTACTTATAACGATGGAAGGCCACGTGGGTCAATCTAATTGCCTCACGTTACTGAACTTAATATTATCGAGAGATGTTTCTATGATTTGGTCTCCTAATATGACATGTCACATATATACATATTTATTATATATCTACATCGCATGCAAATATATATACATATCTAGTATGTGAGATAAGCAATTACACCGGATGATCATGGACCCAAACCTAATATGATTAGGCCCCGGAGCTAGTAGGCCTAATCACTCACATCAAGATCTATGTGTGCAACGGTGCATCTCCATGCCCCGTGATCGTCCATTTCGTCCTTGTTTGGTTCGTTCGACATCTTGATGCATCTTCATGCATCACGATCGTCTCGTCTCGTGGGTCCCGCTTATCGCATCCACGCCCCCGCCGTGCCTCCTCCTGTGATTACAACTTAATCATAGGCACGCAGGCCCGATAATAAACGAGAAATATAATGGAGGTTCGTAGACCTCAATAATAATAATCACAGGTACACACATCACACGGTCCATGATCATCCGTCCACACATCATACATCACATGTATAAATAATCATCATCATGTAGGACTACTAGATAATAATAATAAAATAATAATAATCAACTAAACCTTTTAATTAATTAATATTTTCTGAAATCAGGGACATTATAGGAAATTTCTAGATTCATAGGGGTATTTTCGTAATTTGGATAAAAGACAGAAACTGAAATTTCTCAAATTCCGAGGGGCAAAACTGTCTTTTGCCCTAAAAACCCTAATGCCCTTTCCCTTTTTTCGTTGCTGCTGCCGCCGCCACGCCGGCATGGCCAGGCGGCGGGCGAGGGGCATTGCCCTCACCGCAGGGGCAAGACGTCACTGGCGGCAATGCATTTCGCGGTGGGCACCCTTTTGGCGCCACCTCCTCAGGGCGGTCGTCCCCGCCAGCGACCGCCTTTAGGGGGTTTCGCCATGGGCGCCGCCTTGTCACTGGCTTGCCCGCCGGGTCGGTTTATTTTACGGCCTACCAGATGCACGCAGATCGAAGGCAACAGCATTCGCCCTTCCTTGTTTTTTAAGGCCAATAATTTTGACGTCAAAATTCTTCCTAAACACAACACACGCAGTTCAAAACCAATCATTCGCAGACGAAAGCAACCCGGCTCGATACCACTGTTGAGAAATCCTTGGGGCGACATCATATACTGCGGAAGAACAAGAAAAACAAAATCCTCGATTCCCAAAGAGATGTTCGTTGTCATAATAAGATTGGTACGCAAAAAATCCAAAACATGAAACTACGATAGAGTAGATTGTGTTACCTAGGGAGATCGATATCCCTGTTTCCTTGCGATCCTTAGGAGAGGGTGAAGGAGGTCAAGCGCCCTCCTCTCTAGCGGTGATCCACACAACAGGGGTTTACAAACTCCCTCAAAACTCCAGACCTACTCAAGTGAAGATGGAGAGGAGAATAGGAAAAGACAAACAAAAAATCTCTAGCCCATGTGGCTCAATCCCTCCTATTTATAGAGGTCCCCTGGCCAAACCCTAATGGGTCCTCCCCTAGTGGGTATTGGATCTGCATCCAATAAGATAGGGCTCCGCTGGGATATCTCATATCAGAACCTCTATTAATCGCAATGCCTACCATATGTGTGTGACCCTCTAGGCCCAATATCGAAGCTGGCCGTGAGTCATACCGTCGAACTCCCTTTTAACTTTGAATTATTATCTGTAATAATTCACTCGACTCATCGACTACGGACGTACTAGGCCACTACTGCCAGTAGTCCCTAGACGACATTGGGGAATCCAATCCATTAGACCTGTTTTGTCCTCGCCACCGTGTACCTAAAGTCCCTCATCCATCTAATATACCCGAGAGACCGTATATCGAAAGCATGGTGTTGTCGGACCCACATGGTTTCTTCGAAGTCTCGCCGAATCGATTCTCGGGAGAACTTTTTTCTCTCAACCCGAATGACCCTAGCCAGTGGATTTGTCTCGAGCAAGAACACATGGGATATTCCTCTCATGATGCCGAGAGTGGATGATCCTCTATCAACACTCAATAGCCCTCGTGAAGGTCGACTACCACTCCCAATGACCAATCAGACTAGATCCGGGATAGCCAAACCTATAAGTCGGTATCAAAGAGTGGAGCACTCATACAGGACATCCTTGGTGTCTCAAGTCTAAGGACCAGATACACCACTAGGACTACGGAATCGTTGTCCGACAATAAGGCATCATCAATCATCCAAAGATTCCGTAAGCGGATCAATCAATGAACTCATTCTCCAATGAGCACCTATATTGTATCCCTAGTGTCCCTACACAAGCAAGTTTATGAGACCATTTGCATCCATCATATGGATGGGTATACAAAGACACCCCAGCCTATCCGGTTATCACGATATCCCTCTCGAGTAACCTATGACCGGGATTATTTAGGATATGTGTTTAAAGGTGAATCGATCTCACTATCGTGATCTCATCACGATCCGATTCCCATTGCACAAATTCAAGGTCATCACAATATATGTATGCTGCAATTGTTATAAAGTGATATATGCCAAAATATAATAAGCAAAAAGATTCTATATTAAGTCACACGTGCCATCACTCACGTGATTGGCTTGCTGGGCACCTATGACTAGCAACTACCGCCTGACATAGTTTAGGAGACTATGTCTGGGCGGTACCACCGCTTGAAACCAAACAATAGGCCCAATTCAACCTTGATTCATGCTCAATTGGCCCCTAACTGAGTTGGCATTGTTTCACCCCAATATCGACTTAATTAGACCTAAACTAACTCGATCTAGATAAATTATTACAAGCATGAATCCTATGTTGTCCGGAATATAATTAGTTCATTTGGCGCTTCATTTGATCCTTCGGCACAATGTCCTCTCCTTCGGTATATTGCCTAATCGGCATGTTGTCTTCCTGCAACATCCGATCTCCTTGGCGTATTGTCTGATCTTCTTGGCCCAATGCTCGAACTCATGGCATGAAGCCTTCTGCGGATACGTCAACCGATCCTTTAGCCCGACATCCAATCTTCTGATATATTCACTCCGGCCCAATGTCTGATTCCTCCTACTTTAATCAATTTGCCTCTCCTTGATCGAATCTAGATTTGTGTCACTTAAATGCACATCAGATGACTAACACATCAATTGATTTTATCATCAAAAGCAGAGATTTAACAAATATTACATCGAATATTAGAGAAATTACATAAACATAAACTTAAACATGTATATGTCAAAATTTGAGGCTTAGTAGTTTAAATTGCATGTTTTACGTATGTGAAACATGCCAAAAATATGAATCTCATAATATAAAAATTGACTATGGTCTAAATTTTTAATTCAAATAGATTTAAATGGTCTTTGAGAAAATTATCAAATTATATTTAAATTCATAATCCTTGTGGGTAAATTATAAAAATAATCTGATATTTTATCCTGATTAATTATATTAATATAATAAAAGATCCTATCGGATAATAATTATTATATTAAATAATCAATCACATTATTATGTCTAATTAATTACGTGATCCTTATTTTAACTTTATATATAATTTTAATTAATTAAGGATACTATGATTAATCCATAATTAATTAAGATTATATAAGTCACTAGACATTTTAAACGTATAAATTTGACTCATAAGCATAAATTAATATAATCAAATATTCATACATAATATGAGCATTTTATTGACTAAAAATATTGAAACTGTTATATCCTCATGATTTTCAACATAAAATATATCAAGAAGTTTAAAAAAGAAACCAAAATCAAATCATATTCATGATATAAAAATGAAAACTCTTTCAGGTAGAGGTCAATTAGCTTTGATACCAATGGTTAGAAATTTTGATACCAAAATGTGTTTTTAAATCATTATAATTGAAACACAAGTAAAACTAATACGGAAATGAAATTGCATACCTTCAACCATTATTGTTAAGAATTTCAGCAACAATTTTTCATTGAATTTTGACACTTTTGACTCAAAATTCTCGCTTTAAATGGTGTAAGAAATCCTTTAGACTTGAGAGATATGATGAGTCCAAGGACCAAAACTCTCGTTCATATAGATGTTCTCTTATCAAGAACATTTCTTATCATTAACTCATAATGTTCAAGAATTAATTCAAATTTACAACGTTTGGATCATAATGAAAAAAATTTAATGATATTACATAAAATATTTAATAATAATTATCATATTTAGAATGAAAAATCGAAATATTTAAATCATAATAAATAAATAAAAATTTATTATAATGAATGATGAACTTACTGAGAACGATTATATTATTATTAAATAAAATATTTAATAATAACGATTACACTAACCGCATGTCATCTCTCAGCTGGATACCATCCCTAAACCATTATTGAGCACCTGTGCCATCCCCACCTAATTGTTCCAGCAAGTACATATTGAAATGTGCTTCGAGATCAGAAGTCTTCTAAGCTTGACAGAAGTTGTTAATTATGGTAGAAGTTGTTAATGATCAGTACAGTGCCAAGAAAAACAAATTGTTACCTTAAAGTGTCCCAATCTTGTATCTTATGCATAATCAAAATTCTATCTATATGCATGCTGAGGAAAATTTAGATAAAAATGTATGAAATGCAATTTAGATCTAATGGTGAAGATCTGACCGTTATCTTACAAATAAAAAAATGAGCAAGTTGATGAGATGCAAGCTTTATTTAAATTTCAATAGCAGGTATATCAAAAATAACACGAGAAAGATTAAAGTTTAATAACAAAATATAAATTTTAATAACAACATGATGATTGAAGTTGATCTATTCTCAAATTTACTGTTAAAAATCACTCAAGCTATCCAAAATGACCAAAATGAACATCTATTATTCTATATATCTAATCATTAAATGGACTATTTTTCTAGAAGACTTAGTTTATACTTTTTTTTCACAAGCCCGGTACAAATTTGATCAAAATGCATTGAGATTCATTAATGATACTCTATAAACAGTCAATTTATTTCATACAATGTTAGTGGCAGATCAAGTAGTTAACATATTCAATAAAAAAAAAATTAATTTGTTTTTAAAATTATATTATCTATCTGTTTGATAGTATTTTTAGGATCTTCAGCAAATTTTATACTTTGTTCTAGTATTTTAAAAATATTCTTAATTTGTATTATTAAAATAGAATGTAACACATTATGATTCAACAAATCTGCATTGAACATTGTGATTCTAAATAAAAAAACCAAAGTCTTTATCATTCCATAAATCAATAATAAGATCTTTGCCTTTATATCTCGTTCTCACTCTTCTCATGGTTGTACTAAAATTACTGTAGTTGCTTGAGGCCATTGCAATACTCCGATCTTTGATTTTCACCAGTGTTATATCCAACGAGATCCAAGAACTCATCGACCTTAGTGAACAGTAGGCGGGCGATCAAATTAGAAAGAGGGGTCGCAAACGAACAAGTCGGAAAGAGGGGCGATGGGTGAGCAAATCCGGTAGATGATTAGGTTGGAAAGAGGGGTGGTGAACGAGCAAGTGCGGTGGGTAAACAAGTTGGAAAAAGGGATGACGAGCAAGTAGGTTGGAAAGAGGGGCGAGCAGGTGAGGTGGGAGACAAGCTAGTAAGTGAGGCGGGTAATGTGCAGCGAGCGAGCAAGTGTGGCGGGCGATGGGCAAGCAGGTTGGAAAGAGGATGGGAGGAGAAAATAGATCACCCTATATAAAATTAATAATTTAAAAAATAATAAAAATATATTTATAAAATTAATAATTTAAAAATAATAAATTTATAATTATAAAATTAATAATTTAAAAAAATAATAATAAAATTTTTTTATCCTTTTCATTTATGCCCTTTTTGCATGTGACAACACATGTGATTTGTTAGGATCCTTTTTCTAAACTTTTGAATAATGTTTATCGAGTTTGTTTAGTTCAATTGTTTATTGAGTCGGTTTGGTTCAGTTACAATCAAGTAGAGGTTTATTTAATATTTATTTATTATTAGAGTTCAAGTTCTGATGGACTTTGGGTGGAATTCTATAAATAGTGATGTAACCCTTTTTTTAAGGAATCAATCAATCAATCAATCAAATGTTATTCCGGACAAACCCTAGGAGGCTGATCCCCTCAAAGTGATCAAGGAGGGCCGATCCCCTTGAAGCAATCAAGGAGGTCGATCCCCTCAAAGTGATCAAGGAGGGCCAATCCCCTTGAAGTAATCAAGGAGGTCGATCCCCTCAAAGCGATCATTATCATTCCCTTTTCTCCCCTTTCTTCCACGATAAGACCTTAGGGTCTTATCATTTGGTATCAGAGCGATGATAAGACTTTAGGGTCTTATCATTTGGTATCAGAGTGGCGATCCTTGACAATCTTCCTACAGTATTGCCATAGTTATCTAAAAAAAAAAAAGAAAAAAAAAGAAAGAGAAAGAGATCGTTTGAGAAAGGTTGAAGCCGACGACCACTAACCACCACTACGAGAAGGAAACTCTGCTTCCGGCCACTGACCACCACTGCCTTCTCCACCGACCACCGTCGCTGCTTCTCCCCGGCCAGTGACCTTCGACCACTAGTCGACCACCGCTCGACCTCCTCGTTGCCCCATCTCGTTAAAAAAAAATAAAGAAGAAACAAGGGAGGAAGAAGAAGCTGCAGCCACCCCTACGTCCCCTGCTTCCGGCCAGCCCACTCGCCGCTGCTGCTCTCCGGCCAGTGCCCACCATCGCCCCGCTTCCCGGCCAGAGGCCACCACTACCAGTCGCCGCAATCTTCTCCTCATCGATCCCAACCCTTGGCAAGGAAACCACCACTGTTGCCTCCTTCTCCACCGCTACCCGCTCCCCTTGGGTCATAGCTGCAGCCGCTCGACCTCCCCTCCTCGGCGATCATTGGTGATGCTGCTCCCAGCCACGCCACCACCGCTGCCTCCTTCTTCACTACCGCACCGTCATTGCCAGCATCGCCAGTGGCTTTGACTGTGGTGCGATAGAAACAAACCACCCTGTTTCCCCTCTCCAGCATTGCAACTTCCCGGCCAGCGCTGACCCTCGCTGCCTCTTTCTCCACCGTCGTCGCTGCTTCCCGACCGCTTGATCACCATTGCCCACCACCCAACTGCAACCCTAGCCATGCCCCCCCTTGGGTCGCAGCCGCTGTAACATCCTATTAGTCCCACATCGGAAGTGGGCAATGTGTATGATTAGCTTATAAGGGCCTGATGAGTGTACTACGTTAAGTCCCGCTTAAGCATTTTGGTCCGCGGTTGCAAGAACCAAAATGGAGTTATTGGACAGTTAGCTCATCAGACCCGGGTCGTGACATTTGGTATCAGAGCCGACCTAGCATTTGGGCAGGGTGAGAGGGCTCGAGTAGGAAAGGGCTACCCATGGATGGAGTCAGAGAACTCATCACGGCGTGGAGCCACCACTGAATTAATCCTCACATGCACTATACTAGGGTTCGATCTGGGATATGTCTGGCCTTGATGAGGACGTCAAGCTAGTTGAGTTGGGGATAATGTAACATCCCATTAGTCCCATATCGGAAGTGGGCAATGTGTATGATTAGCTTATATGGGCCTGATGAGTGTACTACGTTAAGTCCCGCTTAACCATTTTGGTCCGCGGTTGCAAGGACCAAAATGGAGTTATTGGACAATTAGCTCACAGTCTTTTATTTTATGATCTAACTTTCCACAAGCAAAATAGACTCCAGTCATCCGAAAACACAAACTTGTTTCATAATTTAACTTGTAATTCACACATAATTGAGTCATTTGTGATGACTTTCCTTTTCAAATTCGAATGTCCTGACATTCTTGTTATTACTTTCTTATTCATTTCCAATCATATTTTTATTGGTAACCTTGTCCTTATCATTCTTGTCATTGATCTCCAAAAATTCTTTTCATTGTTGTCATTAATGATCAGCCTCTACTTCCAATATAAGGTGGCAAAAGAAATTGTTTGATCATCGGAACAATTTTGAACATCAAATATCTTCTTTATTTGCATCATCGATTTTTCTACCACCAATGGATTAGGTGCACCATGCTTCTACTACGCTACTCTGATTTAATATCCCCGATTACCCCTTTTACCCCACTTAATTAATCAAAATCAGATAAAGTAGGAGGACTAAATGTCCTCGTCATCCTAGACTCCTAAAATGCATCAAAGAAAATTTTCACCAATCACTATAGTTCACTAGACATCAATATATTTTGCATGTCAACATATCAAATATTTCAATGATCCTCAAATCATGCTATGATACCACCTCTGTCACGCCCCCTCAAATTCCCATGATATTAAAAATTTTCATCACAAATCCATCCAGGATCCAAACATACATTTGAGGACACTAAAAAACATTCTATCAAATTCACATCTATAAAACCTGTGCAGTTTATAATTATATATCACATCACTCGATAATTCACATTTATGACAATCCAAGCCAACTTAACAAACATGAACAACATTTATAAATCCACAAGCTAAATAAATTATACAATCAGAACTCCAATTATTCACCACAAGTTCATATCATCATAAACTAGATTTAACATTCTGAAATTCCAAATAAAAGAGATCTTCTAACACTTTTACACAGTATATCAATTTCGATTCATCGACAACATTTCATTACATACAAAATGTGCTTATACAATAATAACATAATAACCAACAAGACTTGCCCATAATTCTGAATAGCTCTCCACTACCTTAGCCCAATTCAAAACATCTCAAAGAGTGACAAGCTGACCTGAAAGATTTTATATAATAACGGAGTGAGCTAAAAACAGCTCAGCAAGTGACAAAGCATATTCAAAACAAAAGGAATGATTTCAACAAGTAAGGTATCGTAATGCGAGGCAGAATATAAGAATTTTCAAGATACCAATATCATTAGATACAAAATCATGTGTCATGTCATTCAAAAACCTATTTAATTCATAACAAATGGAGCATAGAGTAATTGGAGCATATCAATAGCATAGAAAATGTTCCGGAGCATATCAATGACAAATGGAACATTTCGAAGCATAACAATAGCAAATGAAATATTTCGGAGCATATCAAAGGCGTATGAAATGATCCGGAGCATATCAATGATAAATGAAACATTTCGGAACATATCAATGGCGTATGGACCATTTCGGAGCATTTCAAAGAACGAATACGAAATAGAAGCTGAAACGTCGAATTGACGTTGCATTCATTTCATTTCATTCATTTCACACATAGCCAAAGCTCTGGATATCATATCAAACATACAGAAGGTGCAGTGGGACCGCAGACAGAATGTGAATCATCCATTTCTGAATGACCACCAGACAAAAGTCTCCCACGTCTGTGAGCTCCATCCACCCACGTCTAGGTGAAGTCAGAGGGGACCGGCAGAGCATTTCAGGCTCTATGCACATACCCTTTACCATTTCTGGCAAAGGTCCAGATAATCCCACAAACACCAGAGTACAAAAGGTAGTATGAACAATAAATAACACATATCGGAAGCACACGCAGAACAACAAAACGTACATGTGCCTTTACGAAGTCGGATTAGATGATATAGCATAAAAAGTTTACACAATAGTTTTCAAGAATGCAAATAATTTTAAGGACAAGAACATACAAGAATTCAAAGCATTAATATAAAGCTCAATTGAATAAGAAAGCTAAAGGATATCAATTTCCAAAGGAGAAACCGAATAGGTGAAATCGAATTCAAAGCTCGATATCATATCAAACATCTGAAGGTAAAAATGGGGACCAGGCATTGAATGTGATTCATCCATTTCGAATGACCACCGCACATAATCTAGAGCATCGCGGGCTCTAAGCATATACCCTTTACCATTTCTGACAAAGGTCCAAATAATCCCACAAACACCAGAGTACAAAAGGGTATTGTGAACAATAAATTGGGACATATCGGAAGCACATGCGGAATAACGAATGTACATGTGCCTTTATGAGTCAATACGATGCAAACATAATCCTTCACAAATGTATTCAGATTTGAAAGGAAATGAAAGCAAGAGTGTATAAGGATTCCAAGCAATCACATATAGCTCAATTCAAATAAAAAGGTTAGATGAAATCAATTTCCAAATGAATGAAACCAAAAATAGGCGAAATCGACCAAAGCTCGATTTCTAGCAAAATTCAAGAGGCACATTGAACAAATGATTCAAACTATCAATTGTGCTCCAATTTACTCAGAAATATATCATTGGAAATATATTTCAATCTACGTTCAAATAAAACAAGTTTCATATGAATTGAACTGTCCAACAGAGAGAGTTACAAATAATTTGATAAACAAGGGTCGCAGAACAAAATCTCTGTTTGGCAGAATTCATAAGGTCAGATTCAACAGATAACTGGGCAGGTGTTTGGATTCCAAATCTTTCAATCCATATATCAAAAGAAATATCTACGAGTCTAGTTTTCAATGAAATCAGTTTTGAACAAATCAGAGTTTCCAACAAAGACTTATTATAGGCAGCACGGTATCAAAAGGTCAGAATTTTAGAAGTTGCACAGATTCGAATCGTTATGTCTAAACAGGAGATATATCAAATGCAAGGCTAGAACAATTCAAAGTTCCTCATATTCAAAGCAAATGTAGAGATAAAATTGTAGTAAGGAAAGATCAGGACATTTGCAATAGGAAAGATTAGAAAGCTTATAATGGAAAGGATCGGAAACTTGCAATAAAAAAGATTAGAAAGCTTACAATGGAAAAGATTGGAAACTTGCCTTTTGAAAGTTTTGATCTAAAGATTCGAAGAAGATGTACGCTCGAATCCTTTTTCTACTTTTCCTCCGTCCCCCCCTATTTCGTTTTGTGCACTAGTTTTCTTTCTTTCTTTGCAACTGCACCACGTGTCGAACATCGAGGCACAGTCACCTGCTCTCTCTTACTCTCGTTCATTCTTTTTCTTTCCCAAACACAGCTGCCACAACCACCGTCATTTGCCGTTGTCGCCGCCCTTGGTCATGACCCTTCCACCAGACCGCCTTCCTCCCTTCTCTCGTTCCTACTTTTTTTTTTTCCGAAGCGCTGGGGTTGCCACCACCACCAATCATGGCCCCCCCGTTTTTTTTCTTTTTTTTTTCCCTTTTCCTTTCTTTCTATTTCCCAAAAGCAGCTGCTGCAGCCACCACCGCTGCCGCAGCTACCGCAGCCGGAACCTCTTCTTCCTCCCCTGCTCTGTTTCCTCTCCTTCTCTTCCAGCTGCAGCTGCCACTGCCGCAGCTGCCTCCCCATCTCCTCTTCCTCTCATCTTACCTTTTCCTTTCTCTTCTTCTTCCTTTCCTTCTCTTCTTTCCCAGCTGCACTGCTGCAGTCGCAGCCTCAACTACGGCCGCAGCCTCTTCTTCCTCCCCTGCTCATCTTCCGCTCCTTCTTCTCTTCCAACTGCAGCTACCATCGCCGCAACCGCAGCTCCTTCTTCCCCTTCTCTTCTTCCTCTCCTTCCCTTCTTCCTTCCTCTCCCTCTTTCCCTGCCACAGCTGCAGCTGCCACAGCCGCAGCCATTCTACCCTTTTTTCTTTTTCTCTTCTTCTTTTTCCTCTTCTTCTTCTTCTCCTCCCCAACGCCCCAGACCTCGCCTCCTCTGTTTCCGCCTGCAGGAAACAGAGGTGCTTCAGCCCTAGCTGCTTCCACCTCTCGCTCCTCTCCCACTTCCCTCTCTTTTTCTTCTTCTTCTATTCTTTTCTTCTCCCTCTTCTTCCTCCTCTCTTCTTTTCCCTCTTCTTCTTCTTTTCTTCTCTTCTCCCTCTACTTCTCTTCTTCTTCTCCCCACGCCCCACCGCTCCTCTCTCTGTTTCGGAAACAGAGAGCGTGGGAGGCGGTGGGATAAAACCGAAATTTTCGATTTTCTTTATTTCCTTTTTTTTTTTTTTACAACTTAACAGTTTAGTCCTTGAAATTTCTATATTTACATATAGGTCCTCCAATTTACATATAAATCCTTATTAATAAATTTTCAAAAGTGAGGGATATTACACTCTCCCCCCCTTAAAAGAAAATTTAGTCCTCTAAATTGAGTTGGGGATAATGTAACATCCCATTAGTCCCACATCGGAAGTGGGCAATGTGTATGATTAGCTTATAAGGGCCTGATGAGTATACTATGTTAAGTTCCGCTTAAACATTTTGGTCCGCGGTTGCAAGGACCAAAATGGAGTTATTGGACAGTTAGCTCATCAGAACAGGGTCAAGCTAATTAAGTTGGGGATAATGTAACATCCCATTAGTCCCACATCGGAAGTGGGCAATATGTATGATTAGCTTATAAGGGCCTGATGAGTGTACTACGTTAAGTCTCGCTTAAGCATTTTGGTCCCTTGGTTGTTAAGGACCAAAATGGGAGTTATTGGACAATTAGCTCATCGGACCGGTGTCGTGATAGACAAGAAAGCCATCGGTTGTCGCAGACCCTGTAACCGTATCCCACTTAAGCATTTTGGTCCGTGGTTGCAGGACCAAAATGGAGTTATGGTATGGGGACGGTTAGCTCATCAGACCGGGGTTGTGACATTTGGTATCGAGTCGACCTAGCATTTGGGGGGGGGTGAGGGGCTACCGTGGATGGAGTCGAGAAACTCATCCGCGGCGTGGAGCCACCATCGAAGTTAATCCTCACATGCACTATGCTAGGGTTCGATCCGGGATATGTCCGCCTTGGACGAGGACGTCAAGCTAATTGAGTTGGGGATAATGTAACATCCCATTAGTCCCACATCGGAAGTGGGCAATGTGTATGATTAGCTTATAAGGGCCTGATGAGTGTACTACGTTAAGTCCCACTTAAGCATTTTGGTCCGCGGTTACAAGGACCAAAATGAAGTTATTGGACAGTTAGCTCATCAGACCCGGGTCGTGACAGCTGCAACCGCCGCAGCCCTCGTTGCAACTGTTGTTGAAACAGAGCTTCCTCTATTGCTGCAACCCGTCGATCCTCGCCGCGACCCTCGCCGCCTCCTTCTCCACCGCCACTATCGTGACTCTAGCCCGACCACCATTTGTTGCCGACCACCGTAGCCTTCTCCTCAATCGCTGCGTGATCCTTCCGGCCAACCCCTTCTATGGTGTGACAAAAAATAGAGCACGCCAACAACCACCGCCGACGCAAAGCAAAAAAAATAGTGGCACCCCTCTCGTCGTGATACGCCCGATTGTAACCACCACCGCCATTGCTCCGGCCAACGACCAACCCCTTGTTCTCGCAATGTACCGTCCTCCAATAGTGAACGCAGCAACCACAGCATTGCCCTCGGCGTCTACCTCCTCGGCAACTTTGGCTTTTCATGAAAGCACAAATGGAAGCATTGGAAATCGAATTGAGAACCCATTGCAAGAAACACTTAATGATTTCAAAAGAGTCTACTAGAGAGCCTCAAAGAAATTTTAACAAAATGAGGGGCTCAAGTTCTACATTGCATAGATCTGAAAATATAGGAATAAGGTCCCAAGATTGTGACACAAACTGCTCACACATGAAGGTAGAATTTCCAAGATGGAAAGATGGAGATCCGGGTCGCGTGGACAACTGCAACCATCGTTGTCGCAGCCCTCGTTACCAAGCTGTTGTTGAAACAGAGCTTCCTCTATTGCTGCAACCCCCGCCGATCCCTGCCGCGACCCTCGCTGCCTCCTTCTCCACCACCACTACTGCACTCTAGCCAGCGACCACCACTGTTGCCAGCCACCGCAACCTTCTCCTCAACTGCTTGTGATCCTTCCGGCCAACCCCTTCTATGGTGTGACAAAAATAGAGCACGCAACAACCACCGCCGCACGCAGCAATAAAAAATAGTGGCACCCTCTACTGTCGCATATGCTGATTGTAACCACCGCCGCCATTGCTCCCGGCCAACGACCAACCCCTTGTTCTGCAACAGCCGTCCTCCAACAGTGAACGCAGCAACCACAGCATTGCCCTCGGCGTCTACCTCCTCGGCAACTTTGGCTTTCGATGAAAGCACAAATGGAAGCATTGGAAATCAGAATTGAGAACCGACTGCAAGAAACACTTAATGATTTCAAAAAGAGTCTACTAGAGAGCCTCAGCAAATTTTAACAAAATGAGGGCTCAAGTTCTACATTGCATAGATCTGAAAATATAGGAATAAGGTCCCAAGATTGTGACACAAACTGCTCACACATGAAGGTAGAATTTCCAAGATGGAAAGATGGAGATCCGGGTCGTGACAGCTGCAACCATCAGTTGCCGCAGCCCTCGTTGCAACTATTGTTGAAACAGAGCTTCCTCTATTGCTGCAACCCCGTCGATCCCTGCCGCGACCCTCGCTGCCTCCTTCTCCACCGCCACTACTGCACTCTAGCCAGCGACCACCACTGTTGCCAGCCACCGCAGCCTTCTCCTCAACTGCTCGTGATCCTTCCGGCCAACCCCTTCTATGGTGTGACAAAAATAGAGCACGCAACAACCACCGCCGCACGCAGCAATAAAAAATAGTGGCACCCTCTACTGTCGCATACGCTGATTGTAACCACCGCCGCCATTGCTCCCGGCCAACGACCAACCCCTTGTTCTGCAACAGCCGTCCTCCAACAGTGAACGCAGCAACCACAGCATTGCCCTCGGCGTCTACCTCCTCGGCAACTTTGGCTTTCGATGAAAGCACAAATGGAAGCATTGGAAATCAGAATTGAGAACCGACTGCAAGAAACACTTAATGATTTCAAAAAGAGTCTACTAGAGAGCCTCAACAAATTTTAACAAAATGAGGGCTCAAGTTCTACATTGCATAGATCTGAAAATATAGGAATAAGGTCCCAAGATTGTGACACAAACTGCTCACACATGAAGGTAGAATTTCCAAGATGGAAAGATGGAGATCCGACCAGCTGGATCTCTAGGGTAGAAATTTTTTTTCATTTTTATAGAGCTCCAAAAGAATCCAAGGTGGAAATAGCCTCAATCCAGCTCGATGGAGATACACTCTAGTGGTACGATTGGTATGAAACTGTCTACGAAGTTCCTTCTTGGGAGAAATTCAAAAGAGGGCTTCTTGTTCGATTTAGCCCATCCAAATATGAGAATGTCGATGGCCAACTCGCCAAAATTCATCAAACTTCTACAGTGTTGGAATATCAGAGTAGGTTTGAAAGATTATCAAATCAAGCTAGAGATTGGTCGGAACAACAGCTTCTGGATACATTTATTAAAGGGCTTAATCCGGAGATCCGATGTAAAGTTAAGGCTCGTCAACCCCACACTATGATAGCTGTGATCTCATTTGCACATCTACAAGAGAAAAAAATTAGCAAGGAAAGATCAGCAAGGGGTTTGTACTATGAAGAAAAATGGAGTATAGAGCACCAACGTAAACAAGGGCAACTTCTGATGATTGAACCAATTGGAGAGGAGCCAAAAGCTAAGAATGTAGACTCCGATCATGAAGGTATAAATTCTAATGAAGACGTTGAACCTACCATACATACAATGCATACATTAGCCGACTACTCTAACCCATAAACTATGGAAGTTAATAGAACTCTAGAGCATAAGCCTATTATAGTTTTGATTGATACTAGTAGCACTAACAATTTTATGGACAGTGAGACTATTGACCGATTGGCCCACCACATTAAAGACTATGACAGATTCGAAGTAAGGATCGTTGATGGACGGATTTTCACTTGTGATAGCAAAGGTTCAAAGATAAAATTGATTATATAGGGCCAGAAGTTTCTTGCAACGATTACTAAACTGAAAGACCGACCTATTGCTTATACTATGAAAAAGTGGAGACCATACTTACTTGATCAACGAGTTGTGATGCGTTGCCGATAGTCTATGACTAAAGTGCTGAAAGAGAAGCTCCCCACGATTGATGCTGCTCAACCTTGAGGACAAGGCTGATTTGAAGAGGGAGGAACTGTTAGGACCCTTTTTCTAAGCTTTTAAATAATATTTATCGAGTCTATTTAGTTTAATTATTTATTGAGTCGGTTTGGTTCAGTTAGAGTCAAGTAAAGGTTTATTTAATATTTATTTATTATTAGAGTTCAAGTCTTAATGGACTCTTGGTAGAACTCTATAAATAGTGATGTAACCCTTTTTTTAAGAAATTTATCAATCAATCAATGAAATGTTATTCCGCTCGATGGACAAATCCTAGGAGGTCGATCCCCTTGAAGTGATCAAGGAGGGTCGATCCCCTCAAAGTGACCAAGGAGGGCCGATCCCCTCGAAGCGATCAAGGAGGTCGATCCCCTCGAAGCGATCATTATCATTCCCTTTTCTCTCCTTTCTTCCACGATAAGACCTAGGGTCTTATCAATTGGTATCAGAGCGACGATAAGACTTTAGGGTCTTATCATTCGGTATCAGAGCATCCTCATTTCTTTCATTTCTTTTATAATAAGACCTTAGGGTCTTATCATTTGGCATCAGAGCATCCCCATTTCTTTCATTTCTTCTACGATAAGACCTTAGGGCTTTATCACGATTTTTTCTATCGATAAAGTTAGCGAAGTGAGGAGAATTTGGATTAAATATTTCACTTTCGTAAGTGTAAGGACCACAATGCTAATTTTTAAAATATATAGACCGAGATGCTAATCATAGTTAACCAAAGGGGGGTAATATATAATTGCTAGTCATAGTTGCCTTGCAAGCCAATCACGTGAGTGATGGCATGTATGGCATAATATATACTCATTTTGCTTATTATTTATTTGATATTTTTTCACTTTATATTGTTTATCGTATATATTATGATATCTACAAATTTATGCGATAGGAATCAAATCTTGATGAGATCATGATAATAAGATATATTCGCCTTTAAACATAGACCCTAAATAATCCTAGTCATAAGTCACTCGAGAGGGACATCGAGATGACCAAATAGACTGGTATGTTGTATACCCATCATATGATTGAGGCAATTGGTCTCATAGCTGCTCATGTGGGGACACTAAGGATACTACACATATGCTCATTGGAGAATGAGTTCACTGATTGATCCACTTATAGAATGGTGGATGGTTGATGATATCTCATTGTCACATAATGATTTCATTCTCATAGTGGTATATCTGGTCCTTAGACTTGAGACACCAAGGATGTCTTGTAGGGAAATCTAGGGAGCGACATCACATGCACAACGAAAGAACAAAAGAAAAATCCCCAAATTTTTCATAAATTATGCTTGTCATCATGTGAAGATTGGTGCACAAAATCCGTAAAACTGAAAACTATATATATAAAAGATTGTATTATCTAGGGAGATCATATATCACTGAATCCATGCAGATTTATAGGAGAGGATGAAGGAAGTCAAGCGCCATCATCTCTAATGATGACCCACACAACAAGGCTATGACGATGCGCTCCTCAAATCTTTAAGCTTGCTATCTAAGGAGGAGATGATGAGAGAAGAATAGGAGATGACAACCAAGATAAGCTCTAGCCTATGAACCTTTGCTTCCCTCCTATTTATAGAGGTCCCCTATCAACTTAACTCTAATGGATCCTACCATATTGGGTATTGGATCTAAATACAATTACCCAAGCCTATTAGATTAATGGATCTCTATCCAATAATCTCTCATTGACTCTTATTGGATCTCATATATAAGATCCAATAATTCATAGGATTATTGGATATTCAATAAGATAGGAGCTTTGATGGATATCTCATATCCAAACCTCTACTTGTCGCAATGCTTACCATATGTATATGACCCTCTAGGCCCAATATCGAGCTGGCTGTGAGTCATACTTGTTAAAACTCCTTCTGGCTTAGTGAATTATTATCTCTATAATAATTCACTAAACTTATCTTCTAGTTGTAGATGCCCTGCAAGCCAATCACATGAGTGATAGCATGTGTGACTTGACATAGAGTTATTTTACTTATTATTATTATTTGGTATTTTATCACTTTATATTGTCTGTTGCATGAATATATTATGATGTCCATGGATCTATGCAATGGGAATCGAATCATGATGAGATCACGATAATGAGATCATGATGAGGAATGAGAGCATCATGGCAGCCCCTACAACTAGGTTTCCTGGCTGCAAGGGGCACCCTTGGCGGCTAAGGTTTCTTGGTCGTAGGGGTTGCCCAAGCAACTAGGAGTTCTGGCTGCGTGGGGCACCTGTAGCCCATCGCAGCCATGCAACCATAGTTTCCTAGCTACAAGGGACTCCTTGGTGGCTAGGGTTTCCTAGCCACACAAGGCAATCTAATGGCCTAGGATTTCTAGTTTTCGAGGAGTCTCTATATGGTAAGATTTTCTTGTTTAAGAAGGAACTACCTACCACGTTGGGAACCTACCATGTGGGGCACCCTATAGTAGGGTTCCCAAAATACTATATATAATTAATTAAAATAGTTTAATTAATTATTATTATCTAGCAGTCCTACGTGGTGATGTGTACATATGATGTATGTAGTGGACGAGATCATTGACCGTGTGATGTATGTGTACGTGTGATGTGATTATTATTATTATTGAGGCCTATAAGCCTTCAATTTATTTCTCATTTATTGTTGAGCCTATATGCTTGTAATTAAGTTATAATTACATAAGAAGGTGTAATGGGAGTGTGGAAGCGATAGCGGAGCCCACAAGGTTGAGACGGACGATCGTAACACATGGAGATGCATCGAGATCCCAATAGAATCGACGATGACAAGATGGACGATCATAGGGCATGGAGATACGTCGTTGTACATATAAATCTTGATGTTAGTGATCAAGCTCACTAGCTCGGGCTTGATCACATTAGGATGTAGCCCATGATTATCTAGTGTGATTGCTCATATGATATGTGATTGATTATACACCTATTAGATATGTATATATATATATATATATATATATATATATATATATATATATATATATATATATATATATATATATATATATATATATATATATATATATATATATATATATATATATACTTGCGATGTACATATATATTAAATATGTATGTGTGTGACACGTTAATTGCGATGACATGTATATTAAATTAAAATCCCCTCTCTCAATAATATTAAGTCGGTAAAAGTTGAGACAATTAGATTTACCCATGCGGCCTTCCATCGTTATAGGTATGAACTAATTCTAGATGTAGGTTGAGTTGGTCAAGTCCCTCGAGGCTCACCTATGTCATGATTCGCTATCTTGCCTATGATATAGAGATATCACTAGTGACCTAAGGACATGGTATAATTGGTCGAGTCCCTCAAGGGTATATCATCAAATCAGACTTATCTTGTAACAAAGGTTTTAACTTAACTGAACATCATGGTTGGTTGAGTCTCTCGAGGCCATGATGGTTCGGAGGCTGAACAGGACGAGAATCACAAGGAGTTGTGATTAGTAAGAGTTACCTACCTTTTAGGCTTACTGTGATTGGTTGAGTCCCTTGAGGTTACACTAAGACGCCGATTGGATCCCGATCCCCACTAGAGGTCTATCGAAGACTTCCGTTTCATGTGTTGAGGGTGTCATGTGACTCGCTAGAAAAATAGTGGGAGTAGATTAAGATAGAAATCATATCTTATTTGTTTATTTTTCTATAAAATCTACATGTTATTTATTTCTACCGCATCTTTATTTTCAGAAAATATCGCTTTCAAATCCCTTACATGGCACACTTGATGTCAACTACCTCACTAGTCCAAATTATGCGAATTAGCTCTGAAACTTGAGAATTATTCTCACGGCAAACAGAATCACATATGTTATTGATATAATGGTGACTACGTGCGAAGAAGGAGCAAGCGAGGATGAGATTGCTCACTACATGAAGTACATAAATGACTCCATTCTTGCTAAATGTTACATATTGGGCTTTATAACTCCTGAGTTACAAAGATAGCATGAAAAGATGGATGCTAGATCCATTCTCTTATATATCCGTAAACTGTTTGAAGAATAGGGAAGGACTCAGCGATATGAGATATCCAACAACCTCTTCCGTGCTAGGATGACTAAGGGGACATCGGTTCAGAACTATGTCCTAAAGATGATTTAGTGGATAAAGAAACTTACAGGTTTAGGAATGGTCCTAGAGGATAACCTGTATGTGGATCTTGTGCTTCAGTCCATACTAGATTCCTTTTTATAGTTTATAATAAATTTTAATATGAACTAGCTTAAGGTGACTCTCCCTAACCTCCTCAATATGTTAAGGGAGGCAAAGAGCACTATCAAGAAAGAGAAACTAGTTCTCTATACTAGTGAGACTAGAAAGAAAAGAAAGGCAAAAGAGTCTCTTAAGAAAAGCAAGGGCAAGTGCAGATCGGGTGAAGCAAAGGTTGCTAAAAGGGACCCGACAAAGGACAAAAGGCCAGTACTTCTACTACGGTAAAGATGAGCACTGGAAGAGGAACTACAAAGAGTATCTTGTAAAGAGGGTGAAACATAAGCTTGGAGAAGCTTCAGGTACATTTATGATTAGTCTCCATTTGTCGAACTCTAATGATAACACATGGGTATTGGATACTGGTAGTGCTTATCACATTTACAATTCGTTGCAGGTTCTGGTAAGACCTAGGAGATTGGCGAGAGGCGAGATAGACCTCAAGATGGGCAATGGAGCAAAACTTAATAGAGCAAAAGTTACTTCAGTAGTTGTTGACGAGGTCACCCTATATTTGCTTGGTGGAGCTATTATTGCATTGGATGCATATTATTTTGTTCCTTCCAAAAATATTATTTTTATTTCATGTTTGACAATTAGTGGATATAAATTTATTTTTGAGAATAATGGTTATTTAATAATATTATATGATGAGATCATCACGAGAGGAATATTATATAATCATTTGTTTATAATAGACATTGCTCCACATATCATGAATGTAAGTATGTCCAAGAGGAAACAAGATGAGGTGAACAGTGCATAACTATGGCAATGTAGGCTAGGTCACATATATGAGGGAAAGATTCAAAAGTTGCTAAAGGATGGATATATAGATCCATTTGACTATGAGTCATATGCAACTTGCGAGCCTTGCCTTCATGAAAAATTGACAAACTTTCCATTTAGTGGAACTGGAGAGAAAGCCACAGAGCTATTAGAACCCATATATAGTGATGTATATGGACCCACGTCAACTCCTGTCATAGGTGGTTACTCATACTTTATTATTTTTATTGATAATTTCTTAAGGTATGGACATATGTACTTGATGAAGTATAAGTCCGAGGCCTTTGAGAAATTTAAAGAGTATAAGAATGAAGTACAGAACAAGACTGGAAAGAGTATCAAGACTCTTCGATCAGATTAAGGAGGTGAGTATTTAAGTACAGAGTTCACCTAGTTCCTTAAGGACCATGAGATTCTATCATAATGGACACCTGCTTATACACTTCAACTCAATGGTGTATCTAAAAGGAGTAATCGTACATTGTTAAACATGATATGGTTTATGATGAACTTCGCCGACCTACTTATCTCATGCTGGGGATACGCCCTAGAGACCGTAGCTTACCTTCCTAATAGAGTTCCAACTAAGTCAGTAATATCTATACCATATGAGATATTGAAAGAGAAGAAGCCCGATCTTAATGTTGTTAAGATTTGGGGCTGACCTGCTCATGTTAAAAGACACAACCTCGATAAGTTAGAATCGAGGATGGAGCGATGTAAGTTTATGGGATACCCCAAGGAAACTTGTGGGTATTATTTCTGTCATCCTGAGGAGCAAAAGGTCTTTGTAGCTAAGAGAGCAGTGTTCCTTGAGAAGGAACGTATTTTTGGCGGAGATAGTGGGAGCATGATAAAGTTGGGCGAGGTTGGAGAACCTAGCTCAAGCATCACTCCACAACCCGAGTTTGTTCAAGTACTTAACACACAAGTTCCGACTTTACATAGGTCTGGCAGAGTATCTTATCCTCTTGAGAGATATGTGAGACATATTAGAGGAGAGGATGCTGAGGATATTGATCCTTAAACCTACGAGGAGGCTATTACGAGTATAGACTCCGGGAAGTGACAAGAAGCCATGAATTCTAAGATGAATTCCATATACTCCATCAAGGTTTGGAACCTAGTTGATACACCCAAGGGTATTGTATCCTTCGGTTGCAAGTGGATCCTCAAAAGAATATCAGAGTAGATGGAAAAGTAGAGACCTATAAAGCAAGGCTAGTTACTAACGAGTATCGTCAAAGACAAGGTGTTGATTATGACAAAACCTTTTCACCAGTAGCCATGCTAAATTCCATCCAAATTCTATTGGCTATTGCAACATACTATGATTATGAGATCTGACAGATGGATGTGAAAATTGCATTCCTTAATGGCAACCTCGAGGAGGAGGTGTATATGATACAGCCTGAGGGATTTGTGTCCAAGGACTGCCCAGATAAGGTGTGCAGGTTGCTTAGTATTGAATCTTGGATTTTGATTATGAAACTAATTGATAGTATTTATGATCTAATCTATGTTTTGAGTGACACATGAAGCTTCGATTAGGGAGAGACAATTAAAGTAGGAAGAATCATGTTGGGCCGGAGAAAAACATGTTAGAAGATTGGACGTCGGGCCGGAGGATCGGTCGATGTATCGATAGAAGGCTTCGGGCCATTGTTTCAGTTATCGGGCCAAGAAGAGTGGATATTGCACCAAAGATATTGGAGTTATAGAGGTCAACTAGCCGATTCGGCAATAGGCCGTAAGAGAGGATGATCCACCGAAGAATTGGACGAAGCGTCGATGAACCAATAACATGCCGGACAACATGATTCATGCTTATTAATAATTGTCTAGATCGAAGTGTATTTTATATGTGCAGGATTAACTATGATAGCATGCGGTGGTACCACCTAGTTAGACTGCATGCGGTGGTACCACCTAGTGCAGGTGGTGGTACTATCCGTACCCTGAAATTTCGGGGGATTTGAATTTTGGCTCCATTTTTTAAGCTATTTGGGGTCTATAAATACCTTAGCTATTCCTGCATGGAGAAGCAAGAAAAGTGAACAAAAACTCTATGTTTCTAGAGTTGAAAACCCTTGTAAAGTATAAAGTCTCTCCTCCTAAGATAGGGGCTTATTGGATATCCAATAAGATAGGGGCTCCATCGGATATCTTATATCCGAATCTCTACTCATCGCAATGCCTACCATATATGTGTGACCCTCTAGGCCCAATATTGAGCTGGTCATAAGTCATACCGATCAGAACTACTTCTGACTCAGTGAATTATTATCTCTATAATAATTCACTCGACTCATCGACTACGGACGTACTAGGCCACTACACCGCAGTCCCCAGACGATATAGGAGAATCCAATCCATTTGACATGTCTGTCCTCAATTACCATGTATCTATAGTTTCTCATCCATTTAATATCCCAGAGACCATATATCGAGCATGGTGCTATTAGACCAAAATGGTTTCTACTCGAGTCTCGCTCTAATCGGATTCTTCTGAAGAACTCTTTCTCTCTCAATCTGAATGACCCTAGCCAAGGATTTGTCTGAGTAAGAACACATGGGATATTCCTCTCATAACACCAAGAGTGGATGATCCTCTATCAATACTCAATAGTCCTCGTAAGGTTGGCTACCACTCCCGATGACCTGTTATACTAGATCTGGAATCTCCAGACCTATAAGTCTGGTATCAAAGAGTGGAGTACCTATACAGGACATCCTTGGTGTTGTTGAATCTCAGATTTTGATGATGAAGTCAATTGTCATTTCGTTATCTAATCCATATGTTGAGATAAGTGTGCAGGATTAACTACGATGGCAGTAAGACATACAACAGGTGTTAAGCTGGAGTCAAGACTAAGATCACATTGGGGGTTCGAGAGTTCGTCGGAAGTCCGGACTATCGTCGAATGTTCTAAGGGAACAATCCAAGAAGTCCAAGAGCTTGCCAAAGAAGCACGTTGGAACTCGCCAAGAGGATCGTCGCAAGTCCAGGAGTTTGCTGGGAGTCCGCCGGAGCATCGCTAAGGGTTCGTCAGATGTTCGCCGAAAGTTCGTCAGAAGCTCACCGAAAGAAGCGATTGACGCACCAAAATATGATACACATTATTGATGTCTTAATTATCATAGTTAGCATGCAGATTAAGTTAGGATTGGGAGGTGATCCCATTAACTTAATCTGGGCCCAACTGGGTCCTCAACAGACCTAGAATTCTTGGTTGGGGGTGGCACCACCCAGGAGACTTGGTCCCCCAAGAGTTCTGGGCGGTAGTACCGCCCTGTCAAGCGATGGTACCACCGACAGTTATTACTGCTAGTGATGGTACCGCCTGAGCTTAGTCTTCGAGCGCTGTCAGGCGGTAGTACTGCCCAGACTAAGTGGTAGTACCGCCCAGTTATGGCGGTGGTACCGCTAGGACCATAGAAATCTAGGAATAGATACTTTTGAGCTATAATTTCAAACTGATTAAGGCCTATATAAACCCCACCCTTTCTTGCATGAAAGGAAAACCAAAAGCTTGCTTTAATTCTGAGTATTTGAGGGCTTAAAATGTTATAAAAGCTAGAGTTCTTCTCCCTCTTTCTTTCTAAGTGTTGATCATTCAAGAGAGGAGTGAAAACTTGTAAGGGTTGTCCCTAAGCCCGTCAAAAGGAGAAAAGCTGTAAAAGGGTAGTTGGCCTTCACCTATTGAAGGAAGACCTCTAGTGGACTGTCATGGACTTACCTGGTTTTGCCTAAGTCATGCGGCACCCTTGCGTGTCCATCTGTAAAGATCAGCCTCCCCGAAGCCTCCCATGTCCCTTAGGACCCACAAAAGAGAGAACGGGTTAGAGAAAATGCCTCATTCGGGATCCACAAGCAAACATTTTCGAAAACACTTCATAGACAATGCAAATTACCAACAAACTTTACAAGCTCTGAACAATTGCACAACAAAGGGTAAAATGATCCACTATAGATCGAAAATCTCTCACAAGTGTCCACATGACACAACCTTTATTTACAAGTTTAAAGCGGCCACCAAACCCAACTAAAATGGGACTATTAAGCCTTCGGCCGTCCCTCTATATGCTATGCAAAGCATGAACATACCAAAAGACATGGACATACATAAGCATTACATTAAACATCCTGTTTTGAAGTTTGTCCGTGACATTCTCCCCCACTTATTCCTTCGACGTCCTCATCGAAGCCTTTCTAAACACTACAACTCCTCGCCTTTGCTGAGTCTTCAATCTTCTGCTCCAGCTACAATGCACCTCCTGGCTCCCAACTGCTCTCCGTTGTTGTTTTTGAGTAGTCGAACCTTTGATCCGCCATGCTACTTTAAATCACCAATGAATCTGACTCTAGTGTGGGGTTGGCTAAGTTGTGTTGATCCATGTTGATTCCTAAGGATCTTCCAGATGAAGGAAAAGACCATCCTTACTACACCAGTCTCTCAAATGCCTCATGTTGCTTGAATTGGACGGATGCTTGTTGGAGCTTTTTGCTGGTCATAGGTGCCCAACAAGCTAATCACGTGAGTGATGGCACGTGTGACTTAATATAGAATCTTTTTGCTTATTGTATTTTGGCATATATCACTTTATAACTATTGCATAAATGCATACATATATTGTGATGTCCTTGGATTTGTGCAATGGGAATCGGATCGTGATGAGATCACGATAGTGAGATCGATTCACCTTTAAACACATATCCTAAATAATCCCGGTCATAGGTTACTCGAGAGGGATATCGTGATAACCGGACAGACTGGTGTGCTGTATACCCGTCCATATGATGGATGCAGCTGCTCTCATAGCTGCTTGTGTAGAGATACTAGAGATACAGTACAGGTGCTCATTGGAGAATGAGTTCACTGATTGATCCGCTTACGGAATGCTGGATGGTTGATGATGCCTTATTGTCAGACAGCGATTCCGTAGTCCTAGTGGTGTATCTGGTCCTTAGACTTGAGACACCAAGGATGTCCTGTATGAGTGCTCCACTCTTTGATACCAGACTTGTAGGTTTGACTATCCCAGATCTAGTACAGCTGGTCATTGGGAGTGGTAGTCGACCTTACGAGGGCTATTGAGTGTCGATAGAGGATCATCCACTCTCGACGTCATGAGAGGAATATCCCATGTGTTCTTGCTCAGACAAATCCCTGGCCAGGGTCATTCGGGTTGAGAGAGAAAGAGTTCTCCGGGAGAATCCGATTAGAGCGAGACTCGAGAAGAAACCGTGTGGGTCTGACAACACCATGCTCGATATATGGTTTCTGGTATATTAGATGGATGAGGGACTATAGGTACACGGTAATTGAGGACAGACAGGTCCAATGGATTGGATTCCCCTGTATCGTTTGGGGACTACGGCGTAGTGGCCTAGTATGTCCGTAGTCGATGAGTCGAGTGAATTATTACAGAGATAATAATTCACTGAGTTAGAAGGAGTTCTAACAGGTTTGACTCACGACCAGCTCAATATTGGGCCTAGAGGGTCACACACATATGGTAGGCATTACGATGAATAGAGGTTCGGATATGAGATATCCGACGGAGCCCTTGTCTTATTGGATGCAGATCCAATACCCACTAGGGGAGGACCCATTAGGGTTTGATAGGGGACCTCTATAAATAGGAGGGATTCAGAGCCCCATGGGCCAGAGAGCTTTTGTTTGTCTTTTCCTATTCTCCTCTCCATCTCCACCTCAGAGTAGGTCAGGAGTTTTGAGGAGCGTCGTCGCAACCCTGTTGTGTGGATCACCACTAGAGAGGAGGACGCTTGACCTCCTTCACCCTCTCACCCTCTCCCAAGGATCTGCAAGGAAACAGGGATATACGATCTCCCTAGGTAACACAATCTACTCTATACGCAGTTTCATGTTTCGCAGATTTTTTACGTACCAATCTTCGCACGACGACGAACATCTCTTTGGGAATCGGGGATTTTGTTTTTCTTTTTCTTCCGCTGCGCATATGATGTCGCCCCCAAGGATTTCCCAACAATGGTATCAAAGCCTGGTTGCTCGTGCGAATGATTGGTTTTGAACTACGTGTGTTGTGTTTAGGAAGAATTTTGACATCAAAATTGTTGACACAAAAACAAGGAAGGGCAGCAACAGTTGCTACCCTCGATCTGCGTGAGTGCAGCGCAGCCGTAGGTAGGCAGCCCACGGACCGAGGTGTCGTAGGGCAGCGGCGCCCGCCGCCGTTACTCCCGCGGGCGAAACCCCCCGAAGGGGCGGTCGCCCGGTGGGACAGCACCACCTGCGGAGGCGGCGGCGCCCGAAAGGGGCGCCCACCCGCAGCGGCAGTGCTGCCAGCGGGTGTGCCGCCTGCATACGAGGGCAGTGCCCTCGCCCCACCGCCCAGGCCGCCGTCGGTAGGGTGGCGGCGGCGGCAACAGCGAAAAGGGGAAAGGGCATTAGGGTTTTCTGGGCAAAAGATAGTTTTGCCCCTCGGAATTTGAGAAATTCCAGTTTCTGTCTTTTGTCCAAATTATAAAAATACCCCTATGAATTTAGAAATTCCCTATAATGTCCCTGATTTCATAAAATATTAATTAATTAAAAGGTTTAGTTGATTATTATTTTTTTTATTATTATTATCGAGTAGTCCTACATGATGATGATTATTTATACATGTGATGTATGATGTGTGAACGGATGATCATGGACCGTGTGATGTGTGTACCTGTGATTATTATTATTGAGGTCTGCGAACCTCCATTATATTTCTCGTTTATTGTCGGGCCTGCGTGCCTATGATTAAGTTGTAATCACATTAGGAGGCACAGCGGGAGCGTGGATGCGATAGCGGGACCCACGAGACGGACGATCGTGATATATGAAGATGCGTCAAGATGTCGACGGAACCGATAAGGACGAAATGGACGATCACAGGGCATGGAGATGCACCATTGCACACATAGATCTTGATGTGAGTGATTAGGCCTACTGGCTCGGGCCTACTCATATTAGGTTGTGGTCCATGATCATCTGGTGTAATTGCTTATACACATACTAGATATGTATATATATTTGCATACGATGTAGATATATATTAAATATGTATATGTGTGACATGTCATATCAGGAGACCAAATCATAGAAACATCTCTCGATAATATTAAGCCGGTAAACGTGAGGCAATTAGATTGACCCACGTGGCCTTCCATCGTTATAAGTAGGAACCGATTCCCCGTGTAGGTTGAGTTGGTCGAGTCCCTCGAGACTCACCTATATCGCGATTCGCTATCTTGCTTACGACATAGAGATGTCACCGGTGACCTGAGGGCATGGTATACTTGATCGAGTCCCTCGAGGGTATATCATCAAATCAGACTCATCTTGTAACGAAGGTGTTGACTTAACCGAGCATCATGGTTGGTCGAGGCCATGGTGATTCGGAGGCCGAACAGGATGGGAATCACAAGGAGTTGTGATCGACAAGAGTTGCCTACCTTTTAGGCTTAGTGTGATTGGTTGAGTCCCTCAAGGTTACACTAAGATGCTGATTGGATCCTGATCCCCACTAGAAGTCTGCCGGAGACATCCGTTTTACGTGTTGAGGGTGTCGCGTGACTCGTTAGTAAAATAGTGGGAGCATATTAAGATAGAAGTCCATATCTTGATAGTTTATTTCTTGCAAAATCTGCATGGTATTCATTTCTGCTGCATCTTTATTTTCAGAAAATGTCGCTTTCAAATCCCTTACGTGGCATACTTGATGTCAACCGCCTCACTGGTCCAAATTATACGGATTGGCTCCGTAACTTGAGAATTATTCTCACAGCGGAGAAAATCGTGTACGTCCTTGATACAGTAATGCCTGCGCCCGAAGAAGGGGCAAACGAGGATGAGATCGCTCGCTACGTGAAGTATATTGATGACTCCACTCTTGCTCAGTGCTATATGTTGGGCTCTATGACTCCTGAGTGATAGAGACAACATGAAAAGATGGATGCCAGATCCATTCTCCTACATGTCCGCAAATTGTTTGAGGAACAGGGAAGGACTCAGCGATATGAGATATCTAAGAGCCTCTTCCGCGCTAGGATGACTGAGGGGACACCGGTTCAGAACCATGTCCTAAAGATGATTGAGTGGATAGAGAAACTCACAAGTCTAGGAATGGTCCTAGAGGATAACTTGTGTGTGGACATTGTGCTTTAGTCCCTACCAGATTCCTTTTCATAATTCATAATGAATTTTAATATGAACAAGCTTGAAGTGACTCTCCCAGAGCTTCTCAATATGTTGAGGGACGTAGAGAGTACTATCAAGAAAGAGAAGCCAGTTCTCTACACTGGTGAGACCAAAAGGAAAAGGAAAGCAGAAAGGTCCCTTAAGAAGGGAAAGGGCTGTTGAATCTCGTATTTTGATGATGAAACCACCTGATATGTGTTTATAATTTAAACTGCATTTTGAGTGATGCAGGTCTACTCGATCAGAATTAGACAGTTAACGCAGGAGGAATTGACGTTGCGCCGGAGGAGATCATGTCAGGATATTGGACGGCAGAAGGCTTCGGACGTCGGGCATCGGGCTAAGGAGAGTGGAATTGCACCAAGGATATCGGGGTTGCGGAGGTCAACCGCCGATTGGGCAACAAGCCGCAAGAGACGACGATGCGCTGAAGAATCGGACGAAACGCCAACCAATGACGTGCCGGGCAACGGAATGTCAATTCGCATTGTAATAACTGTCTAGATCAGAGTAGAGTTTTGGCTTGCATGTGCAGGATTAACTACGATAACGATGAAGACATAAAGCGAAACAAAGTGCGGAGTCAAGCACGAAGAATTCGTTGGGAGTTCAAGAGTTCGACGGAAGTCCCAAGGATCGTCGGGAAATTGCCGGAACCAGCCGAGAATGAGGAGGGAGCTTGTCAAGGGTTTTTGGAAGTTCGCCGAAGGTTCGTGGGAAGTTCGCAGAGTTTGCCGAGAAAGATCGAAGCTTGTCGAAGAAGCTCGTTGGAACTCGCCAAGATCAAATCGTGAAGTTTAAGAGCTTGCGGGAGTCCACAGAATGGTTTAGAGAGTTTATGGAAGACCCGCCAAAGTTCGCCGGAAGCTCACGGAAGAAGTCTTGACTTATGGACTTTGTAATAGCTTATATAATGTCTTTAAAATTCGTAGTTAGCATGTTAATTAGGGTTAGGATTAGGTATTAATCCTATAACCCAAGTAGGGGCCTATAACACTGTAGGCCAGAAAAAACACCGAGCGGTGGGCTGAAAACACTATAGTGTCTGAAAACACATCAGAGGGTGGGCAGCTATTTATGGCGGTGGCACCGCCAAAGATCGGGAACCCAAAGAGAATTTGAATTTTGGAGCCCAAATTTTTGGAGCCCAAATTTGAATCCTCTTGAGGCCTATAAATACCCCTCAAATCTCATTTGAGAACACAACTTTTTGAGCAGCAAGAGTTTGAGAGAAAGGTCTTAGAAAAGTGTTAGCTTGTCTTCTTTTCAATTTGCTAGTGTTCACCTCATCTCTTCTTGAAAATCTGTAAGAGAGTGAACCGCTTGTAAAGAGTTGTAAAAGGGGTATTTATCCTTCCATTTCAAGAGACTTGCTAGTGGAAGGTGGGAGCCTCATCGAAGAGGGGCCTCGCAAGTGGAGTAGGTCATTTGACCGAACCACTCTAAAATCGGCGTGATCCTTGGTTTGCATTTCATTATTGCTATTTACATTATTGCAAACCTTCTTATATGCTTTAGTTCCTTATTACTTTTGCTGCGCATATTAAAGAATACGCTTTCAAGATTAAGCTTGTCAAGTTCCGTTCTTATCATACGAAAGATTTTTTAAAACCGAAGTTTTAATCCGCTGCACTAATTCACCCCCCCCCTCTTAGTGCTGCTCCGATCCTAACAAGGGCAAGGTCAAACTAGGTAAAGCAAAGATTGCTAAGAAAGACCCAACAAAGGACAAAGGCCAGTGCTTCCACTGTGGTAAAGATGAGCACTGGAAGAGAAACTGCAAAGAGTACCTTGCAGAAAGGGCGAAACAAAAGCTTGATGAAGCTTCAGGTACACTCATGATCAGTCTCCATTTGTCAGACTCTTATGATAACATATGGGTATTGGATACTGGTAGTGCTTATCATATATGCAATTCGTTGCTGGTTCTGGCAAGGCCTAGGAGACTAGAGAGAGGCGAGATGGACCTCAAGATGGGTAATGGAGCAAAAGTTGCTGTAGTAGCTGTTGGCGAGGTCGCCCTACATCTGCCTAGTGGAGCTTTTATTGCATTAGATGCATGTTATTTTGTTCCTTCTATTATCAAAAACATTATCTCCATTTCATGTTTAACAATTAGTGGATATAAATTTGTTTTTGAGAACAATGGTTGTTCGATATTATTAGATGATAAGATCATCATGAAAGGAACATTGCATAATGGTTTATTTATATTAGACACCACTCCACATATCATGAATGTAAATGTGTCCAAAAGGAAACGAGATGAGTTGAACAGTGCATACCTGTGGCATTGTAGGCTAGGTCACATTCATGAAAGAAGGATTCAAAAGTTGCTAAATGATGGATATCTAGATCCATTCGACTATGTGTCATATGCAACTTGTGAGCCTTGCATTCATAGAAAACTGACCAACTCTCCATTTAGTGGAACTGGAGAGAGAGCCACTGAGTTGTTGGAACTCATACATAGTGATGTATGTGGACCCATGTCAACTCATGCCATTGGAGGTTACTCCTACTTCATTATATTTACTGATGATTTCTCAAGGTATGGATATGTGTACTTAATGAAGTACAAGTCCAAGGCCTTTGAGAAATTCAGAGAGTATAAGAATGAGGTGGAGAACCAGACTGGAAAGAGTATCAAAACTCTTCGTACAAAGTTCACTCAATTCCTCAAGGACCATGGGATATTATCCCAATGGACACCTCCTTATACACCTCAGCTCAATGGTGTCTCTGAAAGGAGAAATCGTACATTATTAGATATGGTACGGTCCATGATGAGTTTCGCTAACCTACCCATCTCATTCTGGGGATATGCCCTAGAAACCGCAGCTTACCTTCTGAACAGAGTTCCAACTAAGTCGGTAGTGTCTACACCATATGAGATATGGAAAAGGAAGAAGCCTGATCTTAAGGTTGTAAAGATTTGGGGCTACCCTGCACATGTTAAAAGACAACTCCGATAAGTTAGAATCAAGGACAGAGCGATGCAAATTTGTGTGATATCTCAAGGAAACTTGTGGGTATTATTTCTATCATCTCGATAACCAAAAGGTCTTTGTAGCTAAGAGAGCAGTGTTCCTTGAGAAGGAACACATTCTTGGCGGAGATAGTGGGAGAATGATAGAATTGAGCGAGGTTGGAGAACCAAGCTCAAGCACCACTCTACAGCCCGAGTCTGTTCAGGTACCTAATACACAAGTTTCAACTTTACGCAGATCTGATAGAGTATCCCATCCTCCTGAGAGATATGTGGCACATATTAGAGGAGAGGATACAGAGGATATTGATCCTCAGACCTACGAGGAGGCTATTATGAGTATAGACTCCGAGAAGTGGCAAGAAGCCATGAATTCTGAGATGGATTCTATGTACTCCAATAAGGTTTGGAACCTAGTTGATGCGCCCGAAGGTATTGTACCCATCGGTTGCAAGTGGATCTTTAAGAAAAAGATCGGAGTAGATGGAAAGGTAGAGACCTATAAAGCAAGGCTAGTGGCTAAGGGGTATCGTCAAAGGCAAGGTGTTGACTATGACGAAACCTTCTCACCCGTAGCAATGCTAAAATCCATCAGAATTCTATTGGCTATTGCAGCACACTATGATTATGAGATCTGGCAGATGGATGTGAAAACCACATTCCTCAATGGGAACCTCGAGGAGGAGGTGTATATGATACAACATGAGGGATACGTGTCCAAGAACTATCCAGATAAGGTGTGTAGGTTGCTTAGATCCATTTATGGATTAAAGCAAGCTTCCCGAAGTTGGAACATAAGATTTGATGAGGCAATCAGATCTTATGACTTTGTTAAGAATGAAGATGAGCCTTGTGTATACAGAAAGGTAAGTGGGAGCGCTATCACCTTTTTTTGGTGTTGTATGTGGATGACATCCTGATCATTGGGAATGACGTAGGAATGCTATCCATAGTAAAGGCTTGGTTATCTAGACACTTCTCCATGAAGGACTTAGGGGAAGCATCCTATATTTTGGGGATTAGAATCTATAGAGATAGATCTAAGAGGATGCTTGGCTTGTCCCAGTCGAGGTACATAGAAACCATTGTTAAAAGGTTTGGCATGGAAAATTCCAAGAGAGGTCTCATACCGATGAGACATGGGATATCGCTTTCTACAAGTATGTCCCCAAAGACTCCAGAAGAAAGGGCGAAAATGGATATGATACCTTATGCCTCAGCAATAGGGTCTATCATGTATGTCATGCTATGTACTAGGCCTGATATAGCGCATGCTTTGAGTGTCACAAGCAGGTATCAGGCAGATCCAGGCTTGGAGCACTGGAAAGCAGTAAAGTGTCTCCTTAAGTACTTGAGAATGACTAAGGATCTTTTACTAGTATATGGAGGTAATAGCCTTAAGGTTGAATGGAGGAGTAGTGTGCTGGAAGAGTTCCAAGCAAGATACCACTACTGACTCGACCACAGAGGCGGAGTACATTGCTGCATCAGATGCAGCAAAGGAGGGAGTTTGGGTGAAAAAGTTTATCACAGATTTGGGAGTCATGCCGGGTAGCAAAGAGCCGATCTCCCTATATTGGGACAATAATAGGGCGATTGCTCAAGCAAAGGAACCGAGGTCTCATCAGAAATCTAAGCATGTTCTGAGGAGGTTCCACCTTATCAGATAGATCGTGACCTGAGGAGATGTAGTAGTGGAAAGAGTTCCATCCGAAGATAACATTGCAGATCCACTAACAAAGTCGTTGTCTCAGATTTGTTTTGAGCATCACAGGAGTCTGATGGGAATCAGACACATAGGTGATTGGATTTAGGTCAAGTGGGAGATTGCTAGTCATGGATGCCCTGCAAACCAATCACGTGAGTGATGACACGTGTGACTTCATATAGAATCTTTTTGCTTATTATATTTTGGCATATGTCACTTTATAACTACTGCATAAATGCAAACATATATTGTGATGTCCTTGGATTTGTGCAATGGGAATCGGATCGTGTTGAGATCACGATAGTGAGATCGATTCACCTTTAAACACATATCCTAAATAATCCCAGTCATTGGTTACTCGAGAGGGATATCATGATAACCGGACAGACTGGTATGCTGTATACCCATCCATATGATGGATGCAGCTGGTCTCATAGCTGCTTGTGTAGGGACACTAGGGATACAGTACATGTGCTCATTGGAGAATGAGTTCACTAATTGATCCGCTTACGGAATGCTGGATGGTTGATGATGCCTTATTGTCAGATAACGATTCCGTAGTCCTAGTGGTGTATCTGGTCCTTAGACTTGAGACACCAAGGACTGTATGAGTGCTCCACTCTTTGATACCAGACTTATAGGTTTGGCTGTCGCAGATCTAGTACAGCTGGTCATTGGGAGTGGTAGTCGACCTTACGAGGGCTATTGAGTGTTGAATCTCAGATTTTGATGATGAAACTAATTGATTGTGTTTAGATGTTTAACTGCATTTTGAGTGATGCAGGTCTACTCGATTAGAATTAGACAGTTAACGCAGGAGGAATTGACGTTGTGCCGGAGGAGATCACGTCAGGATATTGGACGGCAGAAGGCTTCGAACGTCGGGCATCGGGCCAAGAAGAGCGGAATTGCGCCAAGGATATCGGGGTTGCGGAGGTCAACCGTCGATTGGGCAACAAGCCGCAAGAGAGGACGATGTGCTAAAGAATCAGACGAAGCGCCAACCAATGACGTGCCGGGCAACAGAATGTCAATTCGCATTGTAATAACTATCTAGATCGGAGTAGAGTTTTGGTTTGCATGTTCAGGATTAACTATGATAACGATGAAGACATAAAGTGAAACAAAGTGTGGAGTCAAGAACGAAGGATTCGTTGGGAGTTCAAGAGTTCGACGGAAGTCCGAAGGATCATCGGGAATGCTGCCGGAACTAGCCGAGAATGAGTAGGGAGCTTGCCGAAGGGTTTTTTGGAAGCTCGTCGGAAGGTTCGTGGGAAGTTCGCAGAGTTTGCCGAGAAAGATCGGAGCTTGCCGAAGAAGCTCGTTGGAACTCGCCAAGATCAAATCGAGAGTTTATCGGAAGACCGCCGAAAGTTCGCCGGAAGCTCGCCGGAAGAAGTCTTGACTTATGGACTTTGTAATAGCTTATATAATGTCTTTAAAATTCGTAGTTAGCATGTTAATTAGGGTTAGGATTAGGTATTAATCCTATAACCCAAGTAGGGGCCTATAACACTGTAGGCTGAAAACACTGTAGGCGGTGGGCTGAAAACACTATAGCGGGCTGAAAAACATCAGAGGCGGTGGCACACTGGTTGCTGGTGGTGGCACCAAGCACCGAAAGTGTTGCTGGTGGCACCGCCCAGCACCTGAAGTGCTGAGCGGTGGTGGCACCCTCAGCACCCAGTGCTGGGCGGTGACACCTCTTGGCTGGGTGTGGCACCGCTATCGGCGGTGGCACCGCCAAAGATCGGGAACCCAAAGAGAATTTGAATTTTGGAGCCCAAATTTTGGAGCCCAAATTTGAATCCTCTTGAGGCCTATAAATACCCCTTAAATCTTAGCTGAGATTACAACTTTTTGAGCAGCAAGAGTTTGAGAGAAAGGTCTTAGAAAAGTGTTAGCTTGTCTTCTTTTCAATTTGCTAGTGTTCACCTAATCTCTTCTCGAAAATCTGTAAGAGAGTGAACCGCTTGTAAAGAGTTGTAAGAGGGGTATTTACCCTTCCATTTCAAGAGACTTGCTAGTGGAAGGTGGGAGCCTCATCGAAGAGGGGCCTCGCAAGTGGAGTAGGTCATTTGACCGAACCACTCTAAAATCGGCGTGATCCTTGATTTGCATTTCATTATTGCTATTTACATTATTGCAAACCTTCTTATATGCTTTAGTTCTTTATTACTTTTGCTGCGCATATTTAAGAATACGCTTTCAAGATTAAGCTTGTCAAGTTCCGCTCTTATCATACGAAAGATTTTTTAAAAACCGAAGTTTTAATCCGCTGCACTAATTCCCCCCCCTCTTAGTGCTGCTCCGATCCTAACAATTGGTATCAGAGCGAGGTTTTTCTACCTTGGTTTAACACCCAAATAGAAATGGCTCTTTACGGCTTTCAAGAGGGTCACTCTCTCATTTGTCCTCCCTTTTTCAATGGGACGGACTACACTTATTGGAAAACTCGAATGAGAGTTTTCTTACTTTCTTTGGATTTGAATTTATGGCACATAGTCGAAAATGAATTTGAAAAGTCTTCTCTTCCAATGAACCAATGGAATGATTTGGAGAAGAAGATGTTTTCTTTAAACGCAAAGGCTATGAATGCCTTATTTTTTTGCTTTGAAAAAAAATGAGTTCAATCGGGTTTCTTTATGCTAAACGGCTTTTCGACATATGGCACACTCTTGAAATCACACACGAAGGCACTCTAGAGTTAAAGATTCGAAAATCAACATTTTAATGCATGACTTGACTTTTTTTTTCAAATGAAGCCGAGCGAAACCATTGTTGACATGTACACCCGTTTCACGGATGTCGTCAATGGTTTACAAGCTCTTGGCAAATGTTTCTCGAATTTTGAACTTGTTAGTAAAGTTTTACGATCACTTTCTAAAGCTTGGGAATCAAAAGTAACGGCAATACAAGAAACAAAAGATTTAAATATTTTTCCACTTGAAGAACTTATCGGCTCATTAATGACAATAGAAATGGTGCGCAATGCACATGATGAACACAATGAACACTTGAACCACCTTCCAAAGAACAGAAAGGATTTGGAACCTCGGACAAATGAATACCACTTGAGCGATGACTCAAGTGATGAGGACAATGATGAACTTAAACTTCGAACACCAACTCTTAATAAGTTCATTAA